>JBBBDQ010001973.1:1380000-1590000 GCA_037127315.1 Ascarosepion bandense
TCAGACGACTTTGAAACTCTTCAGGTTCCCCTGTATAATATCCTCAGATTGGATACTGTCAGGTAAAAGTCAGTTGATTTCATCTTCATTCAAACACAAGATCTTTTTTTCTTTTTTTCTTTTTTTTCCCTACATAAGTTTGTTTAATTTAAAGTTTAAAGTACAGTAATAGAGCTTTCTATTGGTTAAATTTTAATATTGTGAGAAAAAAAAGATTTATATCTTTAAGGAAATCTCCATTGTTAAGTGGATGGAGTTTCATTTAGAAAAAAAAAGTTATTTAAAGTTAAAGTTATTTATGTTCACTGAATGTTTATGGCAACGTGAGAGCAGTTAAATGAGAATTGTTTCTAAACTATCACCCAGTTCACACTCTACCCACGTCTATTGAACAGGTGAAGAGGCTCATCCCTTGTTTCCTGTTTAGGATGCGGTTCCCAGTTTCCTCTTTTCCAATCTTCTCACTTTTTTTTTTTTTTTCAATTGGAGTAGATAGATCTATCTATCGCCGGTTCACACTCCACCCACGTCTATTGAACAGGTTAAGAGGCTTGTCCCTTGTTCCCTGTTTAGGATGTGGTTTCCGGCTTTCTCCTTTCCGATCTTTTCACTATTATGTAGCCCCCTGCACATCAGTGGCATTACCGCCTTGCTCGGGGTGATATGATTAAAAAAAAAAAAAACTTCTATTGATATTTAGTCTGTTTTGTACAAAAGTGATTTGCTTTTACTTTACGCTCCTCTACTTTCTCAAGGTATTGTTTATATTAAGCATATGACGACAGAACAAAAAAGAAACAGCAGAGATTTAGGAAATAATTGTATTAACAAAAAGCACAAGTGGTAAATTGGTGTGAATGTCTCTCATTAAAATAAAGAGATAAGTAGTCATAAAAGTTGACAGGCGTACAGTAGGAGAAGGAAGGTGAGTTGTGACTTACTACAGCAATGGTCTTTGGCAGGTATCATTGGAGATGAGAAGTCGTGTCTCTACAGGCGTTATGAATTGTGACTGGTATGCTGACTGAGTGTGTAAGTTAAATGGAAGTTATGTGCAGAGCCTATGCACAATTAACAAAGCTTTTAGTTTAATCTTGTGTTTTGGGGTGTTTGTGTCTGGCCAGTGGTGGAAATCTGTGTAACATGAATCAGAAGATCTGTTTTAAGATTATGGCAGTTGTGAGTATTTGTGTCTTCTCGGAGTGTAGTTCATAGACAAATTAATGACCCCTTGGATCTGTTCTCCCAGCTGCTTCTCGTAGAACCCGGAACACTGCTTTACTAGGGACTCCGTTTCCTGCGCACCGTAAGCAAAACACTCTCCCAAACACCGGTGTAGCCTTCTCGAGTCTCCAACAGCGAAGTGTTTCCAAAACAGAAGTTGGCTCTTTTTATGTGTTTTTGGTCTCGTAATTTCTTGCATCCTGAAAAGCCTCGCTTTCACCAATGACGCATGTGCCGTGTCATTCCAAAAACTGCCTTGTTCGGCATTGATGGCACGACCATTCGGAACCAACTCAAAATGCATGATTCCTTCAAAGTTCCACCAAACACACAACATGACTTTCTTGCCGAATCGATACAGCAAAATACAGACAAAAATCCCTAACAGTAATGGCCCTCTTACATCTAGAATTTCAAAAAAATTATTAGAGCATTTAAATTTTAGGCTTTAAAATCAAAATTTCATCCAATCTCAAAATTGTTAATATTTTAGACATTACCTTTAACCTGTCCAATAATACATTTAAACCATACCAAAAAAGTAATCAACCCCCTATCTATATTAATGTTAATTCTAATCATCTTAAATCTATCATTAAACAAATACCTAAAATAGTTAATATTAAAATTAATGAATTATCATCTAATAAGGAAATATTTGATGATAATAAAACAATATACAACGAAGCCCTTAAGAAGAGTAATTTTAAAGATGAAATGTTATACAGAGAAAAATTGAAAGATAAAACTAAAAATGGAAACAAAAGCAAAATTAGAAAAATAAAAATAATATGGTTCAACCCTCCTTTCTGCAAGTTGTTCAATGTAAACATAGGTAAATATTTTTTAAATTTAGTTAGCAATCACTTCCACCAAAACAACCCCTAAGTAAATTATTCAACAGAAAAACTCTTAAAATTAGTTATTCAACTACCAATAACATGCAGAACATAATTAATTCTCATAATAATAAATTACTCAAAGACTTCTATAACAAATCTCTGGAAAATAAACTTTCCTGCAATTGCATCAATAAAACCAACTGCCTCGTTGATGGCAGGTGTAATTCTGAAAAGCTGTTTATGAAGCCACTATTTTTCCGGAAGAGGACCCTAGCAGAAAAAGAGTTTATATAGATATCTGCAGGTAGTTGGAAACAGACTTTACAGTCACAGACACTTGTTTTCCAACGCCTCCTTGACACATCAAACTGCTCTGTCTAAATACTACTGGGATATAAAGGATGGAGGATTTACCCCACTGGTCAAATGGAGGATAATAAAATATGCTAACACTCCCAATGACTTCAGGGATAGGTGTAATTTATGCCTAGAGGAGAAATTGATTATTATCAAATACAGTAATCCAAAGGAACTCCTTAATCAACATAACGAATTAATATTTAAATGCAGGCATAACCAATAAATATTAGGTAGTCCCAAAAGTTCATAAACACTTGCGAAATGGGTCTATCTGGTCCAGCACAATCGAGACAAGCAATGGATTCAGAAAGGGCAAAAGACACTGTCAGTTCCAAAACAAGATCGATTCTTGATCAAGTCATGTGTGTTTGGTGGAACTTTGAAGGAATCATGCATTTTGAGTTGGTTCCGAATGATTGTGCCATCAATGCCGAACTTTACTGTCAGCAACTTGAGCGGGTCTATAAAAAGTTGAAGCAAAAGTACCCGACTCTGGTCAACCGAAAGCGCGCTTTGATGCAGCAGGACAATGCCAAGCCACACACCGCTAGGAAGACCAAAGACAAGTTTGAAGAGTTGGATGGTGTTGACGTTCTGCCACATCCAGCCTACAGTCCTGACTGTGCTCCATCAGATTACGGCCTTTTCTGCTCAGTGCAACACTTCCTGAAGGGCCGCTGAGTCGACTCATTTGATGAAGTCGAGGAAGCGTGTCAAGAATTCTTTGATTCGAAGCCGGCTGAATGGTACTTTGACCAGATCTGAAAGCCTGCAGGTCGATGGCAGAAAGTTTTGGAAAATGAGGGTTTTTATTTTGAGCAATAATTTTTGTTGTTTTTGCAAGTAAAATTTTAATTTTTTGCAAGTGTTTTACGAACTTTAGCTAGATCAAAATTATAATTTAAATTAATTTAGATCAATTTAATTTAAAAAGGTGGTTTCTTTTGGAGAAAAATCTGGAATTTACCATTGGAAACATTTTACCCCAGAATATTTCTTTATAATTATGGTTATGGGTATATTATTGTATTGTTTTTATAATACTTTAGATTGTAATATGTGTATATGAATATGTGTTTATGAATGTGTGAGTATGTATGTGTATATGTATTTAGGTGTGTATGTATATTTGTATTTATGTATATATTTTTGTGTATGTGTGGAGACATATATATGTATGTGTGTGTGTGTGTGTATGTATGTAGTGTTAATATTTTTTTAAATATTATTTTATTAATTTTTTAAGATCCTTTTTCTTTTAATATTATTATTAGTGTTAAAATTTTTTGATATATATATATTTATTATTATTATTTATCATCTTTATTTAAGATATTTTTAAAAATTGTATTTTAATATTTTATTTATCATGTTTATTTATAAGTGTTAATTATTTTAACTATATTTATAATATAATACTACTAGTGGTTATATTTTAATTTGTATTATAAAGTATGATTCACAATTTATTTTTTACCATAAATATATCCCATTATATTTAAAACTAAATTTTAATGTTAAATTTCCATGTCATGTTTTTCTAAGAAAGCAGGTGAATTGCAATGGATGTTGGTGTCGATCTAAGACGTTAACTTTAATTTCTATTCATACTGTTCGTTCTTCTTTCTTTTCTTTTCCTTTCTCTTCTTTCCATTTATCAATTGTTTATATTTTTCTTTTTTTCTCTCTTTGGGTATTTTTTTGAATGAACGAGGAATTATTTTTATAGATTACCGTTACAAATATCTATTCTTGACAAGGGCACGTGAGCGTCTGTGTGTAACTATTTTCAGGATTATTTTGAATATTATTTAACTGCTGTACCTTTTAGGTCTGACGAGCAGGCTTTTTTTTTTTTTTTTTTTTTTTGGTCCAGCTGCAAAATACAATACATATGAAATTAAATACTCATGAAATTGTAAAATATCAAAAAAAATTTTTCTAAATTATATGTGAAATTAAATAAATAAATTTAATATTGAGTTCTTTGGAGTTCATCTTTATCGGAATTTACTTGACTTATATAACATAGAATACTTATATAATATATATATAAAATGTAAAATCAAATAATAAAGACAAATATAAAAACAAATGTCTTACAAAAATCTCTCCAGAACAAACTTAAACAACAAATGGAAAGAAATCTCCAATAGAAACCAACTCCATACAAACCAAACCACGGTCCCGATCAACCTCCAAAAGTAGAGATAAGTCGGATATAAAATTTAATAAATCAATAACAAAACCCAAAGAATCGGCAGATATGGAAATAGAAACCAAATCTACCAATGAACAAAACCTAGGAAAAAAACTTTTATAAACATATATATATTTTAACAAATTAAACTACAATTAATAAGAGCAAACTTAAATTCCAATAAAATTCAACCTCATACTAGACTACAGGAATGGAAGGTTAAAACCTAGACTCCCAAAACTCATCCAAAACATAATGGACACAAATCCATATAAAATATTACAATGGAATTGTCATGGAATGAAAGCTAATATTAACGAATTATTCCTTTTGATAGCAGATCTAAACCCAGCCTTCAGGAAAACTTCATTAAGAGTAATAGGAAAACTAACATGAGGATACCAACTTTTCAGCTATATAAAAGATTCTGGCCTTAGAGCATCAGGTGGTACATCTATTTTAGTCATAAATGATGTGTCACATAAATCTACACACTGACCTACAGGCAATAGCTGTTGTCCAGTTTGACTAAGCACTATAATAGCTGATGGTCAAGGTAAAATATTAGTTGCGCGTACCTAATAAAACTAATAGACACACGCTCACTATCACAACAATAAACAGCACCACCTGTATGTAATGATGATATGAGATGTAAAATGAAATAAGTTGGAATTGAAGGGACAAGCAATCCCTGGGACTACTAACAAGGAGGGTGGATAATCCTCCAAATTTGGACAATTGGTTAGAAGGCCCAGTGTCAGGATAGAGATTTATGTGGGAAGCGTTAATTTCTGTTGTAGCAAGATCTACATAAACCAACTGAAGATTAACCCAGTGATTCTTTTGATTTTATTTTTGTCTGTGAAGCAATTATGATGATATTTTATCTTTCACTGCCTTGAGATCAAGAACACAATGTAGGCAGAGTGAGTGTATCGAAGTGGCCAGTGATCAACAAACAGCTCAGAGCAGCGTCAGTATTAACCGAGCCACTAAGCATGGTTATACCACTTGGTGTAGGAATTATAAAGAAACCATGACACAGCTTATGACACTAGAGTCAAAAATCACCATTCTTCTAAACAGAATTTCAATCTGGAAATTTTTTTTTTTTTTTTAATCATATCACCCCAAGGAAGGCGGTAATGCCACTGATGTGCAGGGGGCTACATAAGAGTGAGAAGATTAGAAAAGAGAAAACAGGAAACAAGGGATGAGCCTCTTCACCTGTTCAATAGGTGTGGGTGGAGTGTGAACTGGGCGATAGTTTAGTCTATCTACTCCAATTGAAAAAAAAAAGAAAAATAAGTGAGATTAGAAAAGAGAAAACCGGAAATCACATCCTAAACAGGAAACAAAGGATATATTGCATTTTTTTTTTTTTTTTTTTTAATCATATTACCCTGAGCAAGGCGGTAACACCACTGATGTGCAGGAGGCTACATGAAACTGAAAAGATTGGAAAAGAGAAAACCGGAAACCACATCCTAAACAGGGAACAAGGGATGAGCCTCTTCACCTGTTCAATAGACGTGGGTGGAGTGTGAATCTCTGATCTTTCATTTAGTAATCTTTTTTGGTCTGAGAACAAAACAATAGCTAACTTTTCTTCCGGGCATAATCAGCAAAATCGCCACCATTGTATGGTTTGGCTATTTTCACTATACTTCGAGTTATATCAAGTTATATCACTTTATCACTTCCATTTTCCAATTTGAATTTTCACACTTGAATACCCAGTTTAATACATTTTTTTGAAGTTTTACAGTTTAAATGTAGATTTAAACTGGAAAACATTTAAATGTAAGCGTCAAATGGTGGCAATGTATGCAAATTGTGCCAGGAGGAAAAGTTAGCCATTACAAAATGAAATATCAGAAATAATATCCATACTAGCATCATACAAACATGGATGAATGTGTTTTAAGATCTTCAAAATAACTACCATAATTTTGAAAATTTTTTAGTTGTTTAAAAACTATAGATCATGTATTTGTAAAAATTCCTGTTTGTACGTCTGAAAAACAGAAAAATCAGTTATTATCAATTGCCCAAAAATACTGAAAGGTTGAAACCTAGGTTGCGGAAATAATGCATTTCTGAATTAAAAATATTCAAAAGTTCTACGATATAAATATATTGAACACTTTAATACAACTGTGTACTGGTCTAATTTATTAAGACCCAAAAAACTAATTATTTATATATATATATATATATATATACACAGTCATCTGCAGACAGTCCTGTTTCACAGCTCATCAATACAGTTAGACATCTGATTGCCAGGATTGAATCCCAACCAAATTGATATCAGTTGGCGATTCTACCTCCAAGCTATGATACACACACACATATATATACATATATATATATATATACACTTCACTCCTCATCTATGGATTAATTAATTAGACATGTATCACTTAATTATTATCTTAAAAAAGAATTCTTACAATCTAAAAATATTTTCTGCTTTTAAAACTCAATCAAAACTTATAAAGTAAAAAAATTGACAGAAGCCATGATTTCGGCACAAGTTTTTCCTAGAAAAATATAATCTTAGACAGAAAAAAGAAATTTTCTTAATTCCTGTACTTTTAATATTCTCTTGCCTTTATGTTTTTCTTTTTCTCATATTTTTTCACTCAGTAACTCCTTGTGTCGTAGTGGCTTTATTGCCTTGCTTGGCATGAAATAATAACCTCTACACATCTTGATAAAAATATTGAGTTTTTTTTTTTTTAAGTTTTCTGGTGATGTCATGAAAATAGACTATTTTAACACATCAGTCAATAAATCCCAGACCTGAGATATAGATATGCTACAAATAAAATATAAAAATGATTTTATTGAGTACTAACCTTCAAATGGCATGTGACAAAAATTGAGCCCAGTTGGATTATTAGTTTACAAATTACAGTTATTTAAGTGAAGCTACTGTTGTAAATTTTAAAAACAATAGAAAAATCTGAATCTAGTACGTTGATAAAGCATTGTTTTTTAATGGTAAAAAATACTGTTCAAGCAAAGCAATGGCTTGATAAATGTTATTCTGACTCTGCTCCATCAGAAATAACAGTTAAGAGGTGGTATGCTTACTTTAAATGCTGTCGTACAGGCACAAATAATGCTGAACACTCAGGTTGCCCAAATTTTTGTAATGAACTAATACTATTTATCTAACATCTGCTGATTGAAAAACAAAAAATAAAACATGTATATTAAAATACACTTTACCAAATCAATGTTGAATGGTTACTAAAATAAATCCACTCCTCATACGGTTTATGTTTTTTTATAACTTCTTGGAACGTCATAAAAAAAAAAACAAATTACGAAAACTTTGATCAAGATTGTTTTCCCTTTGATCAAAATGAAAAAGAAATAAAAAATATGGAGCAGATATTCAAATTTGTTTATTGTATTTACTGCTCAGTACATTTCTTTATAAACATTTAGAAATAAATTAGTAATCTTACAATGGGTGCATTAGAAACTGGTTGGCACAAACCCACTACACATGTTGCATAATCGAAATAGGTACAACTTCCTGCTTAACCTACTCGTTTAGCAATTAATGTTTGGTTGTTAAGTGAAGAGCAGCTGTCATTCAGATATCATAGCATAAATCAAGAAACAAATGTTGCAAAAGTGACAATAAAACCATTAGAAGTTGTTTGACAGACATATTACCCATGTAGTAAGCTAAAAATAGTAGTCAGGTACAACTTTCTCACTTAGTGATCAGCTTGTTTTGCAACCAGCTCATTGGAACTAAACCCAATCATTATGTGAGCAATGACTGTATTTTGATATTTGGTGATTGAAATGCTAATTTTGTAACGTTGGTCAGGCTGAGAACTTTTCAGAATTCCTTCATAACAGATTTTTTTATTGCAAACTAATAAAGAAAAAATACTGTTTGTATATCAAGAAGACAAAAATTATTCTTTTTTTTTTACTCTGTAATTTTTAAAAGTCAAACTTCAATTTTCTCTTTGTAGCTGCAATGTCTTCACTGTTTTCTAATGCTTCTGGCGGTGACAAGCATCGAGAGACACAACTGCAGCTGCAACGGAAACTGCAAGAGCGGGAAATGCTTAAAGAGCTGAAACGCCGTTTACATCAACAGAGACAAGAGAATGAACACGAAACAAAATCACCACACCGAACACGAAATGAGAGTCACACCCCTGGCCTCCCCAGCCCAAAGACTAAGTTTTTATCACCGTCCTCCTGTTTGAGATTCCGTTCCTCAAGTAGTTTGGAGAACCTTCTGATGCCCACAGCTGTCTCAGACAACAAATCTCATATCAAGGATCAGACTTCTGTTCCTGTCTCAGGTCGTGAGCGGTTGCTGTTCAGTGGCAACAAAACTCCTGCTATCTCCCATGATGCAGCCATGTCTGCTGGACAAATGAAAATTTATTCTACTCGATCTCTTTTCCAAGACAAATCATCAGACAGACAATGTGCTCAGTCAGAGGGGAGTGAGATAAGAATCCCCAGTCAAAGTGGGACAAAAGAGGCTGGCCCTGACATAACAGACTCAAAACAGAGCAAAACACCTGAATTAGCTACTTTCCATTCCTTGAAAAAGCCATCTGCGATCCCAATTCAGAGCTGGGCTGATGAGAAAAACTCGAGCTCACAGCCACCGAGCAGAACTGGTCCATCCAACCTCTCGGCTATGTTGTCAGCATCTGCCCAAACCTCTACAGACAGTCTTCATAAGCCACAATTGTTAACTACAGATATAAACCAAAATGTCAAATTAGATTCAAGCCTATCAGAAAAGGCCACCAGTTGCAGCTCAAACAATGCGTTAAACATGGTGCTTGAAAAGACATCACGTGTTGGCACTGGAGTTCCTCTGGTATCTCAAACAGGTTCTGCAAAAAGTGCATTTGTACCATTTTCCCAGATGCATCTACAAAACATTGCTGAAACAAAGACAACTCAATCTGCTGATTACTTACCCACCTCTTCTCAAAAAAGCACAGATCATAGCTCTGAACCAAGCATCTTGGCTCAGATGCTAGAATGTAATGATAACAACAGTACCTTGGCATCCCCAAACAGCAACAGCAGCACTTACATCCAGGTACCCACACTTAAATCTGGTTGGGACTCAGAAGGAGCAATATCCGTCAGTTCCACTGAGTGTTTGACACAAACATCTTCCTTGGTTACAAAATGTTCACGATCCCGATTTGCACCAATACAACCAAAATCGATGCAGTCCAAGACTATCTTATCCCTGCTGCAGGAACAATCTGGAAACACTTTGGAATCTACCTCCTATGATTGTCGACGAGTGCCAAACATTCTGAAGAAGAAGCCTGCTTGTGCACAGACCAAGAAGGTGAACCAAAGTGCATCAAGTACTCCTTTGCCTGTTACAGCTACAGCTGCCGTTGCAACTTCTGCATTTACCACAGCAACGGAAGTGGTCAGCAAACCTAATGAGTTACTTATCATTCTTGGTTCTCCTGCCACAGGAATGGCCAGTGCAGCGGGCAATGTTTTCATGTCACCATCCCAGAACTCTTCAAATCTGGCCACAGGAGTCACATTAGATAAACAGCAGGCAACTCTGGCTGGCACCACCATTTTTCAGACAATTCCATCTGTTAATAGCAGTGTGGCATCCCAGACCGAAATGATGATCTCAAATGGAGGAAATGCTAGCAATGTGAATGCTGCAACAACAAGTGAAACCCTGGCCTGGAAGACCATCCAACTAGACACAACATCCCTGCCCCACATTGCTATTCCTCGTCAGCAATTGTTCACCTCACTTAATCCACAACAGGAGGCCAGTTCTACCTCTTCATTGGGAATTGCTGTCCCCCTTAGTGGAGGACTTGTATCTACAACTGATGCCCAGGAATGCACAGTTGACCCCTCTACCCAATTCATGATCTCTAAAAACATCCAATTGGATGGTGCTCTACTGTCAGGGTTCAACTTCAACATAGCTGACCCCTTACAGAGTGCACAAACTATATCTGTATCAAATATCCTCCCTACTGACTTGGCTACCTCACAAGTAACAGTTAAGATGGAAACTGCTGAAGCAGACAATTCATTGTTGATGACTACTAGTCAGCTGCCAAAGAGGTTGTCCGAAGATTCTACATCCAGTATTTTACAGCATCAACCATCAACAGAGATTGTCAATTCTGCTACATCTATTGGCAAATTAGTTTTGACCAATTTTGATGCAAGTGTGAGTGATATGCACAATGAAGAAGCCTTATTGTCTGCTGAAAGTGAAGGCAACAGCCAATTTGAAATTAAAGTAGAAAAGTTGGATTCCCCTACCAAACCAGCTTCATTTCTTCCACCCTTATTTAACAACAATTTACTTTTGGGAGAATTTATCAAAACCAAAATCAAGAATGAGTTGCTGAGCACCGAAGATTCTCTTTCTGAAAGTTCTCTAATTAATGAATCCAATTCCTTAAATAATCATAAGTTGGACACCATTGACAAATCAAATATTGATAACCATCCAAAAAATGAAGCAAAAATTGAAAAAATGACTTCACCTGTTCAAACGCAAATGACAACCATGTTGGATAATATCTCAACATCTATCATAGCAAAGACAGAGAGTTTTTTTAAACGACCACACACCATATCCAATCAGAGCCCAACCGTGTCAACCTCCCAACTCCACTCAAGAACTTTATCTGCAGATGCCACTTCTACTGTGGCTTCCTCCAGTAATCCTACCTGTGCTAGCAATGTGCCCCAACAGCTGCCTTTGCCTCATGTCACAGTGGCCAGTGCAGAACAGATGAATAATGTTGCAAGTGCCCATCAGAATGTAACTGTTTCACCCAGCACCTCTTCTGTGGAAAATCTGAATGCTAGTCTCCTGACAGACACAGTGGTCACTTACTCGAGCCAAGTTGTTTCAAGTCATGTGACTGGTAACTTAGCAGAACCATCTTTAGCAAAAGACAAAAATTGTGAACTGTCTTCCTCTTTGCCTAATAAAGACAGAGTAGATCAGTTATTGAAAGGTCTTGGAAATTCTTCGAGACACGGAACTGGTAAAGGTGAGCTTGAAATCCACCCGACAAGTCGTAAACGAAAAGCTAGTGACAAATCATCCAGTTCAAATACAAAACGAAAACAGCAGTCAAGCAAGGCAATAGATTAATCTATTGCACGAGATTCTAGAGTCCACGAGATTCTAGTGGGCAAAATTGGATGACATTGGGAACAACTATAGCAGAAAATCCTGAGGGTGTGAGTAGTGGCTTAAACACTGAAACTTTGCAGAGTCCCGACATGTCGAGCCTTGAGAAGGATGCCCTTCTGGACAGTGCCCCCACCAAATGCTTGGCTTGGAACTCTCCAATGCTGGTTCTATGCACTGTATGCCTACAAGTAAAATGAGTTGCCATTCGCAGACCATGCTGAGTAGCACTGACAACAAAACATTACCTTTCTCGAATCTTTCTTCTTCCCAACAGTTTGATCGACATATCAGTGATCTACTAAGTCTGGTCCAGCCTCTCAGTAATGAAGGAGTATCAGCTGTCAATTCTGCAGCTGACTCAGCTTTTCTTTCTCAGTCACAGTTATCTCTACAAGGCGTTCCATATTCACAACTTTCTCCTCAACAGGTAAATATGGCTACAGAACTTGCCGTTTTCAAACGACCTGTTACCGACACTGTAGCTGCATTTTTGCAGCCTACTGATCAAAAAACTGGACAGACATCTCAGGGAGTTCCAAGTATGGCCACTCAAATGTGCCAATTCTCTCAGGAAACCCTGAATTATAAAAATAAAAAAAAATATTAATAAAAGAGAAAGAAACAAAAATATTTTATAAGAAATATATAAAATGGTATTTGAAACGATAATATTTGAAAATTAAACACTATTAAATTTACTTGATAATAAATAAATAAGAAGCTTGATGAAATAGTAATATTTGAAATGAAACGGTTTTTAAATAAACTTTTCATTAGCATTCGTGGCTAGGGGTTGCTATGGTAAATGATTGCTAACCTAAATGCTGGTGTTTTCATTGGTTAAATTAAAAAAATTGTTGATGTTGACATCTATTTTTTCTGACGTGAAAAATAATCTTTCCTCATGGTAATGTTATGTGTTAATCACTGTGTCTGCTGTAGAAGTGACTCCATAACAAAATTAAGAACAGATTGATGCATTGGATATGCAATGATGGTCAATTTGTCTCATTGTTGTGAATATATTTTGCAAGTTTTTTTATCCTTATCAGATGTGTTTTTTTTTTTTTTTTTTTTTTTTGGGGGAATTTTTCTGTTGTCCATTGAATACTCCATAAAACAAAGAAATGGATCAACCATTTCTTTGTTTTAAGAAAGGTTAAAAAATCTCAGCAACTGGTTTAGTTGGAGTGAACAGAGAATTGCCAGATGAGGGTGTTTGCTTTATTATTTGAAAAAATTTATCCATTTTTCTGAAGAATATTCTCTGTTCTTCAGAACAGAGAATATTCAAAAAGTGAGTGCCATTTCACTTGAATTGTAAATCCATTTCTCTATATTTAAAGAAAGAGAATAACATATGGATGATTGTGAATCTACTTTTATTTTGAAAGGAGCTTGGTGCTGTCCCATCCAGAAGGTATCTGTTTCTCTGGTAAATGGAGAATATTCAGATGCAAAAATATCCAGAAGACTTATTTATTTTTTTCAGAGGAAGAAAAATTTATTCCTTGTGTGTAAAGAATATAACACTGTGTATTCTAATTTCTTTTTTTTAAATAAAGGGGTGAAAATTTCTTACTGCTAGCTTGTAGATATGTTGCCATTTTAATTATTAACAAAAAATTTCCAATGAAGAATACTTTTCTTCAAATTGTCATAAAAAAAATATTAATTAGTTCTAAGAATTTTATATTTAAAAAAAAAAACAAACTAAAAACCCCATGTATCTATCCTGTAACTTTCTGCTGTATGAACTTTCTTAAAATCTAAGAAGAAATTAAAAACAAAAAAAATACTGTTGTGAACTTGTCATCATTGGTAGCCCAAAAGCATCCTTAATAAGAAGAAAAAGAATATCAATAATTAAAATATTTTCTTCTCTGTTCAAAAATGGTGCATTGAGGTGAATTTTTTTATTTGTTAAAAAAAAAAAAACTTTTCCAGGAAAACACCTGTGAGTAAACATTTTTATTAATTTATTTTTTTTTAAGGGTGAATTATATTTTACATTTTTATTTTGGTTTATTTTTGATACAATTGATAGCATATGAAATAATATGCGTTTGTCAGAGGGATTTTATTTTTCAATAAATAAAATTGTCTTCATATGATTCTGTTCTCCTTTTTATTGACTGGTGATAAGTAACAGGATGTGCATTGTGGTACAGTGGATATCTGCTCAACAAGAAATCAGGAAACCGAGTTCAAATTCCAGTTGAATTCCTTACATATGCTTACATGTAAATACCCTTGGTAAAGGTGTTAATCCATCTCTTTTCTCCAATTATGGATTAAATAACAGGACAGATTGGGTTCTATAGCCTTGGGTGGCAACCAGTCTACTGCAGAAAGTAATGGCAACCTACTGCAGAATAACCTTCTGCCCAGACATGATTGCTGAAGCATGTATCACGTATGGCACTTGACTTACTGATAAGTAACAAGAGAAATAAATTTTTTTTTTATACTAAGATGCTACCTAAGAGATGTACTGAATAGTTTTAGTCTAAATTTCATACTATGAGTAATACTAGTGTAAATCAGATTGATTTGACATTAAATTTGCTAATTTTCCAAAAACGTGTCACAGATGTATATTTTATTTGGCAAGATTTTTAAAACCGAGAATTAAGCTTAAATAAAAGAAAAACATGTTAGATTAAGACACATTTCTTACTTTGTTCTTTCTTTATTCTATTATATATATATATATATAGGAGAGAATTGTAAAGACAGAATAATCCAAAATATTAATTAGATAGAAATAGAGAGCTCAATGGACATAATCCAAAGCATTATAAAATTTATTATTAGATTTGAATAATCAAAATAAATCTCAATTTATAACTATCTAACCATGTGTTGAGATATATATATAAACATTTTTCATTAAACATGGTTAACAGGGAAGATGTAAGTTTAAGTTTTTTCCGGTATCCTAACCTTTTTCATTTTGTTAGTGATAAGGAATATAAAAATTGTCCATAATTTTTATTGTCCCAAGAACTTTCACCCACTTCTATAACCATTTTTAAAGGTTTGTCTTTGTTGTAATTTGGTGTATGACACCTCCAGAGTTTTGCTGAAATAAAAATCAGAAAATTGTCAAACATTTCAGGAGTGCAATTAATGATCGTCATCATATCATAATGCATGATATTCATTTCCAGCATACACCAGCCAGATTTCTTGTTATTGCTTAAGAGAATAATTTGATTTACTTAAGAAACTTCCGTTCCGCTACCAGTTTGATAGAAGCAGGGATTGGGAATTATCCAAGAAACAATTGCATATATTTTGTATATGAAGATATTATTCTTCTTGGTGCTATATTTCTTTCTTTTATTACTCAATTGTGTGCACGCTTCCTGGTTTGGTTTAGTTCAGCAGAGAGACAGCTAGTGGAGAACTCATGGGACTACCTTGTGATTAATCAACACAACGTGGGACAAGTGAGATCGCCAATCTACAACCAGCTATCTGGATCGAAACCAACAGTGACCGGCCGGGTAGTGGCATAAATTCATTGGACTAACTTTTTTATGTTACTATGATTACACACATGCATGAATGAGGTGTGCTGTTGATTTTGGAATTTAATTTTTTTTATACATCTGGCCGAATTCATTTCTTTTTCCATCATTTTTTATTAGATGTTCCACACTGTGATAATAGATCTGCCAGGATGCAAATTTAATATGAGTGACTTTTGTGATCAAGGAAATCTTTAGATGATTTCTTGGTGAACTGCTTTCTCATCTGATCAGTCGCCTTTTTTTATGTCATAATTATTACGTTGGGCAACACATGTATTATTTTATAAAATGCCCTTTTTGTGTTCATATAATCTTTTATTTAGTTTCTCCTATGTATTTTTTTTGACAATTTTTCCTGGCAATAGAGTAAATTCCTCTGCTTAGAGCTTTGTTTAGTATTGACTAAGTTTTTTATTGTTTTGGACATATTGGTAAGAAATTTTGTTTTTTTACATTAGTACAATTTTCTCAAATTCATATCTTGACATGTTCTTATGTAAATAAGTAATATTTACTTTTGTGAAATGTCATGTGAGTATTAGATAATTTGTAGTGTTTTGAGGTCAAACACTAGGGATTTTAGTTCACATCCATGCAGTGGTACCATACATTAACACCACCTCTACAGTCGCTGAAAATAATCTCTGCTTGAGATCATGTAGATAAGATTTCCCAATTCCCTCCATTTTATACAAGGCGACCCAGATTAATTTTTGCATCTTTTTCAGTAGAATTTATTTTACTTGGGTATGTAAAAAAAAAAAAAAAATTTCATGGATTTTATTGATTCACCTGAGACAGTTTGTATTGAGCCTTGTTAGTTGAAGTCTAGCCCGAGTTTGTTGGAATCTACTCGGATGCTGAGAACTATACTTGATGTTCCTTGTAAACAATATCCAACTAAATCACAGCTCTAAGAATCCATCTCTGATATTTCTACAATTTTGCATGAATACAAAATGCATTTTGCAGGATGCTGCTGACAAGCAAAACAACTCACAAGAACTCAATGGCACAAGATAGTTTCATCACCCACCAACCACCTACATTGACCAGCTAGGTTACGATAGAGAAAACGGCCCTAGTGACCTTGATGCTGGGCTATGATGGTTGGCCTGATAAACTCATGAATGTCCGAGCGAGTTCAACCCAATAAAAAATTTGGTCAAATAGAATTAGTTATGTAGTGAAAAGTTTAGAAAATTGTAGTTTCTTCTGGCTTGGAATCAATTCCTGCAAACCATCTCCTTAAGTCAAACATATGCCTGTTTGCTATGGCAGCCACCATTCTGCCTATTACCTCATTATGCACTTTTTTTTATATTCATATTAACAGCAAAAATTTACATGTGTGAAAAGAGACTCTCATGATAGTCACATACTGGAGTTGGATAGATTGTTTCAAATATGTAATTTGTGAAGCTCGAAACAAGAAACAGTTCAAACTCCAGTTGAATTCCTTGCATTCACTTGGGAAAAGTATTACTATGGGTTAAATAGCAGGACAGATCGTATTCTGTAGCCCTGGTTAGCAACAAGTCTACCGCAGAAAGTAATAGCAACTTACAGTGGGAAAATCTTCTGCCCAGTCAGTCAGGTCTCTTTTAAGATGTGAATGCCAAAGCATGTATCATGCATTGCACTTAACTGACTGATCTGTGAAGCTGCCATTTTTTACTTTTGGAACAGTTAACGTGCAAGACACATTCGAATCTATTTTCATCCTAAAGATAAGCCATTTTTCTCTTTGTCCTCTTCAGTAGTTCACTACAAGTTATAATCAGTAGTCTAGGCAAAGTGAGAAAACACATCAATATAAACCTGCTGCTGGAGCAGTAATTATGTTGGCCAGGGTGTCAATTGTAAAACCATTGATGGATGGGTGGGGGAGTCATAAACTGGCCTATGACAGTACCACCATAGAACACTTACTTTTCTAACCCACAATTGCTAGGATCTTATCATTTTTGGTCTTTGTTTCTCAGTGGTTGAGGTGAAACTTCTTTGTTCTGATAAGCAATTCAGCAATCATCTATTGGTCTTTCCCAGCCCACATTTTCTTTTAGATCCTATTGTGTTGTGATTTGTTGAGGAAGTTCTTTGAAATTCTGTTGCTATTAGGTAAGATATTTCTTTTTTTATTCAATATTGAAGTACTCACATTTGGTCTATTCTCTATTGTTGATTCATTTATTTTGTGATAAGTTTCATATCTTTTAAAGTATGTTTTCATTTTTTTGAGAAAGGTTTCTTGCAAGCAGACTATATTTGGATTGTAATCTATAAGGAATTGTTTGATTTCCTCATAGTTTGGTTTAACACCTCTACAGTCCCATATCATGGAACAAGGAAAATTTATATTCACTTCAAACAAAGAAAAATACAATATTATCTTTACTATGACAGAAAAGTAAAAACTCTGCAACTCATCCAGATGAAATTCATTACCAATTTTTAAAACACCTGCCAGAAAAGTCTCTCTTAATACTTCTCCAGATCTCAGTCATATATGGTGTTCAAACAAATTTCCAAAATTGCAGCTTGAGTTTGTCATCTTTCCAATTCCTAAACCTGGCAAAGACCATCCCAACAAACTACCAACCAATTGCACTAATAAGTTGCATTTGCAAAATGATTGGGATAATGACAAATGCTCGACTAATGTGGTACCTGGAAAGAAACAATCTCTTATCTAGTCACCAAAATGGATTCCAGAAAAACCGAGGAACAACTTGTATAGCTCAAATCCTTTATTCATGATGACTTTGTTCGAGGTCATGATGTATCAATATTCTTCAATCTTGAAAAGGCCAATGATACCACATGCAAGTATGGTATCCTAAAAGACATGCACAAGATGGGAATGAAAGAAGAGTGGCTATATTCATCTAAAACTTCCTATCAAACAGAACATTCAAAGTATGAAATGGAAGTACAGCATCAGATACACAAGCAGGAGGCACAAGTTTTTATTTTATCAATTACATTATTTATTCTCAAAATAAATAGTATTATTGAAAGAATTAATACAGGAATTGAAAAATCCTTATATGTAAATAATCTCTCATCACCAAACACACCTTCCCTTGAGAGATATGTACAAATATGTTTAAACAAGATAGAAAAATGAACAGATAAAAATGGATTGTGTTTCTCAAAAACTAAAATGGTTTGTATGCATTTCTGCAAAAAAAATGAGCCAAACATCTCAAATCAGGATTAAAATTAAATGGATATTTAATTTCCATTGACCAAATCATACTAAATAGAAAACTTAATTTCAAGGTGCCCATTAATTACCTTAAACAAAAATGCAAAAAGGCTTTGAAGCTTCTTAAAGTAATAATTGAAACTGAATTGGAGTGTCAACCAAAAATTAATGCTCAGAATATGTAGGTCACACATCAGATCAAAATTAGACTATGGAGGCATCATTTACAGTGTCATACGTAATTCTTATCTTAAAAATCTACAAACCATACAAAATCAAAGACTGAGATTAAGTCTTGGAGCCTTCCAGACCTCACCTATGCAAATTTTCTATATAGAAGCCAATGAACACCCAATATCTCTGAGATGGAAAAAATTATCCCTCCAACATGCACTAAATCTACAATCAAACCCAAATAACCTAGCATACCAAAAAACATATGAACCTCAATATATCCAGTTCTATAGAAATAATCTAATAGCCATCACTTCGTTTGAACTTAAAATTAACCAATCACTAGAACAAGTAAACAAAACAGCACTTACAAACAAGATAGCTCTATGGACAATCTCCAAACCTCACATAAACCAAAAATTGACACAAAAAAGAAACAATCAACAAAAGTATATACAAAAAATTAAGACAAATATTATTTTAGACAGATGGATCAAAAATCCTAGATAAAAAAGGTGCAGCAGTCACAAACAAATTAATAAACAATTCAGGCTACAAAAAAATGCATCCAGCTGAATTAGAAACCATTAAAATAACACTTAAAATGATAGAAAATGCAAAAGATAAAAGTTTATAATACTCTCAAACTCTTTGTCTAGTTTAACAGCAATAAAAGAAAAGAACACACATCCTCCCTATATTCAAGAAATCCCAGAAACATGTTATCAGTTAATAAAGCACAAAACAATTATATTAGTCTAGATTCCTAACATCATATGCATCATAGGAAAACATGAAGACTGACACGCTGGCAAAAGAAGCAACAGAAATTAATATAACCAACATCAAACTCCTATTTATAGATTACAAAAACAAAATTACAAAACACTTCAAAAGAAAATGGCAAGCAATTTGGGACATATTCCCAAAACAATAAATGAACATCAGCATAAGAAAAGAGAATATAGAGCCATTGGCCCACCATAGACAAGACAGTGCTTAACAGAAAAAGAATGCTCACGGCAGAAACTACACCTCTGTGTACCCACTGCAACCAATTTCTCATCATTAAGCATATCTTGATAGAATGCAAGAAGCAGCCACTCTTCTTTTTGCATTAATTCAGATGTACCCCCCCCCCCTCAATGGTTGTATCCTTGAACCTATGTTGTTTCTAATTTTCATCAATGACCTTCTGGATGTCATCAGTTCTCAAGTCAGTATCCATGCTAATGACACAACTATTTTCTCTTGTCTTGTCTTAATAAGTCTGATGGGTCAATATGGTCAAATTGGCAGCTGACCACAAAAATGACCTACAATATGTTGATAACTGGAGCAAAGAATAGCTTGTTAAAAAATGAAACTTTTCTTTTTAATTATCTGATGTTAACCTCCAGGCGAGTGACACTTTGCACTTTCTCGGGCTAAAATTTTCCACTGAATTGGTATGAAAAAATGATATTGGAGCAATTGGCTTGGCCTACTATTAGGAAAGTCAGTTCACTATTGTGCTAGACAATCTTTCTCACCTGAATCAATCTTATACATATCTTACAATCTAGCATTCATTCATGCATCTAGTCTGGTGCTCCTGCTGTATATTTAGATTCTTAAATCCAAAGAAGAATCTGCAAGATTATTTGTCCTGCCTGGCAACTCAGCTTCAGTCCCTTTCCCACCACAGTAAAGTAGCTTCCCTATGCCTTTCCTATACTTTCATGGCAATTGTTCTGATGAATTTTCTGCTATGATACCTATGAATTTAAGTGCAGTATGAGATTGGTGGCAATATCTCATCATTTTACAGTTGAAATGGGTAGATGTAACTATAAGTTCTATGCTAACAGTTTCTTCTATTTCACTTTTCACTTCTTGTTTCTCAGTCAAGTTTGATTTTTATAAATTCAAAAGCAACCTCAATTGTTATCTTCTTAATTCTTGTTCTTTTATTGTTCTCTCTCTCTCTCTCTCTCTCTCCTTACTAGTAGTTTTTCTCATATTCTTTAACACTCAGTAAGCCCTTGCATCTTAGTGGCTTTATTATCTTGCTTTGGGCAAAATGATAAAGAAAAAATGTGCAGTTGTTAAGTTATTAGAAATCTTTATATTCTTCACTTTCAAATAGAGCTGAGCATTTTCCTGCCAAATATTTGAGTGCATTTAGCATCTACTCTGATGCTGACACATGATGCATGAGTAAAAAGACAACGTATCAAGTAGTCAGTTAGGATACAAGCAATCTGTGTGATAATATAAGTAACAACCGAATGTAAAAGTCAAAGTCATTAAGAAATTTCCCTACATCTTATTCATCATCTCTTGTACAAAAACTGTCTTTATAAGAAAAAATTGATTGATAATAGGAAAAATACTTTTTTGTGAAATGCCTATGAAAATTCCCAAGCAGAAACAGGAGGTGAGAACACACAGAAGGAAATACATGAGACTAATGACTACTGCTGGTCTGAGAGAATACAAAGGAAATCACACCTCATAGCAGATGTCTAAACTTTATAGTTTAAAGGTTTTGCAATTGTTGTACAAGGCAATAATTTTGCTACACACAAAAATTTATAGAGCTCAATATTACTACCAATGGCTTATGAAGCAATTATTGTAAAATGTGTTATTTGTTCAATACTGCTATAGCCTGGTATTGAAGTCACTGGAACTAACCAACATCTATATCCCCTGTCCTTGAGTTAAAGGGAGATAACATGGCTACCAGAAGTGGCATCACATGTGGAATGAGAATAATATACTCTAGTAATCGATATAAGGGGTTCTGTTCAAAATTCCTAGCAAAAAGAAGAAGGTCAAAGCGTACAATGGTCGAAATGTTGTAAACATGGCAATAAAGATGAGGACAATGGTCTGAATAATGTAAATAGTGATTTTATAATAGACTGAGTATAAACACAGAGATTAGGTTTTATTTACATGGACTACAATGATTCAAAAAGAATTTTGGTCGATATAATTAAAGGGGCAGCAAGTATTTTTTAAGATTGGTCCATTTAAATTATTATTGAGTAGATGGAGTTTTATGGAGTACAACAATTGGAAATCCTAATGAAGTTTTGAGTGGGATTGTTAAACAAAGCATATTGATAAAATACTATTACAGATTTTCTTTTCATTTCTTAAATTGCACTCTTCTTAAATTGCTGTAATAATAACACTTCAACAACAAAGAAGAATTTTTTTTTAAATATTTCAACCCAAGCAAAGCAATAAAGCCACCAAGATGCAAGGGGTTATTGAGTGTGAGATAATATGAGAAAAAAATATTAAGGAGCGAAAACAATAATAGAATAGGAATTAAGAAGACAGAAAATGATGATTGACATAAAATTTAAATTTTTGAAGATCAAAAGATGTGCTTTTGGAGACTTAAACTGACCCCCTGCTGGTAAATTCCTAAAAGCCTTTTTTACTTTAAAAGGGCTTGACCACTGTGGTCAGTACATTAATGTTATTAACCCTCATTGACTTGTTTGTACCCTGGTCAATGACATGCTTTGTTTCATGCAATAAGGTTTATAACAATATTTTGTAGCAGACCGGAATTAGTTAATTTTATTAATTAATAACCATAACCGGAAAATCTTCAAATTACTATTATAGATCATAAGAGAACATACTAAGAGAAAGTTTCTTTATCCTCCGAATATGAGCAAAGGAAAACAGAGGTGATTAATTTTATTAACTAATTATTAACTGTAGCTGGAAAATCTTTATCTTTAAAAAGAAAGCAGGGATGAAAAATAACACCTGGTATTTCTCTATTATTGTAAACCCGGAAAGAAGAGAAAGAAAAGAGAAATGGATTTGTTTTCAGTTTCAGCCCATAAAGACAAGTGTCATCCTTGAACCTAAAAGATAGATTCAATTGTTATTTTTTGGCCGGCAAAAGAATAGAAAAAGAAAACCAGAGAAAGAAGAAGAAAGAAAGAAAAGACTAAATTAGTTTCAAGCCAGAAACAATAGATATTGGTTTCAGTCACCCCAAAGAAAATTGACGGTCATTCTAAACATAAAGGACAGATAAATTTATTTGTTATTGTTTCTTGGTAACAGAAAGGGAAATTTCATTTCTGGGTCCTACTGTCTGGACTGTCTGGCTGGCATGACTAGTGAAAAAAAAAAAAATTAAAGATAACAAATGTTTTGATTCCGAGAAAAGGTATTTTCACTGACATCAGGGTAAAACTGATAAAGCATTCTTGTCACTTGAAAATATAGGTGACTCAGAGAATGGATATTAAAATCAGGTGCGTAGAAATTATTATTTGGGTAACAATGTCAATGGACCCTTGTCAACTTGTTTTTGGCGAAGACAGTTCAAAAAGGTTAATGCCTATTGTTTAAAAAAAAAAATCCCCGAAATTGTTTCGTGAGAACAAGAAAATTTTAAGGAAGAAAATTCGGTTAAGTCCAGCCCAGAAAAGGGGTATGGGGAGATGACGTCATAAGATTGAGAGATATTCCATTGGTCTGGTGACCAAGCCCCGAAAGGGGGAGATGACTAACAATTGACATCATGGAAAGAAGACTAATCCCATTGGTTAAACCACAGGCAACAACGAGTAGCAGCTAACCTCAGGATTTTATTGGTTGCCGAGACGTGGGATTAGACACTCAGTGACCGTCAGCCCCACACCATGGCATGTGCATAAATACAGGGTCCTGAGGGACCAAAATCAGTCGGCATGGAGTTAGCCTCGAGTTGGTGTCGAGTTGGATTGGAGGAGAGTCCGAAGTTGGCCTCGAGTTGGCGTTGAGTTGGCTTGGAGAAAGTCTTAAAAATGTAATGACGAAGATAGGCGCCAACTGCAGAGCCTGCCGGCCAACCAGAGATAAAGACAGACAAGAGATTTTGCAGTCAAAGTTTTGAGATGCAGAGATCAACAGAGAAGTTTTGAGTTGCAGAGAGCAACAGAGAAGTCAAAGTCGGAAGTTGCAGAGATCGACAGAGGAGGCCTGATGCCAGCTACCCAGAGTTAAAGACAGAAGAGAACTTGCAGACAAAGATTCGAGTGAAGTTGCAGAGATTGACAGAAGAGGCTTGATGCCGGCTAACCAGAGTTAAAGATAGAACAGAATTTTTCAGAGTTGCAGCTCAAGTGGCAGAGAGTTTGATTTCCCGGTCCAGAAACATAATGACCAAAGACAGTTTCCAACCGAAGAAGTAAAGAGACAGAGAGATGATTGCCATGCCGTTGGGTGCTGACCACAGAGAAGCCTGTCGCCAATCAACCAACCAGAGTTAAGAGACAGACAAGAAGAGAATTTTCAGACAAGTCTGAAATTGCTAACTGAAAGAGAATAACCGAGAATTATCCCGAAGAGCATATTGTGTATATGCCACTTATTTTTCCGGGTGGTGGCATATTTGGTGCTGTTTAGACCAAAAGACTATTGTGTATAATCCGTAAATAAAAACGTTATTTTACAACACTTTTCAGCCGTCGGTCCACTTATTTTCCTTGGTGTTATAATTCTTTCTTTTATTACTCAATTGTGTGCACACTTCCTGGCTTGGTTTAGTTCAGCAGAGAGACAGCTAGTGGAAACGCACGTGACTACCTTGTGATTAATCAACACAACGTGGGACAAGGGAGAAAATCATGACAGAGTCAATCTACGACCAGCTGGCTGGATCGAAACCAACAGCAACAAAAGCCCAGGAGGTGTCACAGGTTGTTGAAGGCTAAAATTTCATGTTTTTTCCTAAACAAATCCTTGTATTAAAACAGTTAAAATTGTCATTTACTGGAAATAAACTAAACTGCAAAGACTGACTGCAGTTTCTCATGGTTGCTGCAATTTTGATCTTGCTTGGACCGTTTGGAAATAAGCACCAAGTGCTAAACACATACACTAGTGACCGACATTTCGCAACACTTCAAAAACATTGCAGGCAAAGTAAGTTTTGTGAAAACATAAGTGAAGTGACAATAGCAAAAATGTTAATTGAGCATTGCTTACCTCTAAATATAGTTTTACAATTTCTTTATGATTTGTATCAAATTTCCTAAATTTTACAACCTGTTTTTAATTGAATAAGACGACCAAGAAAAACAATTTGCTTGACTTTGTCTTAAACAGCAATTGTGTTAGTTCCTTCAATAAATTTATTCTTGGGACAATTATTACAATTTAGAATTTGTTTTTTGAGAGATCAAATAAAAGCTTTCTACAACAAAATGAGAAAGATGGAGGTCGTATCTTGACTTCTGTCTCTTTGAAAACAGGCTTGGAGGGTTAGGGGCAGAGACTTCCTGTCAGTGGCAGTCAACTGGAAAAATTGTCAGTTTTTGTAGAAGCAACATTATGTTTCCCATTCCATTGCTTTGACAAATTCTTCTTCTGTGAAAGACAACATCTTAGATGCTTCAGTGTGTAACTAAAATCAAAGAAAAGACATTTACAAAAAAATCTATGAAAAAAAAAAGAGAAATAAAAGAAAACATGACAAAAAAATCTAACAGCTTCAAAATTTTACAAGATTATTTTGATTAAAACCCATGAATTTCTGGAGTTTGTGCCTGTTAATTGTTTTAACCATCACAGTCTCCAGTTATAACAAGGTTACAGATTCATTTCTTTAAATTAATAAAAATCACAGTAAATTTCTAAATTCAAAAAACAAAAAAAGCCTGAGAATTGATTTTTAAATTATTTTTGATAAAGAAAGATTACCTTTAATCTATATGAAATCTTATATTTATAATGAATTTACAAGATATCCTATCTAAAAATTAACCTTTTAAGAAGAATTAATGGTATCAAAGACCAGGTACCAAGTTCCAATTCCCAGTGGCTTCATTATATTTCACTTATGTGCAAATAGTCTTGGTAAAGGTATGAATTCACCTCTTTTCCTAGCTATGTGTTAATTAGTAAAACTTGTATCACTAAACCATTATTATCTAAAAGTTTTACAAGCTAATAATATTTTCTGACTTTTAATAATAACCTGCAAGGGTTAATAAGCCATAAAATAAAAATCAATCCATCAATGAAATACAGATTAGCTACACAGACATGTATTAAATTTATTTACATTCTCTGGAATATAAATGTATTAAAACTATCCTGACAACAAAGTGAGGGGTCAGTTGATTGTAATATAGACTTGATCCCCCCACTTTATATCCACATTATAATATCTTGTCTGTTGATAATCTGTAGAAAAGTAATCAAAGAAAACTGATTAGCTGCACAGGCATGTCATATTTTATTTATTTACGTTCTCTGCAATATAAATGTATAAAATCTACCATGGCCACAAAGTGAGGGATCAATTTATATATTAATTGTAATATAGACTAGATCCCCCACTTTATATCCACATAATTTCTTGTCTGTTGATAACCTGTAGAAAACAAATCAATCAATGAAATACTGATCAGCTACACAGGCACGTCTTTTAGATTTATTTACATTCTTGGGAATAAAAATGTATAGAAGCTGCCATGGTCACAAAGTGAAGGATCAGTTTATTATTGATTTTAATAAAAAAATTGATCCCCCACTTTATATACACATTTCTTGTTTTTATAAATTCCGGTTAGGTATGAATCCACTTCTCCTCCTCCTTAATTAGTAAGACATATCACTAAACCATTCATATCTAAAAAGAAAAAAAACATCAATTGATTGGTTCATTTTTTTTTTCTTTTCTTTTGCAAACATACTTTTTGTTTCTTCAAAATATCAATCAATTTCAGTTGTTTTCGGAATCCAGTCATCAATTCATTTTTTTGTTTCTCCAAACGACGATTCTCGGCCATTAATTGTTCAGTCCGTTTCTTATCCTGAGCATTGTGTTCCTAAAAACGAAAAATGTTGGCAGTTTAATTACATTAGTAAACAAGGTTTTCAGTTTGCAGGACAAAATCATGAAAAGCGTGTGTGTGTGTGCGCGCACATGTGTATGTGGGGGGGGGGGGTGCAGAGCCAAAAACAAAGAAAAAAGTTCAACTCGACATTTTTGATATCAATAACAATCTTTGCTAACAATTGGCTTTGAATTTTTATTACCCATTAAAAGAAAAGCACAAATAAATACACCCACAAGAATGAATTCAATAAATAATCTTATAAGCAACATACAAAATTGTAAGATATAGAATGATATATTAAATATATCATTCTATATCTTACAATTTTGTATGTTATAACGACATTTGTCTTATGAGACAATGGATTTGCACCTGGAAAATTGTTTTATGTTTTCTTTTTTTTCTTTTATTCACAATACAAAGCCTAAGAGCCAATCAAGGTAGGGATTACTGAGAGAGGTTGTTTTAGGTAGGATAGATAACGGTTGACACTAGACTTGAAAAAATTAAGATTGTAGTAATTGAGGAAGCATTCTCTTGGGTGTCTGTTCCACAAAGTAGCAGTTATGGGAAGAAGCTTTCTGAGTAGAACTTTCTCTTTACCACTGGAATACAAAGGGAATGTAGATGAGTCAAACCTGTGTATATGGCAGGGTAGGTCCTAGCTATAAAGGTCTGAATTGATGAAACTAAGGAATGACCATAAAAACAGAGAAAAGCTAGCAAGGTTTCATCTGTAAGGAAAGTGGTTTTAAGAGGGGAAATAATCCATCACCCACAAGGCAGCATAAATGCTTTTGAACTCAAAAGTCAAAGTAGAAAAATAAGGACTAGGCAGCTCCAGCCTAGAAGATTTTTTTCAATTTCAAATTAATTCCCCCTCCCAATCAAGGAGATAATGCTACTAAAATGCAAAAGGCTACTGAGAGAGAAAGAGAAGACTTTAGAAGGAAGTGGATACCTAATCCTAAACAGGAAACCAGGGATAAACCACTAGTGATCAAAAGACCCCTTCCAGAGATGCCATAAACACAAAATTTGTGCAGCAACCCCCACCCCACTGCCATTAATTGTCAAATCTACCCCCAAGACAGTTTCCCCAGTGCAAATATCTATGGATGTACTTCTTCTGCCCCCCAAGTATGGCTTAATTAGTAAGACTTGTATCACTAAAATCAGTAATATCTCAAAATAAAATTGCACACAAAACATTTAGATCTTGGCAAGTAACTCACAGACGTGTCAAATCATGCTAAACAAAAACAACCCACCAAAACAAAGTTGAAAACAGTGCCAGGCTGTCTTAGATTCTTTGAATTTGTTCTCAGGGTTTACTCTCAGTGCCTCTCTTATGAATCAATATGGCTATAGGGATTTCCAGTTTAGAGTTATGCTTCTAGACTGGTTGCCAACCAAGGCTAGAGAACCCACTATATCCCATTATTTAACTGAAGGAAAGGAAGATGGATTTATCCTTTTCCTAAGAATAAAGGGAACCCAAACTGCCTCAGCTGGGATCTGAATTTGTCTTGCCAATTCCCTGGGCTGTTAAGGAGGTGTAAGTAGCCAAAGAGTTAACTTTATAAGAAATATTTCTAAAATACATTACATGAAAGTGAGTTGAGAAGCTAAGTTCATTTTTCTGAATTGAGTTTTAATTGATTCATAATTTAATCAAATGAAATAAATTTGTCAACCTTGGATTCATTCTTTATTTTCTGGAGTTGTTCTTTGTGTTTTTCAATTTCTTCCAAAGCTCGATTAAGTCTGACTTCGGTTGCTTTATGAGTCGATCCATCCTTTTTATTATTTCGTTTCAAGTCTTCCAATTCCTGGATTCAAAATTTCAGCAAAAAAAGAAAAAGGATCTTAACATTTATTTCACAAAAAAAACAAACCTTCATTGCAAGAATTACTGAACACAGAAAGAATTACAGCTAAAAAAAAAATAAAAAAGTGTAACGGTTGCCAAACAGCTTGATATCTGTGTTACCAGGCTGAGAGACTGCTTCTTTGAGCAGTATTAAATGTTCCATAAAACATCAAATTACTCATTCATTAGTCACACTTGTATTATAAAAATGTTATTTTTTAGTACTGTTAGTCTTTGGAGCAATAATAAATGTTTAATCATCTAGGTTGTTTTTTTTTGTACACATTCTTTTGAAAGAAGTGTATTTTTAAGAAGGACAGATGGTTTATGTCAAAAATTGTAACATATACATGTAGATATTTTTGACTTAGTGGTTAAAAACTGTCAAAATAACTACCTTTGTCCACCATGATATGACTTTCAGCTGAATTCCAAATTGCTTTTATACAGCTCCAGACACCTTTATTTTTACCACAATTACCACACACTTCTTTCCTTGATTAAAATTGGAAATATTTAATCTTAACTTTTTTTTTACAACTGAACTGCAGTCAACTTTTATAAACTAATGTAATGTAATGTGTACTCCCACTTTACATCAACAGAGCTCGCATTGTTAGCACAAAAATATTTCGTTATTAGCCCAATATATATACAGGGCTGACATACGTGGGGATCTTCATATTGAAATGGCCATTCAACATCATTGAATTAATCCTTTTTTAATTTATATATATATATATATATATATATATATATATATATATATATATATATATATATATATATACACACACACACACACACACACACACACAAGTGTAGCTGTTCTGTCAATTGTTACAAAGTTTTAATAGTGAGATTCAATGAAACAAAAATCTTGAAACACTGAAATTCAATAAAATGGAGATAAAGAATTGCCAACTGAAATAGAGGCCAATGAACCATTCAATTAATCTGTTCTCTTTTTAGAAATTCAATGCTATGGTATCCTAGTGATTACTTTGAGTATTATACAAATCACTTTTTGCTCAATATCTTTTCATGTTAAATATTGTGTTTAATATAACAGTGAAATGGAAATATTCCTTGGACAAAAAATAAGGATTAGCAACAGAATGGCAAAGACAGTGACAACAAATCCAATTTCAAAGCCAAAACGATCACTCACTAGTCAAAGGTATCTTCATAGCTAGCATGGAAGGTTTGAACAAAAAAGAATGCAGTCTATCATTTTGCATGTTACCCTTGAAGTTTTTAGTGTTTTGTTTCTGTACAGCTTTATCCAAGTTACTGGTACAGTTGTAATTTAATTTCAAAGTATTTTACTAAAGATCTTATGCAGTTCAGAGGACTTGGAGAAGTCTTAAGGTAGGGGTACACTCTTGTGTGTGTATGTGTGTGTGTATATATATTGACGTAAATTAATAAATATACATATGAGGAGGGTGTACATATGTATAGTATTATTATTCAGATGTTAACAAAACAGTGCTCAATATGTATGAACAGAGATGTATTACACACACACACAAAAAAAAATAGAGAGGATTATTCAAATAATAAAAATAACTGTCAACTAATCAACTAAATTAATTTCTAATTATTATGAACAGAAATATTCATTGGCTGGTAATTTGGCTAATTTCTTGAAATCTGTTTGGTTGGGAGATCGACCAAGATGTACGTTTCCTTTTTTTTTTTTTTTTTTAAATAATTTCATCTGAATCAACAGACCAATTTCAGTTAGACACAAGCTTACAAATATTCTGTTTCTGTAATGTAAAATATAAAACCTGAAGATGAATGAAGACAGGGCCAGTCAAAATGCATTAAAAGGAAATATAATAAATTTGGATGTAAATTTGTAAATATTTATAAAAAGGAGACATTGTATTTTTAGTTACCTTCTTAAGGGCTGTTACTTGAGATTCTTGCCCATCAATCTTCACTTTAGCATCTTCAAACATTTTTTTATATTTGTCGATTTGTGATTGTTGATTGGTGATCGTTTTCTGCAGTCTTGCTCTCTCTTCCTCCATTTGCTTCACTTCTTTCTGGAATTTCTTTGCTTCGTCTTCCTGCAAAAAGGCATTGGAATGCCAAAAGCATCAGCACTCATCCAATCATGACACCTCGAGGCACTGACCCAATCATTATTTCACAATTAACAAACCTCAAACATCTACATAGTCTTAATTTATGAGACTAAATCATCTTATAAAAAACAATTCTCACACAACATGGCAAAGTAAACATTTTTATCAGTTTGACAATTTTCTCAGCTCATTATGAGTTTTCAGAAAAAATTCAAGTTCCCATTCTCATTATTTAAATAGACACAGAAAACCTAAGAATCAATGGCATAGCAAGAGTTCTAAGCACCTGAAAGAAAATACAGTGTTTGCTCCCACTACCTGAGTTATCCCTGAAATGATTTGTAATTTATTTCCCACTAAATGACCATAATAAATAATCAGTTACTGTATAACCAATGACAGGACATGCCCCAAGGACTTCAGGGAGGTGAGGGTGCACTCTTTATGGCCAGCCTTGTCACTATCATGTTACATTTTTCTTGTAGCTACCCCTCACTGTTTCTTGGAGAAATGACAAGATGTAAATGCTACAACATCTGCCATAATCCGTTCTTCCCACATTTTGTCATTGCTCACGATGCTACAATCTGTTCTCAACAATGTTACAATTAGTGTTGTCAAATTGAATATCCAACAGGCTCATGCTAATCCTTTTAGCTGAAAGTGAATTCAAATCACAACACCATTCTGATAATAACAAACAACTATTAATTATTGACAATTACTACACAATTTCATCTTTAGCTGGAGCGACCATTTGTTTCTTCTACACAAGGACCCCACTTCCCTCGCAGGTTCTTTACTTTGAACAGTCAGTCAAACAAGAGTTAGGAATTTTTCTTTTGTCACCATTCTTTCTTTGAAGTCAGTTCCTGGCTTTTTAGCTGAACTCCTTTCTTTTAACTATAGTGAAAAATATTTCCATGTTTCTAACAGCTGGAGTCCAAGACTTGGGTGGCTCTCTTTCAGTAACTGAGAGTGTGAACCTTTTTGTTTATAAAGTTTTGGATAATGGAATTGTCAAATAAATTTTTCCTACAAAGACAATTCACTTGACAAAAACCAGATGCTCAAGTGTGAAGTGATGAGGAATGTATGTATTTTGAGTGAACAGGAAAAAAAATCAGATAATTTTTTTGCTCCCTCAGTCATTCGAAGATTCTGTCATGTCAGTCAGTCAGTTAAGTATTATGTGATACATGCTAGGGTGATCAGGTCTCTTTCGTGACATGACTGACTGGGCAGAAGATTTTCCTGCAATAGGTTGCCATTACTTTCTGCAATAGACTGATTGCCAACTAAGTCTATAGAATCCAATCTGTTCTTGCTATTTAACTGGAGGGAGAAGAGACGGATTCTCGGGCTCCTTGACAAAATCCACTGGAGAATCTGTAATGTGATCAATCCTGACTTGGCAGCTCAGATGCAGTCACGGGCGTGATGTGGTTTCCCTGTGTCTCTTTTATAAATACTTTCATGGCTTCTGCTCCAATGAACTTAACTCACTGGTGACCCTTATGTATAAATTTACTTGAGCTACTAGGTTAGCAACTAGGTCCCACCCTTTTACAGTGAAACCAATAAAATGTAACCGCAAATTCTACTCTATCAGCTTCTTTTCTCGCCATTCCTGCTCATGGAATTCCCTTTCGTATACTTGCTTCCCTGACAGCTACAATCTCCAAGAATTTAAATGTAAAGTCAATAGTCAACTCCTATCAAACTGACTTGCAGCCTTTCTCATGCTCTTTTCTCTGTCCACTTCACTCTCATTAGTATTCTCATCCTTCTCTTACCCACTTCCTGACACCCCCTATAACCTGTCCCTCTTTCACATCACTTTCCTCCTATGTAACCCCCAGCGTATTAGTAGCAGTAAAACTGCCTTGCTTAGAGCAAAATGATTTTTTTAAAAATTAATGGGGGATCAGTTTATTACTTCATAACAATAGAAAACAGATGCCTCTCTTTATGGATAGTAGAATCTTCATTTAAGTTTTCAACTATTCAGTTAGTTAGTTAAGTGCCATATGTGATACATGCATGGACAATCATGTCTCGAAAGAAACATGACTGAGTAGAAGATTGTCTCACAGTAGGTTGCCATCACTTTCTGTGGTAGATTGGTAGCCAACCAAGGCTATAGAGCATAACCTGTCCTGTTATTTAACCCATAGCTGGAGGGAGAAAGGTATTTGCATGTAAGTGAATGCAACAAATTCAAATGGAATTCAAACTAGGCTCTTGGATTTCTTGTTCTGAGCTTTTTAAATTAGGAATACAGCTTTTGACTCATCAATTCAAATCTCAAGCCTTAATCAAGCATTTTTTTTATATGTTCTAATTAACTGTTTCATTTGATTTTTTTTTCTTTCAATTATAGTCTTCTCAATATTCTGTATGCCCTATATTCACTTTCATTTTATTTAGTATAACTACTTTGTTCACATTGGGGGTCATTGTAGATTAATGGATTGCAGCTTGGATCGAGAAATCAGAAAGCAGAGTGCGAATTTCAGTTGAATTCATTACATTCACTTATGAATACCCTCGAGAAAGGTATGAATCCAATTTTGCACCTTCACATCCCAGCTATAGGTAAATAGTAGAACAGAATTGGTTGGCTACCAGTTCACTGCAGAAAGCAATGGCAACCTACTGCAGGAAAATATTCTGTCTAGTCTGTCATGACTCGAAAAAGACATGATCACTCAAGCCTGTATCACTGACTGATTGAATGACTTTGTTCACTCAAGCCACAAAACATTATTCATATACTAGTAAAGTTTTGGGAAAGATGGTCTCTCTACAATTTTACCAAAGCCAAATAAAGTCCTGACATAATTGTAAAATTGAAATAGACGTCAATACTAAATACTTACATAATTTATAAATCATTTTGAAATTCATGTCATCCATTAACGTTATTTTTCAATGGCACAGCTTGATTAAATTGATGCTAGATCTCTACCCATTCATTTGTAGTAGTGTCCAACGCTTATGATTGGTTGATTAGTTTAATAGCATATCAACTCCTTATAGGTCATTTAATGCTGTAATTTATTTCCTTGGGAGCTTTGAAATAATAAAAATATGATAATTATTATTCTACTTTCACAATTGAATACATGGTAGATGATATTCAGCTTTTGTGCACAGACATGTTTCAGTCAACATGATTACTAGAGGAAGTGATCTTTTTATTTTTAATCACCCCATGCAAGGCAGTAAAGCCACTAAGACACAACAAGGTTACTGGGTGGAGAAGAATTAAGGACAGAAACATTACTTATGAATGGGAAGAGAAAGGATTAATCAGGAGGATAGTAGATGGCAATTGGCACTGCACTTAAATTTCTGCAGATTAAATTCTGGAAAGCATAGATACGAAAGGGAGTTCCAAAGGCAAGAAGTGTGAGAAAAGAAAGTGTTAGCATAAAATTTATGGTTACATTGAGCCACAAGATGTGTATTTTATGTTGTAGCTTTTGTTGAAGTCATATTTTAGAAGACAGTTTGATTTCTTTAAGAAATTTTAGGATATTAGATGGATTAATGTCATGAAAGAGTTTCTTCATGGCTGGTTGTTTGGTTTATTTAATTTAGCGGCATATCAACATCTATTTAATGCCAGAATCTGAATATTTTGAACACAATTTTATGGCTTCAACTAAATATATGCTTTCAACTACAGATAAAATGTATTGTTAGTCATTGGTTGGGAATGGGGGGGTCACTATTTGACCATAGCTGTGACTCTAACAGGTGCTACCACCCCTGGGAACAACAGCTATTAAGAGGTGCTTTTAAAAAATGTATTGTGCTTCCACACTCCCCAAAACCTCCATTTTCCTGATCAGAGATTTGCTGCTGTATGTAGTCCAAGGTTTATGGAACAGGCAGTAAAAATACAAGATATTATAAATTTATTTAGGTTGACATTCCAAAAAATGTTTACTATTTTACAATATTGGTATTCATGGCTACATTAAACTATAAAAAAGCTTTTATTGCCTGATAAACAAATTGCACTTCTTGAAATCTGCACCAGGAGATGACTGTCTCCACTTTGCTATACCTCCATCAAGACTAATAATTTTTTTTAATATCATATATAATTTATCATCACTTTTAAGAATAAAAGCAATATTTTTTAATTTTCTTTTCTTTACTTGATTTCATATTTGGATTACAGCTTTTAAAAGCTTTCCCAATATTAATATAATATCATTCATTGTTTTTATTTTTAGATAAATGAAAGTTACAAAAAAATTGATTTCCTGTGAATTTCAGAACAGAATTAAAGCTGAGCTGTAACCTTCAATCCAGAATTCAGTTACTGAGGCAAATCTACAAAATAAATAAAAAAATGTAGACATTCACCTTTTGATGAGATTCTTGTGACAATTTGTCCAGTTCCTCTTGCATGACATGAAGTTTTGCCTTTAAAAAACGTATTGTGGCTTCTGTAAAAAAAAAAAAAAAAAAAAAAAAGATTCAGAAAGAAACACAAGTTATGGCAACAACAGGAGGCAAGTTTTCTGTTTTCTTTTGGTTTTCATTAGTATCCACAACAGACCCAATGTAAATGCCAGAGATTACGAGTCTTAATTAAAAATAAATTATGCCATTTGGCCTCTCCAAATCAATATTTTAATAACAAATGAAACATTAACTTATTTCCAACATTTTTGTTCGGCTCTTTTTCAAGGCAAATCATCTTTTTGTAAAAGTGGAGCAGCTTACCAGTTCCAACTTCATTTGCAGTGGAAGGCAAAACGCCATCAAATTCAGCTGAATTTATGCCAGGAATTAAATCATCTTTGGTGATTTTTTCTGACATTTGTTGAAATGTGTCCTGCAGGTCAGTCATGTAGTTTTGGTCTGGAAGTGCTACATTGTCAGCAACACAACTGGGGAAAAAAAAAACAAAAAAACAGAGATCTTTCTTTTCTATCTATCCATATTCCTGAGATGAGGCTATTCTAAAATTTATACTACTTTCATTGTTTGGACTGTTGACCTCATCTCTTTTACCATATTCACAATATTTCAGCCACTGTACTTTCTAGCCTTCTTCAGGTGATATACACATGGCCTAGTGAATAAAAGCATTGGTTGAAGTAATCCAGTAACTTGACCCAAAGAGTTGTGAGTTCAGTACCTGTCGAGGTGAACAAAAACTTTTGAGAGTTACTAAAGGGAGATAACCAAAACTGACATACCTAGAAAATAGTTTGGTTTGAGATTTCAATGTATATCAGCTGAAGAAGGCTAGAGTATACAACAGCCAAAACATTGTGATGTGGACAACAGTTTGAACAATGAAAAGAGTGTAAATACTTTTTCTAACATTTTTAAATTTGAATTTTGTAAATCTAAATAACGAAAATTGAGAAAAAAATAAAACCAAAACTGACACAAGAAAACGTTCAATTTGATGTTTGAATTTTCACAAATGTTTAGTTTGCTAAAATTAGAGAGGAATCCAACAAAAAGCATTTGTGTGTTTGAATTTTTGGGATGAGAAGTTATCATTATTGACATTTTGAACTGTTGTCCTCATCTTTGTTATTGTTATCACAATATTTTAGCCATTGTGCCCTTCACCCTTTATCAGGTGCTGTCAGTCCGGATAATATTTTCAGAATTACAAACTGAACCCTTTATATAAACAACAGGGGTAGATTTTCTTGTTTTGCTGACCCTGTCTAGGGATATCTCATCTAGTTCTTGGTTTTAATACTGTTCAGAATGGCTCGGAACGAGAGATAGGAGAGCCCAGTTTGAATTCCAGTTGAATTCACTGCATTCACTTACACATGAATACTCTTAAGAAAAATAATAATCAGTCTCTTCTCACTCCAGCTATGGATTAAATAGCAGGACAGATTGGGTTCTATAGCCTTGGTTGACAACCAATCGACTGTAGAAAGTAATGGCAACATACCGTGGAAAAATCTTCTGTCCAGTCAGTCATGTCTCTTTTGAGACATGATTGCCTAAGCACATATCATGTATGGCACCTCACTGATTGACTGACTATTGCTTGCCCCATTTCCATTGAATCTAAGTCAGCACACCCTGTACCTGGGATTGAACTCAAAATTACTATGTCATCAAATTAATGAACTAATTTCTTAATCTACTAGGCTATTGCACGAGAGAAATAACATGGATGTTTGTGCCCACAATAAGACAGTTTTTCCCATGACAACGCTATTATTTTAACTACCTTCACTCCTCGGCAATGTTTATTTTTTCAAAAAGTGATCATTAAAATTGCAATAAAACTTAAAAACATGATGAAAGTGAATTTATACATTTGTTTTTGTCCTTGAGAATTTACAACAAAACTATTAAACACTATTTATTAGATTATTTATTTACAAGAATAATTTTATATTCACAACATTCTAAAAACTAATACAATTAAAACTAATGTCATTCAATATTTATCATTTACCAATTTATAAAGAAATAAATATGAAAATATTTTTTTTTATTAATAAATTTATAAACATTTACTAAATTCTTACAATATCTGAACCAACTCTAAGGAAATCCTTATTGATTATTTTATAAAGTTTGAATTAATTCTCCATTAGCTGATGTTTTGCCAACCATTCCAATAAATAATATAATAGTGTTTAATATTTTTGTTATCAATTCTCAAGAACAAAGAAAATGTAAAAAATCACTTTCATCATATGTTTAGGTTTTATTCCAATTCTAGCAGTGAAATATTAGTTGAAATATTAGCAGTGCCAATGAAAAAAAAAGTCTTTGCATCTTACTGTCAGTACCAAGGACTATGTTGGCCCCCTTTAGATTAAATAAAGAGTTTAATTTAATATTCCCCAAAAGTTATCTAGACCAAAAAGCATAATGGCTGAAACACTGAGATAATAACAACAAAGATGAGGACAATAGTCCACATGTAAATAGAAAAATATATTTTATTGTGATTTCTATTTGTTGTCATGATTGGTATTTATTCAGTTTCATCTTGAATTTTAAAGTTAGAATTTGACATCAAAAAATTTTCATTTGATCTCAAGAATTGAGAATTTCTCTTTTACTCAAGACAGACATTTTCTAGTTTGTTGTATTTTGACCTTTTGCCTTATTTGCTATTAACCCAGGGATTCGAAAGACACACACAAAAAAGGTTGATAAATTTTAAATTCCTTAATTTAAATTCCTTAAATTTTCACACATCGTTATTCTCTTTTACTAATGTAAATCTATTTTCATGCTGCTCTTGGCTTACCAAAATATCATTAAAAACACCAGTCCTCATATGACCACTCAAGTTAAGTAATGTTGAACCTGTTCAGCACCTATATGGGTGACTACTTAAGAATACCAGGTGCTATTAGCTTGGATGTGCAGGTGGTGTAAAGGATACCAGCAAAGAATTGGAAATCAGTGAGCTGAATTCCAGTATCACTTGTCTTTTATAATCACTCACATACAAATACTCTTGGGAAAGGTTTGAATCCACCTCTTCCCTCAATTATGGGTTAAATAGTAGGACTTGTATTAGTAAATTATTATTGTCTCCAAAAATTCTTACAAACTAAAAATAATTTCTGGCTTTAAATAACCTGCCTGCAAAATGTTGATCATGATAATAATAATAGTAATAATAAAAAAAAAAAAAAACCTGGCTGCTTTTAGCTGAAAGCACATCAGAATAGTGAAAAATGTCTTTCAGAAAATAAAATGTTACAACATGATTTTGTTAGAAAGAAAAGAGTGCTTAACTGCTATATCATATCCATCCTTTTGTATGGAGTATAGAATGTTGGAGGAATTAATGTACAGATGAAGAACTACAAGATGTGTTTTTCTTTGACGAGTGAAACAAGGAAATTCCAAAGTTAAAATCAGAACAAAACCCTTGAAATTTCTGAAACACATTCTGGGGTAAAAGCATGAAACAATGAAAATGCATTGCATTTTGATTTATTTTCACTTTTAACATAAAAATATCTAAAATTCACAATCCATACACAAATAATTTTGAAAGACATGTTGAAATATACATTTCAGAATATCTTATTGGTCCTAATCTGGCATCTCAACTTCAGTCACTATCCCACTGCAGTAAAGTAGCTTCCCTATGCTTTATCTATAAAGATTTTCATGGAAATTGTTCTAATGAGCTTTTGTTTTTGGTACCTAGACTTTATGAATTTAAGCCTAATACTAGATTGGCAACTAGGTCTCATCATTTTACTCTTGAAATAGCTAGATGTAACCTTAAGCTTTATTCTAATAGTTTCTTTTCTCACCTGTGAAACTCCCTTTTGATTTCTTGCTTCCCTGCCACCTACAATATTCAAAAATTAAAAATTTAAGCCTACTTCTAGATTGGCAACTAGGTTTCATCATCTTACAATTGAAATGGCCTAAATGTAATCATGAGTTCTATGTTAACAGTTTCTTTTCTTGCAATTCTTGCTTAAGGTATTCTCTTTAGGCTTCTTGGTTTCCAGTTAACTTTGATCTTCAAAAAATTTAAATGCCATGTTCTTTTGTTATTCTTTCTATCTCTCCTTAATGTTTTCTTTTTCTCATATTCTCTCACACTCTAGTAACCCCTCACATCTTAGTGGATTTATTGTTTTACTTGAGGTTGAAATGATTAAAAAATTGTCTATGTTATAAATTTCAGTCATGTGTAAAAAAAAAAAAAAAAAAATCATTTGCTCAAATGCAACCTATTGAAAAAAGTTATAAATTTTGTTCCAACACAATATTTAGTTTCCAATGACTATTTCTCAAATCTAATTAACCTTTAGCACTTTGCATCATTAATATTACTTCTCTTTCCACTGCATTCTTTTGCAAGGCTTTTCAATTGCAATATCCTTATTGTTAATTTCACTCAGTTGTTTTCTGTTACTATAGCAAGATATGACAACACAATTATGAAATTCAAACACACTATCATTCAGGGATCAGAGTTATCTTCAGGGACAGCAAGTGAACCTACATATAAAGGTTAACTGACATTAAACTTTTCTATTGCTATACATAGATTATTTTAGATCTTTAGTTTATGATAACAATAATGCAAAATTAGGCCATATTTTTTTCCCCTCCAGATTTTTTTTTACAATTATTCATTTTTTAAACATCAATATTTGCAGGAGTTTTAAGGCTCATGTCTTTCTAAAAATGATAAATAAATGTACATAAATAGACTGCAAATAACAGCTTACATGTTAGTCATTTTGCTGACAAGTACTTGTTAAAAGTTTCATATGTCTAGCATTTATCAGTTAAAATTAATAAAGAAACCTTGCAGTTTTTTGTCATTTTTTTTTTTCAACTCACTGTGCCAAATTCTTGATTTCATGTTTTGCAGATGTTGATCTACCTTGGCTGCTTTTACTTCTTGGCGGTCGTCCATGTTTGGAGTTTGGCCACGATTGTGAACTTCTAAAATCCTGGAAACCACAAACATTGACAATTTTATAAAGGCAGAAAAAACAAATGTAATTTGTTGGCAAACTTTAAAAATGCACTTTTAATTAAAAATAACTCCAAAAAATGGATTCCAAAAATGAGTTATACCTGAAAATATTTTATATACAACACTGTATATAAATATGTCATACGAAAACACAAAGTATAAATACATATTTTCTGTCTGAATTTTGGGGATGAGGAGTCATTATTGTTTATGTCATTTACATGCATACTATTGTCCTCATTGTTACAGAAGCCTAGTGAATTAAAATATGTTGGTGCATAAATTTGGCAACATTGTAGTTGTGAGTTCAATCCCTGGTCTGGGAAATGTGTATATGTGGAAACAGGATGAGTAATAACTGAGCTGCACTAAAAAATAAGAACTAGATATCCCTAGACATAGGCAGTGGAATGAGAACAGTCTACCATCGTAGATTAAATAAAGTGTTCAGTTCAAAATCTCTGTAGGTGACCTCGATCAATATACATCTGAGGAAGGTCAGAGAGTACAACAGCCATATGATTGTGATAACAACAACAAAAGTAAGAATAGTCTACATGTAAATAGTTTAAATAATAAATATATATCTTCATGACAATTTGTCCCACACAGTGTAATTAAAACACACATGAAAAAGAAAAAAAAAAGTAGACAATATGTGAAGGGACAAATAAAAAGCAAGTATTACTTGTAAAACGTAACATCCCAAGGAAAGAAATGGTATCCTGGTAATATGCTTGATGTTCCTTATTTTGGATGCATAGTATTCCTTCATTCCCCCAAACCACAACTAGCTATCATATCCTTCACTATCATGAGCTAAATTACAACCATATATATATATATATATATATATATATATATATATATATATATTCACCAGTGGGCTGTCACGTTTCTCCAGGGCCCCATAAGAGATCAGTAAATTAATTCTGTAAAAAGTGAGATGATCACTTACTACATCATTTCAAAGCAATTAAATTCATTGTCTATGACTTTGAGAAAAGTCCTTATTGAACATGTTTTCTTTGAAAGATAGAGCCTGAAGCTCAAAAAACAATAACTATTTTTACAGTGGATTAATTTGAAATTTAATCAGGAGGAGAATACAGGCTGCAAGGGGAAAATTGTCGTTATTATATACTTTTTAATTTTGCATATACATGTTGTTATTTTTTTATTTTGTAAATTGCACAGTATAGTAAAATCAGTTGGGCACCATCTGTGAGAAGAAGAACCCCATGATGCAAATCACTCTACTAGAAATTTAGAAATGGCATGCTATACTGTTTTGAATTCATGTCGGAAGCTCTAATACAAACATTTCAGAGAGTTTGGGTGTCAATCTGAAGACAGTGCAGGGGATCCAGAAAGAGTTGAATAAGTCTAATGGTGATTATGAGGGTGTTTCTAGTGATCACTAGTGATGGCAATGTTATGCTTCCATTCATCTTCCTACAGGGCCTAAGACTCAATATGGAGGCCTATATCAAGTGATTTGAGGAGGTAGTGCTGCCCTGAGTTAAGAGTGTGGTTGCTGAAATACCCTATCTCTGGCAACAAGACTCTGCACCATGTCACACAAGCAGTAGAACCCAATCATGGCTATCAAACAATTTCTGTGACCACATCACCCCTTACATTCGATCACCTAAGACTGCAACCATCTTGATTATTATGTGTGGTGTGCAGTTGGGGAGAGACCAACAAAACTCTTTGTAATGCTAAAGATGATCTGAAGGCAAGGATTATGGAAACATCCACCAACTTAAACAAGGAGACAGTCTAAAAGAGTTGCAAAAGTTTCTGAAGTTTTAAACTATCGCCCGATTCACACTCCACCCACATCTATTGAACAGGTTTGTTTCCTGTTTAGGATGTGGTTTCCGGTTTTTCTCTTTTCCAATCTTTTTCACTCTTATGTAGCCCCTGCGCATCTGTGGCGTTTTCGCCTTGCTTGGGGTGATATGATTAAAAAAAAAAAAAGTTGTCTGGAAGCCATGGTTGAAGCCAATGGCAATTTTATTGAACAAATTTACTTTTTAGGTTTTCAAGATATTTTTAAATAATTTTGGTAAATATCTCAGTTAAAATGAGATGTCAGTGTTATTTTCAGTTTTGTGTCATTAAGATGACATATTATCCATTGTACTCTGTACATCATGTTTGAAACTTAAGACATCACCTGAAAAAATATCTTTTCAGGCTCAACACAGGTGGTAAAGAAAAAATGAAAATCAATAAAACAAAAGAAAGTATCTTACAAATTTGTTTCTGAAAAAATAAAAATAAATTAATACGAAGAAGAAATTTGAACATCTGAATAAAGCTGGATACAATTTCATAAAAGACAATGAAATTTGGATCTTTGTAATGACTTCTTTCAAAATCCTTAATAGATTTCAATTTTCTTCCGTGGCAATTCCTTTGGGATATGGACAATCAGTTGTAACCTTTGTCTTTTCACCATTACCATGCAAGGTTTCTCAGTTTCATTACAAGATTGTTTAACAAGGCGTAATCAGAATTTAGTTCAAATTCGATATAATTAATCTAACCAATTCTAAACACAAAATCTACAGTTTGTGACAAATATTTTAGCAAACTTGGACCTTCATAGCTGAAAAAAAAAAAAAGTGTCAAAAGGACAGTTTTTTCTTTGACACCATGATTATTATTTTAATTACCTTCACTTCTCTACAATGTTTATTGCTTTTAAAAGCAATGATTAGAATTGTAATAAGACCTAAACATATGATGAAAGTAAATTTATACATTTCTTTATTCTTAATATTTTATTATTTAAAATTTTATTTACAATAAAATATTAAACTATGTATTTATTGGATTGTTTATTTACAATTCTAAAAACTAATTAATACAATTCAAACTAATGCAATGCAATATTTATCATTTACCAATTTATAAATACATACAAAAAATTTTAGTTCATAAATTTATAAATATTATCGAAATACCAACTATAAGAAAATCCTTATATTTGGTATTTTATAAAGTGGGAATTAATTGGTAATTAGCCAATGTTTTGCCAATTATTACAATAAAGAATCTAATAAATAGTGTTGATTATAAGTTCTCAAGAACAAAGAAAAACATTATAACTCGCTTTCTAGAAATTAAAATATTAAGTTTTGCTTAGGCTATGTACTGAACTTTGTATTTTTTATGTTTAGGAGCAACCTCTAATTTTTCTGTTCATTACCTTTTTCTTGAAATCATACTTGCATGTTCAACAAATTCTTATGGTGTTGGTATATCAAAAATACCATACAGTACTTCCATAGGTTCTTCCTTTCTTGCAGACCTTTCTTCAATAAACCTTTTCTTTAGCTGATTGCAATGTCTTTTATGTTCCCATTTTTTTACTTTTACCATATCATCTTTCCAGTTTGTGACATTATTATATTGTCTTCCCACATTTCTTTATCAATTTTATATACTCTGAAAAACACTTTTTTCACCAAATTTGAAAATTTTAGTGTCTTTTTGTATCGGTCCTTATTCTTTTTTTGACCTAGTAAAAACTTGTCGAACCTTGATTTAATTTTTCGTGTGAACATCAATTCTGCGAGTAAAATGACTGATAATGTCTTAGGATTTGGTGTTATCCAGTATACTCTCAAGAATTTTTGGAATTGCATCTTCGCTCTCTTTTTCATTATTTTTTTTTTAAAAGCTCTCTTAAAATTACCCAGAAACTGTTCAGCTTGTCTGCTTGTTCTTGGGTGATACAGTGAGGTAGTAATATGTTCAATTAAGAACATTTTACAAATATCTTCAAATTTGTGAGCTTGTAAATTGTATACTGATATCCAAGACCATGGCATCTGGAAATCCATATCTTGTAAACGGTTTGTGTAAGAAATCCATTGTCATTGAAGAAGTTGTTTTTTTGCACTTACAAATTTCTGACCACTTAGTAAAGCTATCCACTACCACAAGATAATGTGATCTGTTTATTGAACTTGCAAACTATGTGCAATCTTTACATAGTATCTGTCTTTGGCCAAGGTTGTAATTTTGTGGGAGGTGATTTTGATGCCAGAGCACAACCTCTGCAGGCTTTTACTAATTTGCAATGTCTGGATCCATTTTGGTATACATAGCTTCTTATCAGAGATTTCATCCGTGAAATTCCCAGATGTCCACTATGAAATTCATTTAATATCTGCTTTTGTAACATGATAGGTATTACTACTTTTTGTGCAAACATCAGTCAGTCAGTTAAGTGCCAATACGTGATACACGCTTAGGTGATCATGTCTTGAAAAAGACATGACTGACTGGGCAGAAGATTATCCCGCAGTAGGTTGCCATTGCTTTCTGCGGTAGAAGATTATCCCGCAGTAGGTTGCCATTGCTTTCTGCGGTAGACTGGTTGCCGACCAAGGCTATAGAACCCAATCTGTCCTGCTATTTAACCCATAACTTGAAGGAAGAGACAGATTAATACCTTTCCCAAGGGTATTTGCACGTAAGTGAATACAATGGATTCAACTGAAATTCAAACTCGGCTTCCTGGCTTCTCGTTCCGAGCCGATACACTGTACCACAACGCACATCCGCCAACATCAGTACCCCACATTATATAGCAAGTAAGCATTCACATCTGGATTGCATTCTGAAAATTGTTTTTCTTACTTTCTTTTAGCCGTTTTTTTATTTTTTTAAAAAAAAGTCTTTTTTCAACTTTTTCTTTTATTTCCTCCAGGGTAAAAGGTAGACTGTATACTACAATTGCATAATATATTTTTTGATTTCTGTTTCACTTTTTAATTCTGTTATAACAGTATCCTTAAACCGTTCAGTATTTTTTGGTATCAACCTTGATAATCCATTCACAAGTCTTAATTTTTCAGACAGTTGGTATTCCATCTTGAAATCATAATTTAACAAGATGGCACTTCAGCATTGTAATCTAGTTACAGTATTTTTGAACTGTAAAAAGATAATAGAGGATGGTGACCTGTCTTTAAATAAAACCTTTTCCATGTATAAATTTGTGAAATTATTTCACTGCAAATATTATTGCTAATTTATTTTTTTTTTTTTACACACAACAAAAAGAAAAAATTAAACCAATGTGATCAAAATTCTCATTGTCACTATTATCATGTATACCAAAGAAACAAGTACTTTTTTCCTACTTGTTGTATTCAGTATGAGTTTCCTGTTATAACTCATAGGAGTTCCGATTCCTAATCGCTCCTGTTATAAGTTGCTTTCTAGCAATTATAATAGTAAGTCTTGCTTAGGATATTTGCCATGACATTTATTAGAAATACTCTAAATGGACTCCAACAGGATTTTGTAAAACTCACTTAAGAGTTCTTTATTTAAGTGTCTAGACTAGAACCTTGATGACAATATAGTAGCATGAGTAAATACATGTGGTTGGGGTACCAGGAAAAAAAGCTTGTCAGAGCAGTTACTATGAAAATACTTGTAGAAAAGACAGAGGGATGCCACATCACATCAGTGAGAAAGTGACTGAAGGCTGACTGCCAAGTCAGGATCGATTATATTGCAGATATTTTTTTGCATTTTGTCAAGATGAATAGCAAGAGCACTCAACTAGATATGGCAACAATATTCAATGCATGGATGAATGGCAAATTTATAAATGTGCACAATGGATTCTGACAAGAAAAACTTCCTGGCCTGACACAGTGAACCAACCTTCAATAGATGCAATGTAGTCATTCCATTTGAGATCATTGTGTAGTGCGTTACTCTCGAAGAGACTAGCATCCTCTATTCTAATGGTAGGCAGGAATATTTCTCTATGGTGGTTATATTCTCATTCTTATAATAACCTGAACAGGAAATAATATCAACATTTGAAGAGTAAAAATAAAATGTAAAATATTTTTACCTATTTTTATTTGGTTTAAGTTCTAATTACATAATAGTCTCTCTTTATTTGCATATTTTTTCTTAATTTATGTTCAATTTCACATAAATTTCTATTGGGAAAAGTATGAATCCATTTCTTCTTCCTCCAACAATGGGTTAAATAGCAGACATCAAGAGAGGTGACAGTCTAGGAGAAAGGAAACTGAAGAAAACATATTAAGTATTTTCAAAGAAGAAATTAGAAAAATCTGTATTTCATTGTCTTTTTATGAAATTGTACCCAGCATTATTCAGATGTTCAAATTTTTGTATATTTTTTTTCAAAAACAAATTTATAAAACTTTTCCTTTGTTAAGTAGTTAAAATAATAGTGGAATCAAGAGAAAAACCATCTTTTTTCACAGGCACAAATGTCCAAGTTTGCAAACAGGTTTTAAAAATATTCAAAATATTTTCAACCTTCCAATGGTGTCAGATACGATGTGAGCAAATTTGAAAAAGAATTTAAATTTTGCCATTCGTAAAAGGAAAAAATCTACATTCAGAAAAAAGCCACTGATGTTTTTTTTAATTACTCTTTCAGTTAAATGTTAATATAACCATTTATTTTATTTATTTTCTTGAAAATGTAAGGAAAGTAAGTAATAAAGACAACAGAGAATGACAATTCATTTGTTGTTTACTAAACCCACAATACGTCATACCTTAAACAATTCAACTTCTCTCAAATTTTCATTTTCCACAGATTCTCTGAAATTAGGCAAAAGAAAATCAGAAAAAAAAACAAACTAAGTTTGAGAAAAAGGTGACAAAAAAAAAAAAAAAAATGATGATAAAAAATTCAAAAAATTAATAAAAAAAGGAGAATGATAAGTCACCTTATGGGATCTTGTATTTTATTTTTGTTTTCCCAAACAAGAACAACTCAGACAAAAAAGTTAAGAAATTACAACATTAATTTGAAGAAAACTATTCAGACTTCTTATAATCATCAACAAAAATGAAAATTTAATCTTTTTAAACTTCTTTTTGACATGTGGAGATTAGAGATTTTACATGAAGAACTGCAAATTTCTGTCAACAAGAATCATTAATTTATTATTTAGTAATTTGAGCCTCTTTTCATTGCTTTCAAATATTTTAACAGGTTAGGTTTCCTGTAAAATTAGCCATTGACGAGAATATTTTCACAAATTTGTTTTTGTTTATTAAATGATTTGCTTTTTTTATGACTTATCATAAATAAATAACCTGCAAAAGGTTGATAAAAGCCAGAAAATATTTTAAGACTGTAAGAATTTTTTTGAGATAATAATGATTTGCTACTACTACTTAACCCATAACTGAAGAGAGAAGTGGTGGATTCATGCCTTTCCCAAGATATTTGCATGTAAGTGAACAGAATGAACCCGACTAGAATTGGAATTTGGCTCTAAAATTTCCAATTCTTAGTCGTTTTACATAACACCAGTCACACATCCAAAATAACAGCACCCGGTATTCCCAAGTGGTCACCAAAACAGCTATCATCAAGTCTCTTTGTGTTTATATTTTGATTGGCCAAAATTGTTTTATTTTTCAACTTTCCTTTCTGTCTCATTTTGTTCATATATAATGGAAACTATGCATGAAGTCTGTCTTATTTTGGTAGATTTATAGTCATAAATATATAAGCTATAGTAAAGCAAAATTCAAGTGTTTTTCATTCAGGTTCAGTCTTTTCTTTTTCTTTCACTTTTTATTTGAGAGTTTTTCTCATTAGATGAGAAAAAAGGTAAAAGAGAGAGAGAGAGGATGAAATAGAGAAGGGCTTTAAAGGAAAGTGCAAATGCCTTACTTTAATTTGAATTCTTTCCAAATTTGAATTCCAGTTGAATTTGTTGGATTCACTTATGTGCAAATACTCTTGGGAAAGGTATTAATCAATCTCTTCCCTCCAGTAATGGGTTAAATAACAAAACAGATTAGATTGGCAAGCAGTCTACCACAGAAAGTAATGGTAACCTACTACAGGAAAATCTTCTGTCTAGTCAATCATGTCTTTTTCAAAACATGATCGTCCAAGCATGTATCACATATGGCACTTAACTGACTGATTTCCTTTTAATATTTAGTTTTTTTCAGAATTTACTACAAGGTCAAATAATACCTACTTTTAATAATGGAATTTTCCAGTGGCAGTACTGGCTGCCCGACAGCTAAACATCTAAGGTCATAATGCATTTTATCCGAAAATATAGATATTGACTTTTTTTTTTAAATCATTTCCCCCAAAACAAGGCATCAAAAGGACACTTGGAGTGGAAGAGAATGAAAATACTTTAGTGAGTAGAAAGGACAATAAAAGAACAGGTTCCAGGAAGACAGAAGATGACAACATTGCATTTAAATTTTTGGAGATTGTAGATGGCAGGGAAGCAAAAAAACATTTATATAAAAGACAAATGGATGCCATGTCACAGTAGTGGAAATTTGATAGAAGTAGATGATGCTAGGTCTTTGGATTCTGTTAAGAATCTCAAGATATATACCTGAAGAACCAGACCAGATGTGGCAGCAATATTCAATGCATAGACAAATGGTAGATTCATAAATGTGCAATATGGAATTCTGGCAAGAAAAATTGTCTGGCATGACATAGTAGAGCAAGATGATTTTAGAACTGTGATATTGCACTCAATTTAAAAGTCAGAGTCATAAATAGAGACAGAAAATATATTTTTTCAAATCATTATCATCATTTTTTGAGATTAAAGATTAAGTTCAAGTTCAAAATCGTAGCATTGGAATTTCATTCCTGTGAACAGTGAAAGCCTTATAAAATGCATAATTTACTGAAGCTTTACAAATTGCATATGGACAAGATGCATGGCACATGCACATTATTACTAAATCACTGTGCCATTAAATAAGATCTTCATTTACTTCAAACGGAAATTATACTAAACAATTTAGTGATATTGCAATGTAATATGTGATACCTAGCTGTAATTTTAGTGCAATTTTCAGTAAACAATGCAAATTTTTAAAAAATTGTTTTATAATTTGTGCCCAGAAGTATTGTGGTATTATATACACTTTTATCTATTATTTCTATTAATTATGATCTAACAAATGGTGTCAGATCTTATTTATTGAGTAGCCTTTTTTGTAATCTTTAACAATGTTTTTTTTTGCTTGTGATGATTCATATTTAGAATTCTTGTTTGAATACATTTTTCTATTCAAACAATATCAACTTTATTTGGATTTATTCATGAAAGAGTAAAGTTTTAAATTTGGTATGTAAGTAAAAACGTGGAAATTAAGTCTGTACATTTCTTACAAATGATCTTTAAGACTAAATGCTCGAAATTGGTAAAAGTTATGAATTTAATTTTTAGTCAGTTCTTATCACATTAAACTCCAGCTTTTAAACCAAGTGCAATGTTGATTTTCTAAAAACAAAGTGAAAAATCAATCTGTTCTAATGACACAGTGAACTAACTTTTCTAGCAATCGATTTTCTAACAATCGATTCAATAGAATTGCTCCACTTCATGCCAGTAGAAAACATCAGCCTGAGAAGGACCAATGAGTCTATTCTATAAGTTACTATCACCCATGCTGATGGAGAGTAAAAATTATTCTCTATGAGGATCAAAGAAATAGTACTTTTGTTTTGAACGTATTCAAATTTACAAGCCATTCATTGCCTCCTCAGTTAATCACTGATTGGAGATCCTTTTTGAGAGCAACTGAAAGTTTTATTTTGTTGCACTTAGCTTACTGATTTTTAGTCCAAAACTTTGATAATTATCAAGAAACAACACAAATATATATAATTTATTTTTCTGAATTTTGGGGTCAATATTCTTAGAATAGAATTTGCCTAAAATTCCATGAAGTTCAAAGTTTTCAGATTTTAGGAATAAAAAAAAATATGAAGATTCAATGCTCAATAATTCCTATTTTTGCTTTCCTCTTTCATAAATATAGACAAGCAAAGATCAAAATGAAAATGATGTTTAATGTCATATATCGGCCATCTTGAAAGCAAGCCAACCTCACAAATAAGTTATTCAGCACCAAAGAATTCCACTGATTTATGTGGACCAAAGAATAAATGAAGTTCATAAAGGTAAGGAGGAATATAAGCTGCCTTACAATAATTCATCTGCATCTATGTTATCCAAAATTCTTGACTTGTGAGTCTCAGCTTCAGTTTTGATATCACCATAGGGATAATTGAAAATAGTTTCATGGCCTTTCTGGAATGAAAAACAAATATCAAATAACTTTAGGGGCAAAAAAAATCATTAAAATTGTTTTTTTTTTTATTTTGCATTTAGAATATATCTTATATAATTAACAATGCCCTTGAAAATTTTGTGGTTTTCCTGCTTGAATTTTCTGATGAATCTTAATTCTTAAGTTCAAGACTGAATAAGCTTGTCGCAAGTTGCACAATTATGAAATACTCATGGAAATTTCCCTATTACGTCATTAAATATTTGAGCTGGACAAATTTAACAAAATATTACAAATGTTATGATTGACATTTCTTGACTCCTGTCTGTGGTTAACAAAATACAACAAATATTCATTCCAACAACATGAGACATTTATACTAAATAATCAGATGAGCCTCTTCACCTGTTCAATAGACGAGGGTAGAGTGTGAACCGGGCAATAGTTTAGTCTATCTACTCCAATTGAAAAAAAAAAAGAAAAAAAAGAAAAAGGAGTGAAAAGATTGAAAAGAGAAAACCAGAAACCACATCCTATACAGGGAACAAGGGATGAGCCTCTTCACCTGTTCAATAGACATGGGTGGAGTGTGAACTGGGCGATAGTTTAGTCTATCTACTCCAATTGAAAAAAAAAAAAAAATGGGAGTGAAAAGATTGGGAAAGAGAAAACCGGGAGCCACATCCTATACAGGGAACAAGGGATGAGCCTCTTCACCTGTTTAATAGATCCAAAGGATTCTGTTGTACAAGTCCATAGGAGTATGAAAGTTTTTGTAAAGTGGTTGTTAGTAGAATATTTCTGGTCATTGATTAGATTGGTGAATCCATAGAATTTTGGAAGTGCATTAATTTATCAGTAAACGCTAACAAAAGAAAGTGATATTTGGAGCTGCTTGATTCCACATGATACAGGCCAGCTGAATAGGAGGAAGCCTCTGTATTTCCCACCAGTAGGACGGTTTCCTTTTTTCTATGGGATAATGGGAATCAGATATTTTTTTTTATTTCACATGATCATGAGATCCCTACACAATAACACAATTCATAAATATGAATGCTGATCATTAAAGAAATACAAATGAAAAATTCAAAATTGACAAAGTTTTCTACTTCACTAAAATCGATATTAAACATGAGAGTGTTATTTCACCATCTGTCTTCTTTCTTTCTTTTCCCTTCCTTTCCCTAAAGCCAAACAGTGCCTTTGATATATCTTTTTTTCTATAAACAAGGAAAAGAGTACTGAACTGTTATGTGATATCTGCCCTCTTGTATGGAAGTGTGTGCTGGACAATCTTCTCAAACATGAAGATACCTTAAGCAACAGACATATGGTTCTACAGAAGGCTGCTGAGGATACCATGGACTGAACAACTGAGTAACAATAAGATTTTGGAGAAAATGAAAACAAAAAGAAACTTATACTTGACATCAGGAAGAGACAGTTGAAATTTCTGGTGCATGTAATGAGAAGGAAGGGCTTGGAAAATTTTATACTCACTGGACAGATTGAGGGAAAGAGGGACAGAGGAAAGCAGCACATAACATACTTGATGAGTAAATGCATGGTAAAACATGATTTGGGTGAAATAAAAAAAAAGACAAAACTTATTAATGGTTACAAGGGACAGGAAGATCTGGAGGGCCATGATCGCCTACATCCTGAATGAATATGGCACAAAAAAGAAGAAAATCCTCACAATCAAACAGGAAGGGTTCATTGTTTATATGAGGTAATAACAGGGCATAACTGATAAAGGAACAAACAGAATTATAATACAAGTGATCTATTTCCTTTTAAATTTCTGTCCTGTTGAAAAGTCAAAACTTTCATGAGATTATCTCAGTTTTTATATTATTTACATTGTTTGGACTATTATCCTCATCTTTATTGCCATGCTAACAATGTTTCAGCCTTTGTACACTCTGGCCTTCTTCAGGTGCTAGGAATTTCAAACTGAAAACTTCATTATGATCAATACCAGGCTACAGCTGTGATTAACAAATTACTTAGAGAGTTAAGTTAAAGGGAGATTATTATATGGCTACTAGAAGTGGTATTATACATGGAATGAGAATGATATATCCCAGTATTCGTAATGAAGAATTTGGTTCGAAATTCCTAGCACCTGAAGAAGGCTGGAGTGTACAACGGCCATGGCAATAAAGAAGAGGACAATGATCCGAACAATGTAAATAGTGTAAATACTACCTCATCTCAGAAGTATAGACAAATATCTCATATCCTTTTTACTGTGACACTATTTGGTTGCTGGTAATTAATAATAAATTTTATTACTTTGATATATGGAGAGGTATACTGATACATGTCTCATGAAAAGAGTTAACCAGTATAAAAATATTCCCACAGATTGAAACTCTGTTACAAGTAGGATGTCTGGCTGGGAACAAATCTAATTTAGGTGTTGACAGTTTAGCTGATGAAAGAGGTTGTAAAGCCTCTAAGTGTCAGTTGGGAGATGAAAAGGTTACTCAAAAAAAAACAAAATTAAAAAAAAAATAAATCGGGCGTTTGGAGTCTAAAAACTATACGAAGGGAATTTAACTGATAAATTTGTTTTAATAAAAAAAACAAATTATGGATATTGTTTGTTTGTTTCGAGGTTTGACGACCTATCAATCCTTATGGGATCATTTAAAGTCATAACAAATGATTTTGGGTAAGGTCATATTATTTTTACAGAATTTTGGAAGATGTCTTGCTTTTTAAACTTTTCCATTGCTTTCAGGTTGCATAACTTTTTAAATTTTTCACCTGGTGAGGGTCAGATCTATTTTTAATCTTCGGATCTTTACTTAGATTATATTTTGTTGTATAGTTTGATCTTTTTGAGGAAGGTTAAAATAGTATTAGAGTTTATTTTTTCGAAAAGATCTTTCAGGTTGTTAACATTGTAGAGGGATTGCCGAATATATGTAAAGTCACTGCAGTTGAGTAGAACATGTTTTACTGTAGAGGGTTCTTGACATGCAATGCATTCGGGAGGTGCTTCATTTTTTAAGAGATAAGAGTGGGTTATGTGTGTATGTCCAATTTGAATATGGGATATAACCACTTCTTTGCATGATTTACTGGGTTCTGGTAGTTGTTTCTTTAGGATGGGTTTGATTTTAAATAATTTGTTGTTTTGGCAGTTGTTCCAGGTTTCTTGCCATTTCTTTAAAATATAGTTCTTGATTAGGGGTTTATAGTCAGTGTATGGAACCTTTATGTTACTTGTGTCACGTTTTAGGGAGTTTTTTGCAGCCACATCAGCTTTCTCATTTTCGTGAAATCCAGAGTGACTGGGAATCCAACAGAAAATGATAGTTTTGTTTTGTGAGATCACATGTATTCTATATAAAAGTTTGATGAGCAAAGGATTGTTTAATTTTTGGTTCTTTATTGCTTCAAGCACTGCTAAAGAATTCGAGAATATAATAACTTTGTTTGAGGTAAGTTTAGGGATGAGATCCAGGGCTAAGTCAATGGCAATAACTTCTGCACTAAATATTGATGAATTGTCAGGTAATCTTTTTGTAGGACAGTACTTTTACAGATAGCAGCACATCCTACTTTGTTATTGACTTTGGAGCCATTGGTATACATGTGGGTCCAATTTAGTTATTGATTCAATATATAATTTAGTTTTTCTATATAATGTAAGGGATGTGTGCCAGCTTTTATGTGACCAGCCAGTTCTAAAATGACTTTGGATTGTTCCAGAAGCCCGGGTAGATGTCCGAGGACATTGAATTCATGTATACTATCGAACTGTCATTAATTGGTTTTATTTTTTTCCATGTAAAGGCCAAAAGGTTTGATAACATTTTCTTTTTTGTCAAACAGGTGTTTATAGTTTGGGTTAAATGTGCATTGATAGGCAGGATTTGATGGGTTAGCTTTAAGTTTTAGATAATATTGCAGTGCTAATTTTTCACGTCTCAATTTTAATGGAGCCTCATGCACTTCTACATATAGGCTTTCTATGGGAAATGTTTTAAATGCACCAAGGGCAAGCCTTAGACCTCCATGATGGATGGGATCAAGAATTTTTAGGTAGGATTTCCTCGCCATGCCATATCTAAAACAACCGTAATCCAGTTTAGATCTTATTAGAGATCTGTATGTTTTTTAGGAGTGATATGCAATCTGCACCCCTGTATTAGCTATGACCCACATAAGTTGTAGTGTTTTGAAACATTTTTGTTTTAAGTATTTCAAATGGGGGATGAATGTAAGTTTTTTATCAAAAATTATTCACAGAAATTTGTGTTGGTCTGTTATTTCAATTTCTGTTCCTTCTAATTTGAGTTTTGGGTCATTGTGCATTTTTCTTTGGTTACAAAGTAGATCCAATTCTTACTTTGAAGCTTCTGTTGGATACAAATCTTTTATCAACAAGACCCAGATTGAATAAGTCTTTCATAATTCCTTGCCTCCATGTGGTCTCATAAGCCTTTTCTAAGTCAAAACAATTCAGTCGAGGGCAAAACGAACCAAGGGCTAAAGAAATCAAGTCATCGATCAACCATAGTGTTGAACATTTCGGATTGAGCCAGGGAGAGAAAAAGAAGCTGTTTGTGGTTTTTGAGGAACCATATGTTGATAGGAAGGGGGCATTACATTACAGTTGCAAATTTGAAGCAAAAACTGAATCCATTTCTACCTTGAAATTAATGCCATTACTTATCAAGTACTTTATGCCAACCAAGAAAATAATCATTAAACTGCCACAAAAGGAAACCTTTCGTTTTGTGACAGTTTGATGATTATTTTAAGATTAAAACTGTCCAGTTTTTTAACCTCATCACTTTTCCTTTCAATTATTCTCTAAAAACGAAATTAGAAAATAAATTTTTCTTTCAAAATATTAATTTGTAATTGATTATTCTCATTCAAAGCTTAAACATTAAGTCTATAAAAACATGCCATTATGGGAATTACCTAGCCTACCAGGATGCCACTGTTTCAGGCTATAAAAGGATAAGACAATAAATATTCATTCCTTTTTTTTGCTTCAGAACAAGAACAGCTACTTTTGGTCCAAAATATTATTAAAAAAACTATCAAGATCCCTTATCCCAGCCAATTGACAATTTCAGTCAGCAATATGCACATCACATATCCATTGTGAAACAGCATAGCTTATAATTTATCAATTACCTGTGTACACAGAAGTCTTGTTATTCTTTATATAAAAATATATATGTAAATTTCCTCCTCATGTTGAATTTGTTTCTTCTGAAACTTTTCAGCCTGTTCATCCTGTGAATGTTACTGTTATGTTTTGCATTTCTTTGTATGTAGTAGTAGTAGTCGTAGCACAGCTCATCATGTCCTTTGTGACAACATGGTTTTTTCTCCCAACTTCTCCAGTTATTCTCTATTTACGCTTGACTAGTACTTTGCATACCATACTATATCTCCTTGAATAGAAGAGGTTGTATACCTTTGTTTTTTCTTTTACTACTCCTGATTATTTTCATATTGTGTTAGCCTTCCTCTTGTCTTTCTTGTTTTCTCTTTAATGGTGGTCTTGTTCTCTCTTCATATTTTTCTTTGTCTGTCTTTTCATTCTCACTTTCTTCCATTTACTGATCTGTTCCAATTTTTGTAATTTTCTACCTCTTGTTATTCCTGATCTTTCATTTCCACATCGTCTAGCTCATTTCTACTTCCGAACTGATCTGCATGTGTCCCTTTTTCTCAAGTATAGCAATGCTATGTTCTTTTTTTGATTCTTCTGTATTCACCTCCTTATTCATTCTATACCATACCTCTTCTTTTGTTGCAAACAACATAGTTATGGAGGCTCTGATTTGTCTTCCCATTAATGCCGAAAAGCACAGTTTCTTTCCCACATCTGTAACTGAGGAGCATTTTTGGTAAATATGCTTCTGTGTTTTCATTAAGTGGTGAGAATACTTTCAATCCCATTTTTACCATTTGTACCATTCTTTCTGCAATGCAATTAGATTGTGGTTGATATGGTGGTGTCTTGCATGATATACATCCAATTTGTTTTAACCATGCACATAAGTTCTCATCACAAAATTCAGGTACCTTGTCGGTAACTTGTCTGTGATACTCATTTCCTTGAGAATATAGTTCTTAGTATTTGCTTTATTGTGGTGGCTTTTCTGACTTTTACTCAGACAACTTCTGGCCATCCTCAATATGAGTTCACTAATACTAAGAATAATCCCCTATCTCTGATGTGTGTGATCCCTGTGGACCCTAACCCATGCCTCTGCTTCCTTCAACCATAAGTGAATTTTGCTTGTAATTTTTTTTTTTTTCACATATTGCTTTGTCTCTATCATGAATCTATTTAGAGGAAGAGCGTCAAATTCCACCCAGTGTATTATTTTATCTTCAGTATTTTCTTGTTTCTCTATTGTTTCATTCTTGAACTGTAATCTTGATAAAGCATTTATATGAGGAATAGTGTTCCCTTTTATGTATACTATGTCAAAGTTGAATATCATGATTTTTATTGCCTATCTTAAAATCCTTGAAAATGTGACTTTTGGCAATTCTTTTCTCAGGTTAAGTATGAATTTTAATGGTGTGTGATTTGATTTTAATAAGAATTTTTTTTCCTATCAAAAAGTATTGGGCCTTTTCCATGCTCCATACAATTACTAGCATTTCTTTTTCAATATTAGTTTCTGTTGACATTAACCTTCTTAATACGTACATGATTGAGTGTTCTTGTGATAAAACAGCAGCAATTGCCTTTTCACTTGCATCATTGGTTAATGTTATTTCTTTTTGTGAATCAAGAACTTTTATTATTGGTTTGCTTCTCAGAATATTCTTTAGCGTTTCAAAAGCAATAGCTGGATTTTGTGTCCAGTCAAATTCATTGTGGTTTCTTGAGTAATTTGGCAAATGGTTCTATTATGTTTCTGTAACTTGGTATGTATTTACTATAAAAATTTATCAACCCCAAAAAGGATTGTAATTCTTTTTTATTTGTTGGAGTAGCTATTTCTGTTATTTTCTTTGTTAGTCTATTATTAGATGATATACCTTCTTTTGATATCCAAAATATAATATCTTCTTACAGTCAAAATTACATTTAACTTTGTTTATAGTCAAACCTACCTTTTTTAATCTCACTACAATTTGCTCTGTTTTATTTTTTAACTTTTTTAGTTCTCACCCTGATATATCTCGGAAAGGAATATCAGTAATCTTTAGATTAGTAGAAGAATTTCGACCCAAAAATCAATAATTGTAGTACAAACAATCTCCCATAAATAAATCTGTGAAATTTCTTCACAGCATAAATTATGGCTAGTGCCTCCTTTTCTATCTGGCTATAATTTCTTTCCGCTGGAAGCAACACTCTCGATGTATGAGCGATAGGTTTTGTTACACCATCCTTGAACTTGTGTAACAATACAGCTCCTATGCCGTATTCACTTTCATCCGTCGCTATAATTAACTCTTTATTCGGATCAAAATGCACTAATGCCAAATCCGATAATAAGCACTTTCTGATTTTTTTTAAAAGCTTCGTCGCATTCCTTTGTCCAACACCACTTTTTATTTTCTTCCAATAATTTATTCAATGGTGCTCTTAGGTCATGCATATTAGGAATGGAGATGTTATAATAGTTCACAAATCCCAGAAATGACTGGGACTTTGTTACATTATCCAGAATAGGCATATTTTTAATTGCTTCAGTTCTGTTTGGGATAGGTTTTCTTCCCTTATGATCAATTATTTGACCTAAATACTCAATCTTATCCATGCAGAACTCACACTTTTCAGGTCCTACTTTGAACCCATAATTCCTAATTCTTTTAAATACTTCCCAGACATGCGCTTTATGTTCTTCTATATTTTCACTTTTTATCCAAATGTCGTCTAAGTATGCCATTGCATGCTCTAAACCTGACAACATTGTATCCATGATTTGTTGAAATGCACTAGGTGCTACCTTCAACCTGAATGGTAGACGTTTCAATCTGTACAATCCTCTATGTGTGTTGATTGTTAAATATTTTGAACATTCTTCTTCAACCTTGACTTGCAGATAGGCTTCTGACAAGTTTATCTTTGAAAAGATCTTTCCTCCATTTAACCTTGAAAATATCTCCTCCAGTGTGGGGAGTAGATACTTGTGATCTTTTAAGCATTCGTTCAAGCTGGTCAAAAAATCTGCACACACCCTTATTTTGTTGTTGTTCTTTTTTATGTAGACTGTAGGTGATGTCCAGTCAGAGTAATCTACGTTTTTAATTACTCCATTTTTTTCCAATCTCTGTAATTCTTTGTCTATCGTCTCTAATGAGGCAAAGGAAATTTTTCTTTTCGGTTTAAACACCAGTTTAACGTTCTCCTTTATTTCAAACTTCACTTCAGTCTGCGTACAACAACCAAGTTCCTCTGAAAATATTTCCTTAAACTCATTTTTTAAATCTTTCACAAATTTTTCTGTCTGTTTCGACTTTCCTACATTTGACGCATTTATCCTTCTACAAAACATATTCATAGGCTTCTCCCATAAATTAAATAGTACAATCAAATCAATTCCAAATAGATTTGCATTTTTTCCTAAAATCACATAGATTTTAGTTTAGTGTATTTTACTGTCAAATGATATTTTTGCGAAAAATTCACCCTTGAATTTTAACTTGTTACCGAAATTCCTCTCGCAATTTTCTTAGTATTCAGCAACTCCGGTCAGCCTATTTTTCTCCAGGTATATTCATCAATTGTAGAAATGTCACTTCCGGTATCCAGTAAACAAGTGATATTTTGACCATTTATTTTGATGTCGATGTACTTTCTTGTACCAAAATCCTTTATAACTATCTTCTTTGTAGGCACGTTGCTTAACTTTATGTATTCAGGCAATATTCTTTTCTTCAATACATAAATTATCCCTTTTAATGTTTATTAATTTTTGGCATTCTTCTGATACTTTCTGTAGAGTTATATCCGTATCACTCTCCAACATTGCTAGAATCTTTGAACGTACTTCCTTATCTTTAGGAGCCATTAGACCTTGCACAAAAATTAGGCATTTGAACATATCTTTTTTAATTTCCTTAATTTTGAAACGTTTACATTGGGAGTTAACTTTCCCAGCATACGCAACAAAGTCTTCGTCCTCTTCTTTCACGATATTTAAGCATTTATATCGTGTATGAAACAAACTGTCCCATTTGCCAAACATTTTAGATAATATTTCGATAGTTTTGTCAAACGAAATCTCCTCTGGTTTCTTTGGCAAAATGAAGTTGGTAAATTTCATATTTTCCTGAGCACCGATTTTTTGCAACAAAAGCATAATTTTTTCTTCATCGGTCCATGATTTACACCTTTTTGAAAAAATTGTTTCGTACCTTTTAAAGTACACAAGAAAAGTTATTCCCTCCTCAGGTTTGTACAAAAATTCTGAAAGAGAGTTTGATATACCCTCCGCAGAGAAAATTCTGGAACCTTCCTTTGTTTCGTCTTGCTTTAATACTATTTTTTTGCAAAACCTCTTGTTGTTTTAATATTTGTTGTTGAAAGTCAGTTTGTTGCTTTTGTTGACTTTGCTGTTGTTCTATTAGTTGTATTAGTTGTTGAACCGCTGTGCCTAGCGTCTTAGTAAATTTGGTTAATTGTTCCATGTTTCGAACAAAATAAAATTCAACAATACAGCTGACCAATAAGTTAAACTTCGGTAAGAATAAAATGTATTTTTTTTTATATGAGGTGGGTAAAAAACTACTTCTTACCTTACTTATTGTCTTAACAGTTGTATTTCCTTATTTGACAACTGAAAATTTCCGTGTGACCTTTTTTCTTTTTGCTGTCTTCAACTGATATCCTTAATTCGCAAAAACTGGTATCAAGTGACAGTCCTCTTCGTCGTCAATCTGATATTTGGCGAGAATGTATTTTTTCCTCGGCGTAAACTTCTTCAAATCCTCGCCGCCAATCTGATAATTGGTGAGCAGGTAGTTTTTCTCAAATCTTCGTCGCCAATCTGATATATCCCGGAAAGGAATATCGGTATAAAGATTAGTGGAAGAATGGTACTCGACACAGGAATACGATATAATGGATTTATTGTACGAATGTACAATAAATCCAGATAAGCTACAGAATAACACTCAACTAGTAGGAGTGGAATAAACTATCAAATAGAGAATGCCTTCACCTATGACGTATGCTTCTGACGTAACACTCTAGTCCAGCTTGTCACTGTCCTTTATAGACTAGAGCATTCCATTATGGGGTATGCTAGGATGTTCCACTATAACACACCCCTACACCTATATCATCCTGGCATATTATCATACTTTTTTATTTTTCCTAATAAGACTCTTTCAACTGTTTTTTGAAATATATAGCTGGAAGTCTCAAACGGTAGACTAGGCCATCTTAATAAGCCTATAGAGGTGTTTATTGTAGTTACTTCCTTGAATTTCTCATTAATTTCTCTTTAATTGTATGTTGATGTGAGATTCATTTTTGCAAAGTACTCCATTTTTGCTAACTTGTGGCTCGAATTTTGATATTTGGCAAAGGAAACAAGTCTGAACATATGTGGTGATTTATCCCTATCTTGAAATCACAACATATCCTTAAATCTCTGTCAGGTTTCTTTATTGCTACTGTCGGTGAGGCCCAATCACTACCGCCCTGAGATACTATTTCTAGTATACCTTGTATCATTTTTGTTAATTTTGCTACTACCAAAGGTAGGATGTGAACTGGAACTGTTCTTGACTATATAATTTGGGTGATAGTTTTTCTTTAGTCAAATGCTTGCTTTTATAGCCTTTCAATAATCTTCTTTCATTTCCTTCTGCTTCCATGAAATTGATTAGTCTCACTGTATCTACTTTTAATACATCAATCCCTAATAATTTGTGATATTTTTTGCATGCTACAATCAATTGTAATGGAAATTATTTTAAAACACTTGATTTCAAAATTGTCTAGAAATGTACCCTTTGTTTTTATGGTCATTCTATCAAATTGCTTTAATTGTACACTTTTTTTTTTTTAAATTTTAGCTCATCCTAATTTTATCCAGAAAGTATTTGGTATCAACATAGCTTCACTGTCTGTATCAACTTGCATGATAAAAACTTGGCCATTTATCCTTATCTTTTCTCTACCTCTTTTGTGTATTCATTGTAAATAGTTCAGTTTCTTCTTCAGATGGTGTTTAAACAGTTTTTACTGTTTCAATTTGCTTTTCATATTTGCATACATTTTGACCTTTTTCGCAATTTAAGCATATTTTTCCTAGAGCTGGACATTTGTACTTGTCTCTGTCATGATTTTTTCCATAATATCTACATTTAATTACAGATTCAGTCATGCTTGTCCTGTATGTCTCCAATTCTTCTTTTAGATGATTAAATTCTCTAATCAATTCCAACTGTTGCAAAAAGTTGATGCTAGCTTTCAAACTTATTCTACTACTCTGAAGACATTCTAGTATTTTCCCTTGTAGTTTTGGTCTTGCAAGCCTTCAATTAACCTAAGAAGAATTAATTCATCTTCTATAGTCATTTCCTGTACTCCCAATTTTTCAAATTCACAATACTTGGCTTGTTCTTTCAATCTATGTAAATTTTTATGATGACTTATTTGGTCCTTGTTTTGTTTCTAAAAACTTGGTTCTTTCAGTGATTACCATTCATTTTTTGGTCTTATGTTCTTTTTTATAATTTTCACAATTTCTTCAAATGTCAGTTCTTCTAATTCACTCGAGTAACACATTGTTGAAATTTTCTTCACATTCAACTTTAGTAAGAAATAAATTGATTATCTTGTTTTCTCCTCCTTCGGTCTTTGTGTCGCTTAATTTTTTTTTATTCTTGTAAATGCAGCAAAAGTTCTTATCCATGTTTCTATGTGTTCAGGGTCATCCAGCAAATTCAAGGATCTTATTGGCAATGCTTTTGCATTTCTTTGTTGTAGCACAGCTGTCTGTGTCCTTTGTGGCGACAGGGTTTTTTGTGTCTTACCTCTCCAGTTATTCTCTATTTATCTTGCCTATTAATTTGCATATGATACTACAGTTACAAAGTACAACACTCACTTCATACAAACTGGTGGCCAATAACAAACCTCATTCATACAATTCTAGAGCTCAGTTTCACTACACTATCATAAACAGCACTTGAGAACAAAACTTGATGCAATTCTGATTATACTAAGTAAATGACTTTCACATTTCTTCAATAAAAAGCCTAACTTTACATGAAATCATCATAAATCAACAGTTTACTCACAATAACTTCCTCAGCTTCATGTACCAAAATGGCTGACTTTGCTTCAAGTTCTGCATTGAGTCGTCTGAAAGATTTTAGGAGAACCACAAATTGGTGACGGTTTTAAAAATTATGAACAACAATAAAAAATATATTTTTCAAATTTGATCATAACAATTTTTGGGAAAAGAATTTAGATTTCTAGAGAAATGAGAGATTGTCATCAATGAAAATGGAATCAAATTTCAGCATATTTAACCTTTATGACCATAAAAAAATGGTGTGCCTAAAGGACAGTTACTCTCTTGACACCACTATTAATGTATACACTTTTGACTTCCTCGGCAATGTTTTAATGTTTTCAAAAGTGATGATTAGAATTTGAATAATACCCAAACAAAGTTGATTTATATGTTTTCTTTATTCTTGAGAAATAACAACAAAAATCCGTCTATATTTTTGAGATGAAGTATTGTAACTATTTATATCAGTCAGACTTGTTTTCATCTTTATTGCCATATTCACAATATTTTGGCCATTGTATGCTCCAGCAATCTTCAGATGATATTTCTTGAAATTTCAAAGGACATATTGGTCAGTGAGTAAAAGTGTTAGTTGAGTAATCTGAAAAGTCACTTGACTCAAAGAGTTCAATGCCTGTTCACAGCTGAGAGAAGGAAAACTGTTGAGTTATCAAAGGGAATGAAACTGAAACTGAAATATCCAAAAAAGGCATGGTATGTGGAATTAGAACAATCTACCCCCCCCCCCCCACCATGGACTAAAAAAAGGGTTTGATTTGAAATTCTAACATATATCACCTGAAGAAGGCCAGAGCGTACACTGGCCAACATGTGACGGATATGGCAATAAAGTGAGGACCACAGTTCGAACAATATAAATAGTGTAAGTTGACAAAGATATTGAACACTATTAGATTGTTTATTTACAAAAATAATTGTATATGATAGATGGTTTTCCCATTGCCTTTTTTTGGTTTTGAATTCAAAGTAGGCCTTCCCTTAGAATGGTTATCACCCAAGGCTATAGAGCATATCCATAGCTAGAGGGATTCATATATGGATTTATGCCTCTTCCCAAGGGATTAAGGCAAACGTAAACACAGTAGACAAGGATAGCATTTGAACTCTGCTCACCAATTCTATTTTCTATGCTGATAACCATTCACCTACCCACACATGCAGGTCTCTTCAAGATATAGGCAATCATGGATCTCCAAACATTTCTTATCTCTGAATTACTATATATTTTTGGGAAAGATAGTGAAGGAATTACCTGTTAATTTTTCCAAAATTTTAAATTAAAACTAGATAACTCCATCTATGCTGCTCTTTAACCGATAACTGGAGAGGAGGGGAAGAAATGGATTAATTCCTCTTCCTAGGGAGATTAGGGCAAATGTAAACATAACAAACGAGTTTGGCATTTGAACTCTGCTCACCAATTCTACTGAAGAAGGCTGAATGTTGTGAATATGGGAATAAAGATGAGGACAACAGTCAATGGGAATAGTGTAAATGATCCTTTTTCATCCTCTTATTATTTTAACAACTTATTTAGAATAATTGAGCATGGCTCAGACAAATATTTTTATTTGCTTTATTTTATGGACTGATAACTTTTTTTAACTTATGGAGTAAGCAATATTTTCCTTTCATTGAATACAAACAAAAATATGAAAAAATTACAAAGGAAATCTTAATTTCATAAGGAATTATTATTATTATTATTATTATTCATTTCTTTTTATAAATATTTGAATTTCATTTGGTCAAAAATACTTATATCTTACTTATATTCTTCTTCTTTGCCACTTAATTCATTAGTTTTTGATTTTGTTTTCAACAGACCACTTTTAAGTGGATGGGAGACTTTTTGATTCGCTGCAGACATCATGCTTTTGATACTTTCCACAAATTCACTGAAAATTCACAACTATAAAAAAAAATACAAAATACAATTTAGGACATGAAACTGAAAATTTCATATATTAAAACATTTGATCAGAAAAATACAAATTTTCCAGGATGAGGAGTTATTATTTGCACTATTTATATTTGGATTATTGCCTTCATCATATATTGCAATAACAACAAATATAAATAGTGCAAATAAGAAAAAGGTTAATTTAACATTTTTAAAAAACTGAAATTGGAGTTCTACAGGGCGCGATGGATAAATTGTCGTCTAAATTATGCAAAAGTGAAAATGACACTGACATCTCATTTTAACAGGTATATTTAGCCAAATTACAGAATAATATCTTGAAATACAAAAGAGTAAATTTATTCAATAATATCACCATAGGCTTCAATCATGACCTCTAGATGATTTCAGAATCTCCTGCAACTCTTCTGGACAAGCTCCTTGTTTAAGTTGGTGAATGCTGCCATAAGCCTTGGCTTCAGTTCATCTTTGGTGTTACAAGGAGTTTTGCTGGTTTCTCACTCAACTACACTACACTCCACACAATAATCAAAAGGGTTGCAGTCTGGAGAATTAGGAGTGATGTGGTTGCAGACAATGTCTGACAGCCATGACTGCCTTCTCTTGTTTGTGAGGCATTGGGCAAAGCCCTGATGCCAGACACAGGGTCTTCCAGCAGCCACTCTCTTAATCCAGAGCAGCACTACCTCCTCAAAGCACTTGATGTAGGCCTTTGTGTTGAGTCTTAGGCTCTCACCAACAAACTTGGCAGTTCTTTTCTTATCAGAATGAGTTTTCTGAGATGCCATACTTTCTTAATCACTATTAAACTCATCTATTTCCAAATCCTCTGTACCTATCTCAGATTGACACCAAACACTCTGAAATGTTTGTATTGAAGCTTCCAGCATGAATGACAAGCGGTACAACATGTTGATTCCAATTTCCTGGTGCACTGAATTGCGTCATGAAGCACATTCTCTCACAGCCAGTTTCCAACTGACCCTACTATACTACAATCTACAAAATCAAAAACAAACAATGCACATACACAAAATTAAAAAGTATAAAATGGCGACAATTTAACTCTTGCAGCATGTGTATTAAACACTTGTTATCCGTTGATAGTGTATTAAACTAGCACAAACCAAAAATAAAATTGAAGACTGGACACCAGAGATTATAATGATGATGAATAGTCTGTAATGTTGATGTTCTTCACAAGGTAATAAAGAGAAATGAAAACAAGTTTATCAAACAACTTAGAGATTAAAAGCTGAAATCTGTTTCAAAGGTCATGATCATATAAAAGGTTAATTATCAAAAAGCATGTTTGTAAAAAAAAAAAAAAATAAATAAACAAACAAAAAACAAAAAAAACAAGAAAAAAAGCTAATTACTTTACAGCTAAGAGAAGATTAATGATTATTTGTTATGAGAAAGAAAAAAAAACACTTTTTTCTAAAAAGAAATGTTCTTAAAATGTCCTTATGAATTGTAAAATTAATTTTGCTTGGCCGAAATTAGCTTAAGCTTTTAATCCCTATTGACAAAATTAAATTTAGTCTTGGAAGCAGATTATGCATGAATAAAAATTTTTTTGTAGCTTAGATTAAATATCTCACTTTGTATTAAAATAATTTAAGTGTAATATTTCTATGAAAGACAAGGAGATCCACAAAACATTCACATGTTTAAAAAATAGTATATACAGAGGCATACAGAAAAACCCATACATTCATTTAATAAAAAAATAAAAAAAAAAATAAAAAAAAGTATATATATTATACAGTGTCTGCGGCTCTGTTTTTTTTTTCTATTTCATGCCTTGTTCATGAATGTTTCATATCAAGGGACGTAACTTTGGTTACTAATTTCTGCACACATTCTACAAATTCATGTTTATAAATTAGGACACAGCTTAAATTTAATTTTAAGAATATAACATCTGCCAAAGAAAAAAGATTAGCTAGAATAGGCAATAAAAATTTTTTTTCAATTTTCGTCATTTAGAATCAAAAGGCACACAGGTCGAGGGGAAATAAATATTTAATTTATAAAAATGCAAATTGTTAAAATCCTTATTAAAAAGAAATGATCCTCTCTACGCCACCAACTGCCTGCATGTGACTTTCCATGCATGTAATTAGACACCGCCAAAGAAACGACACACCTAATGTTTAAAAGGAATTTTTAAAAATGAACAATTTTTCTTGAAGTTTTTATTTTAGTTTTAATTTGAAGCTAATAGTTTAATATTTACAATAAGCAAAATACTGGGTAACAGGAAAAAGAGTATAAACCCAAATGTGCAACCATTTGAATTTTTTTTTCATTGGTCACATGTATATGCATATATTTTCATCACTTGAAACTTTATTCTTAGTGGATGCTTGTGAACAGAAAAAAATAATTTTTTTCTAACCTTAAATAATCTTTCTTTAATCTCTTTGTAGCAAATCCACAGCAGGTTCCAATTCACTCAGTGATTCTTCTGATGACATAGAAAAAGATTTTACACATATACATGCACAATACAGATAAACAGATTTATAAGGTAATTTATTTTTTTTTATTTATAAACATTATTTTTAGTGAATACTCATATTTGAGTACACACTATTTATTTATTAAACAGTTTATCTGTTTATTATCATCTACCAACCTAAATATTCAAGATATCTTATTCAAGAAAAATATGCACAGAAAATATGAGGATTCCAATGCTCATATGCAAGTGGGTGCCAACATAAATATACATGAGGAAGGTGTACATATGTATAATATTCAGGTGTTAATAAAACAGTGCTCAATGTATGAACAGAACTGTATTATACATATATATTAATAAATATAGATATTATCCTATGTCTATAGCACGACTCAGAGTTTCCTGTCTCTACTCAGCTTCTGGAATGCATCCTTGGCCATGCTAATTCACCTTTAGACCTCATTGTCGCACTTTCTGTCTTCTGTTAGAACACTTCCCAGGTATTTAAATTTCTGTACCAGCTTGTTTTTAGTACATCCCTCACCTGTAGTTAGCATTTTGGGCTTCCCTTTTTCAGATTTTTTTGTAGTTTATATGTAGTCTTTTCTTTCCGTTTTCTTCAGCTACCTTTTGTAGGAAGTCTTGTAGTTTAAAGCCCAGCAATTTTTTTTAATCATTTCACTCCAAGCAAGATAATAAGGCCAGTAAGATGCAAGGAGTTACTGAGAAGGAAAGAAACTGAGAAAACATTGAGCAGAAATAACAATAAAAAGAAGAGAATTCAAGGCAACAGAAGATAATGATTAATGCTGCATTTGAATATTTGAAGATCAATATTGACAAGAAAGCAAGAAGCTGAAAGGGAGGTCCACTAATAAGGAATGCAAGAGAGGAAACTATCAAAATAGAACTTTAGTTACATCTACTAAATTCAACATTAAAATGATGAAAATTAGATACCAATCTAATACAATTTTTCAAGCTGTTTACACAATTCTAAACATCTTAAAGTTCATTTTTATAGAAACTGGCCTCTGTGCCAGTGAAATTATGACCTATTCCAACACCAGTCTCTGGCGTGTGTGTGTGTGTGTGTTGCGTGTGTTAACTGGTCATAAGTTAATCGCACCTGAGTCTGCAGCTGTTTACTTCTGTTCCATCCCCAAGTGATCAAAAATGTCAAATGATCAGTTGAAATCCCTCACTTCCCCTGCCACGTTGTGATTTCTGATCTCAGACAAAGTACTCGAGGACTCAAAGGGGTTGGTCTTTTTTGTGCTGCACTCCTTGTCAGCTTAAAATCAAGAGACAGTTGGGTGCATAATGCAGAAATAAGGGAAACAAACAAGAAAAAAAAAAAGATAACAAGACACCAGTGAAGGCCAGTCTATGTGGACTAATGGTTATATTGTAACTCTTTGTACAGCAAAAAGAGAGAGAAAAAAAGAATTAATAAGAAAATACAATCCAACTTCTTTCAGAGTCCACAAATTACTTGCTGCTACTATGTCTATTTGTTGTTAGAGGTAATGCATTCTTTATGCTCCCCTTCCCTTGGGTTCTGCTTAGAAACAGTAGATGTGTCTGCTAGCTTGGGAGAGAGGATTTTTCACATCTTTACTCCAATGTGTTTCGAGTGGGTTTCTTCTCCCTGGGTTCTTCTGACGCCTTTGACTTGTTTTTCAAATCCATTGCCTTTTTGTTGAAACCGTTTCAATATGGTGTGGGTCGGTAAGTGTTCGGAATGCTTCTCCATAAAAGTCTAATGTCAATTTCATGTATCTGGCTTAAATCACCTGGTTACGATTTTGCACTGATGTCTACTGATCTGGAAGTTTGGAGACAAGATTTTGTTGACTTGTACATTCACCTATTATCGCACCTCTGAGAGAGAAAGAGAGAGAAACAAACAAACAAGGAAGAAAGTAACAAAGTTCTCTCCCTTCATAAGGCAAGTCTGGCATCTAGTCACTGTTCAATTGTAATAATATCAGTCTATGTCATTTCATGAATGCCTTGTGTTTTGCCTCTCTCCCATTTCTTGGCCATTTCAGTGCTCATTTCTTTCTTCTCTTTCTTAGAGATCTTCACAAGAAAAAGAAAAAATATACACACAGAGATATTCTCCAAATATCTATTCTGGGGTTCGAAACTAGGGTCCATCAATACTTAGCTTAACGTATGCATAAAGAACACTTAAAGTGTTACAAAATAGAGAAACATTTTGCCAAAAAGAACAACTGACCAGAATAAGTCTGGAAAATAACATTTTTAAAACAAGCAATCTCTATAATTATAGTGCTCTCTATTTATCTATCTATCTATATAGAGTGCTCTCTCTCTCTCTCTCTATATATATATATATATATATAGAGAGAGAGAGAGAGAGAATAATAGATAAAATAATTTTTCTTCACTAATCTTATGAGTATTTCTTAGATTTGCAGAATTAAGTTCACTCTTCAGGAGACTTGATAAATTGAATTTATTTTCAGAAAGAATGTTTTCCTTTAAGTACATTGTATGCAAGACAATTTTTAAGGAAAAACAAATTCAAATAAGTTTACACAAAAATAACAGTTTTTATGGCAAAAATTATGTTGGATGTGCAGCTGGTGTCATGAATGTGCAGCTTGGAAGGAAAAATTAGAGAGTTGGGTTCAAAGTCTGATTAAGTTCATTAAATTCATTTATGCACATTTACTTGCTTCGAAAAGGTATCAATCCATCTCTTGAATCTCCCCAGCTATTGGTTAAATAATAGGGCAGATAGGTCTTCAGTCTTGAGTGGCAACCAGTCTTGAAAAATAAAAAAATCTAAATTCAAAAACCGTATGTAGTCCTGAACATACTATGCAGCTAAGGAAAGGATTGTAAAGCTCCCAATTACTTGATAATCCCAAATCCAGTCAGTATTGAATTTAAGGAAAATCTAATTTTAGAAATAAATCCAATTTACCATCAAGTGTCCTAAAAAGTGATGTAATTTCACATTACTCAAGAGGAGAGACAGCCATAAATGAACTAATTTTACTATATGCTGATACCTCCTGATGATGGGACCAAATGATTGCACAAAGGTTTGTTTATAAAACTCTAGAGTAGAGATGCTGATTATAACATCAATCAGCTAAGTGACAAATTTTATATATATATATATATATTGTTTTTTTTTGTGTATTTAGGCAGCAAATTTTCTTTTAAACATGTCAGATTAAATAATTTGCAATCAAAAGATGTCAGAAATGAGCTGTAACATTGACAGATGTTATTTTCATTCATTTCTTAAGATACCCAACTACTTTCAACCTCTTTCCAAGGTCATCTTCAGTAGTGTGAGTTATGGTAACAAATGTAACTGGAAAACTGTGTTGCTAAAAATTGCTGTACATTTTTTTTTCCTGTTTCAAATATAACGGTAGACAAATTGCTAGCATTCATTAGAACGTGAAAATTATCCAAAATGGAATTTTTTTTAATATGTTGTAATGTCAGGGTCATGCACATGTTAAAGCATGAAAAAAACTATTCTTTTTACAAGCATTTTAGAACATTACTACAGTATTCATAGCTGATTCTATTAATTGACGGCTTAAGTGTTTTAATGAATATTGCTTCGAGAATCTGTAGATTTGTCCGATCATTCATCCATTTGTAGACATCTACATTCCTGTCTACATTCACAATATAAAAAATAATGATCAATAATACAACTATTCTACACCAAAAAAACAAAAAAAGCAAACTACAGGTTCTCGAGGCAATATTCATTAAAACACTTAAGCCGTCAATAGATTGTGATAAATACCTTCATTATAATGCAATTTGCCTTTTTAGGCTACAGCCAGCCATAGTTCTACATTAAAATGACAAGTGCAGAAAGATTTCCAGATATAAAGCAATACCTGTGCATGAAGCTTTTATGGTGAGCAAAGGCAATGCACAGAGCTAGTCCCATCCTCTGAGCAAAAATGATATTTACCAAAAAGAAGAGCATGTCTACATCATTGAATATCATCAAAACCACAGGCATTATGTCAGAATTTTTGTTTTCTTAGATGTCTGCCTCAACGAAGGCTAGAGGGCAGGGGGAGAGAAGTTGACATCTCTCCTGGTGGTTTAACTGTGCCCTCAGAGACCAACCTGATAATTTCTAAGTCCTGGTATATATGAGATATAAGAGAGACATCAGGTGAATATATATATATATATATATAGATAGATAGAGAGAGAGAGAGAGATGAATTCATGTAGAAAATCAACTACAAGGGGGGAAAAAAGTGTTAACAATGGTCATACTTGCTAAACAAGTCAACAGTAATCATTTATATACACATGTATGTGTAGTTATTGAAATATTTTATTTTATAAATACTGTCAGCACATTCTGGCTGGGTTCATAATCGATATTGAGTGTTGGATTTTTTTATTAATAATGCTTGGAACCATTTTTTTTACATGTGGATATGTGCATGTGTAAAAATTCAGATATAAAGCAAATATACCTGTAAAAAGAGTGTGAATAAAGACAAGAGGAAAAAATTTCTTTGTATACACATTTCATACACTTTTCAAGATAAATATAAGCATTTCATTTTCTAACATGGATTCACAAACGCAAGTCAAAATATCGTTAAGTTTTCAACATTTTTAAATTTTAAAACACTAAAATAGTCTTAAATCTAACTGTGTAAGTAACTATGGAAGAAGCTAAGTGATGTAATTTAATGCCTAGTAAACAAATGTATAGAAAATGCTTTAATCACCAGATCATCCACAGTAAATTTACATACAGGTTCTTAGAACATTTCACCTTTCTTGTCAGATCTTTGATTATCATAATATGGGATAGCAAAAGTGATACAAAATTAAACAAAAGGGTATAGGATCTAAATTAAATCAACTAAACTAAATACACAAAACACATATTAAAAAAAAAATTAATTTCAGTGTCCACTCTCTTTCATGCACGTGTAGTTGCATCAACATAATCATCGCTTTAGTTCAATGAAATCCTAAAGAACAGAATGTGCCACATAAACACTTGTTCCACTTTGTCAAAGAGTGATAAAGAAAAAAAATATTTGTATGTTCAAATTTTGAAAATGATCAATCATTCATTTTTGTAGTGGTATTTTTCTATTCAGCAGAATGAGAAATCATTTACAATGCCTGCAATATTTTTTCTCAAACATTAATAGCCTATAGAACTCTCACACAGCTTTCCAGTCTAATTTGATCATCAAAAATTTAAATACAATATCTTGTCTCTTTAATTAGTCACTTAACATTTTTTTTTATATTCTTACACTTAGTAACCTTGTGTCTTAATGACTTTATTGCCTTGCTTAGAATAAAATGATATTACAAAAAGAAGTAAAATATTCAGTTTTTCTTTGTGGTTTGCTTGTACTTATTTTCTGAAATGAGACCTATAAACCTTTTCTGGATCTTAGTTTTAAGCTATCACACATGAAATGCCACAATTTACAGGAAATAAATAAAACACTTCTGAAATGTTAAAAACTAATTTATTTATTTGAAATAGGCACCATGTTGATGAATGACTGTTTTCCAACATAACTTTAAATTGTTGATCCTATCTTTAAAAAAAATCTCATCCTTTGATGTGGTAAACATTTCAAATCCTTCAATTACCTCTTATTTGAGAATGCTTTATTGCATATGAAAAGCTCAAAATGCTTAAATAAGTGACAATCAGTAGGTGAGATATCAGGTAAATATGGAGGATGAAGTAAAATTTCATAATTCAGGTTATGCAGCTTTTGAACAATTGGTTGAGAAGCATGTGGGTTGTCATGCAACAACATTGAACAATTCCTATTCACAAGTCTGGGATGTTTCTTTTACAATTTTTTGTGCATTCACTTAATTTCTCTACAATACTAGGTTACTGTTATTGTTTTCCCTTGAGGCAAGAAGGAATAATAAATAAACCCTTTGACAGACCACCATTAACACTTTAGGGTGCAGTGGAGGTTTTGGGTATTGATTTGGTGATTAACTTACATCTAACCACTGACTGTTGTCAAAGAGTATCCATTTCTCATTGCATGTAATTCAATGCAAAAATAGTTCTTTTCCCAGTTTGTACTCATACAGTAAGATTACTCAATATTGTTTCATTGTAATCATTTTCATTGGGATTCATGAGTAACAATATATTGAAAGAAAAATTATCTGGAAAGATTTTCATACTAAGAAGGTTACTTTGTTAAATGACCAGATCAACAGTACAAGAAAAAAGATTTTTTTTTATATAGTAAGGGGGTTATAAGGATCAACTAAAAAAATGTGCCATTTCATTAACAACCTAATAGTTAAAAATAGGAAGTTTTATTATTTATTTTGAAAATTAATGGCAATAAATACTATAAACAAATGATACAGCTTAGCTTAATGACAATGTCTTCTTGGTCAAATTTATGACAAAGTTACTGCTCTGTTCGGTTTCCTGTTCCAGCAAAAAGTGAAAGGTCTAAAGTCTTTGTATTGAGTGCGAAATAATAACAATAATAATAACTCCTTTTACCCCTCACTTCAAATTCAGAGGATTGAGAAAAAAGGTGGAAAGGAATTCACAAGCCTATGCAAAGTTTTCTTTGCACCAATTAAAATCTTGCCTTCCCAGAAATTGATCAGTGAGCTGAGAAGAAAAAGGAAATAAATTTGCGAGCATATGTTAAATTTTCTTTGGACCAATGAAAACCTTGTTTCCACAGAAATTAGCCGCTGAGCCAAGAAGAAAGAAAAGAAAGTATCAAGTCTATGTAAAATTCCTTTTGATATAAAATGAAGAGAAAAATTAAATTAATAAGAGTGTCTGAACTCATGAGAAAAGTTTCGTTTCAGTTCTTTGCAGCCAGCAACCAATGTTCAAGTTCTTGTCAGTGTAAAATTATTTGCCAATTAAACTATCGACTTCTAACTAAGCATGCAGCACTTTAAAGAATTTCCTCTCAACAATCCAAGAAAGCTAAGTATTTCAAATTATCTCTCATTAACTTTTGAACATATGCAATCATACATCCCTTTGGTAAGCAATGATTTCTCTTACCTTTGATTTAAACATTTTTGTGTCCGATCATTTAATCTGTTGTATGAACATTGCCTCTTCATGACAATCGATTAAAACTATGAACTTTAAAGTAAACTAGCCATATTAATGTCTGACATGCTTAAAGTTGTGTCGGTAGCTGATTTCAGTAAAAAATAAATCAGAAATTTTTAAAGTCCATAGTTTCACATTTCAGCTGAACATGTTGAAGGCATTCAACCTTGAAGGCATTCAACCTTGAAGGCACAACATCCATTCCTGTCTCCATTCAGCTCGATTCCTCATATCAAGCTCCAAGTACTCAACATTCAAGTGCATTGCTTTCAAGTTATACTTGACACCGTCCTTAAATCTTTTCCTTGGTTTCTGTTGGAGTCACTTTCCTCTTATAACTCTCCATAGAGAAGCTGTTTGCAAAGTCTAATATCCTCTATTCTTATAATGTGCCTGGCCCAACGCATCTGATTCACCATTATCATAGCTTCAATATTTCATTCCTTCAAAGGACAGCAGTGTCTGGTGTATGTGACTCTGCAATTTGACATGGAGATGCAGTTAAAATTACAAAGAGAATGATGTACTGTTTTTTCTGTTTTAACATAAATATAAATTTTTCTTTTTAATTAATTCATTTGTTTTTTTTTTATTGTAACCTTGTTTGGTTATTGTTGTGACCTAGAAGGTTACTGATGTGTTGTGGTCTCACACGGCTGTATTGTCTTCAGTTACTTGTGGATTTGTAGTAATAGTTATTACTACAAGGTGATATTCTGGTATCTTGCTATTGCAAGATTGTCATTTGCATATCATGCAAACAGCCCTGTATTAAGAGGTTCCTTCTGATATGTAGTATCCTCTCTTGAGAGTCCTCCTGAGTAATCTACTCAAGGACTAAATAGTAATATCACACTGTGACCACTGAACTCTGCTACTAGCATGACTGCTACACATAACCTGGTCAATCCACTTGTTTTATCCCCTCAGTTGATCCACTCAGACTTCTGCCTGGTGTTTAATATATCTTATTATCATGGTCACATTATCCCCAGTGGAATAATCTATTCATATAGTTTTATTTGTTATCTGGAGGTCAATGTTCAACCACATGTGTCTTTGTCAACAATTCTTTTTACATGACACCTTTCCTTTTGAGTTGACTTCTGCATGAGTCAATCTTTTGTAGTCTATACTTTTTAAGTGTGGGTTCCACAAATTGAATAGGGCAATGCCATCAGTTCCAAACAAATTCATTATGTTTTTTAACATGTAAACAACTGTTTTTTTTAGTTTAACCTACAAAATAAATATTACAGGTGGAATTTTAACTTTTCACTTGAACCACTATGAGCAATTTTTGTTGGAGTTAATAGTCTAGGTTTACCTAGTTTCCTCCAAGTTTTTTTTTGTTTCTAGTTGTGATGTCAGACTCAGTGTCCTGCAGTAGTTTAATTTTTGTGTTGTTAATTGTAATGGAAACAAATTTCCTTTCCGTAGATTTTTCAGTTGTAGTATTAGTTATTTTTTTCTTTTGTGTGCCAATTTTATTCAATGCATTTACTTTATTGATGAATTTTTAAATTTTTCTGCTTCATTTTTCAGATTTACAGCAGCTACTTTTATGACCACTTCTGCCACACTGATAACATTTCTTTATTTCTGAAAAAGCAAACAGATTTAAAGTGTTTTCCTCAACATCCATGACAAGTATCAGGTGCTGAGTAAGATATGTCATTTTTTAACTGATATAATACTTTCTTACTTTTCTGCCAGAAGTTTCAAAATGTTTATATTTTTCTTTGGATGGTCAGATGTGTATTTTGTAACTATCTCCCTCCTCTATTCTTTCAGTGTCTAGCTTTAAATTTACCATGCACTGACACTCTTCAGCCATATTTTGGAGAGTTATTTTCTAGTATCTTTTAAGTTTGGTTAAGATACTTGATCTTATATTGGTATCTGCACTTAACATTAAACTTAGGATGAAAATTAAATACTTATTAGTCTGGAATCAATTATTTAAGCTTGAATTTTTCTCATTCTTTATTTACGATTCCTGTATATGTGGTAAAATCTTCTTTCTCATTTTTAAATAAATTTAAAAAATTCCACCTTGCATTGAACAATGATGTTTTTTCACCAAAAATATTTGATAATATATCAATAATTTCTTTAAAGTTTATTTCTTCATGCTGTTTGGTTAGAATGTAATTAATATATTTTTCGTGTTCACCTGGGGCCAACTTTCTTAAGAGTAGACAGACTTTTGGATATTAATATTAGTAGAAAAGCTTAGGATGTTAAAATATCAATATCAGAATCTACTTCTTAATCAATGTAACAAAATAATTACCAAGCGTCATCACCATAGTAGATTTTAACTCCATTAATTATCCTCTCCTTCCATTTATTAATAAAATATTTTGCCTTTGACAAAAGATTAGAATTTAGAGATTCTAAAGTTTTCTCCTACCTACTACCCCTGACCCAATGGATAAATTATCTGCCTTCCACAACCTGATGAAGATTATTACTATTTTCTTCTCCTTTTGACCCTTTCCTAACCAACATCCCTCACCTGCTTCCTTTAATAACTCTTGCTTCCAGGACAAGAATTTTCTTCATTCTAGAGGTTGACAATGCACGCCTCGAACTGACATGTTGAAATAGCTATACCCTCTAAATGTGATCTGAATTTACAGATGAAATAAATGAATATCTGCTCTGTAAATTAAATTTATATTGAGTTCTCTGTGGGATCAATTTTAATATTTAACCAATATTACTAGGATCCTCTGGGATTATTTACCAACCTTCTCCTGGATTTTTTTTACTGCTATATATCAAAAGGTACAGTAGCCTGCTTCAAATTCACCACATGCTACTAATGGATGAAAAGACTACAGGATGAAGAGAAGCATGATTATTTATTGATATGTCCAAGAAAGGGAAATATATATATATATATATATATATATATATTCTAAACATATACTGTTAAATATAAGAGAAAATGAATGTCTATTATGTTTAATCATGAGCCGTTCTAAACATTATATTTTGGCTTTAATTTCAGTTGAAAATAAAGACAAAAATTCTCCAACATTTGGATAATTTTTTATTAATTTGGTTCTAAGCTTTCAGCTCACATGAGCCATCTTCAGAGAGGTTATTAAGATGGTAACACAATAACATCCACCATCAGCAACGATTTTGTGTTGACATAAAACTCCACTAGGAGATGTCATAGAAGCACATTGCAAATTTGCAAACTGCGTTTGTTATTTTTGGTAACTATTGCCGTTGCCTAGTAGAGTTTTATGTCAACACAAAATAAAATCGTCGCTGCCTCGATATAATATATATATGATGCCAAACGGTTGTCACTGTGAGAATGCAACAGTGCATAGCTGACCGCAAGTTTAGCTCCAAGGACTATTGGCGGATATGCAAACGGGTGCTGAACAACTGCAAATCCTCAATACCTCCTTTAATCCATGAATTTGAGGTTTTCACATCATCTGCGGACAAAGCTGAGTGCTTTGCCCACAGATTCTCATCCAACTCCACATTTAACTCATCTGGAGTATGCCCACCTGACTTCCTCATTAGAACTGAGGCCAAACTGCACGATGTATATATTACCCCGACGGTAGTATCCCGAGTAATTTCAAAACTTGACCCCCGTAAGGCGAGCAGTGACGATGGAATCCCAGTGATAGTCCTTAAGAAGTGTGCTCCTGAACTCTCCCCTGTCCTCTCTAAACTATTTAACTACTGCCTTTCTGCTTCCTGTTTTCCTGCATGCTGGAAGTTCTCTTCAGTCGTTCCTGTATTTAAGAATTGTGGTGAACCCTAGGACCCATCCAACTTCTACCGATATTCGGGAAAGTGTTCGAGGCCATAATCAATGCTGAAATAGTTCAACATCTTACTGCCCACAAACTCTTCTCTGACAGGCAATATGGCTTCCGCTTTGCCAGGTCCACTGCCGACATGCTAACAGCCGTTTCAGAATACAAGCTCCAGATCCTTGATGTGTCAGGCGAGTCTCGTACGGTTGCTCTGGACATCTCCAAGGCTTTTGACAGGGTCTGGCACTCTGGCCTTCTTTGCAAGCTATGGGGTTATAGTATTACCGGACGCCTGCTTGATCTAATCCAATCTTTTTTAAACAACCACAAAATGAAAGTCGTTTTGAATGGGCAAGCCTCTTCATTCTACAGCACGAATGCCGGTGTCCCCCAGGGCTCTATCCTGGGCCTGACGCTCTTCCTTACTTTCATCAACAACCTCCCAGATGAGATCAAGTGCCAAGTAGGCATCTACGCAGATGACACCACAATATACTCCTGCATCAGTAAGAAACCTGGCGTGGCAGACAGACATAATCTCACTGCTGACCTTGAATGGGATCTACACTCTGTGGTGAATTGGAGCAAAAGTGTCTTGTCAATTTCAATGCGTCTAAGACCAAGCTGTTGTCTGTCAATCATCACAGGCAACCTCTCCTGTCTCCCATAAGCATGGACCAAGCGATTCTCCCTGAGAGCAATACACTGTGCCTCCTCAGCCTTATCCTCTCTTCTGATCTCAAATGGAATCGCTACATCGAATCCATAACTAAATCCACTGCTAAGAAGGTTGGGTCACTGTGTCGATCCAGGATGTTTTTTCCGCTTGAATCCATCCTGCATATATACTGTTGCATGAAGTAGGATCTTCACTGTTTTGAGTGAAGGACCGTCTCCGGTGTCACGGGTTCCGGGCCCCTAAATAAACGACCATGATATAATACAGATGTGTTCATTGTGTTATCTTTTATCCATAAACATCCTCCTTTACAATAACAAACTTTACTGCATATTTCTGTCCATTTTTGGGGTTTTTCCATTTTAACCTGACACTCCCCTAATGGTATCATCTCTTCCCCATTCCACGCTTCTCATTCAATATATTGACTGATGCGCCACTATCAAGCTGAAAAACAACTGGCTTTCCTTTCACCAACATTTCTGCTTTTATTATTTCTTGTCTTACAGCATTGACTTTTTCCCTTATCGTTAAATGTTGCATGAGGGACTGAAGTAGGGTCTTCACCGTTTTGAGTGAAGGACCATCTCCGGTGTCGCGGGTTTCGGGCTCCTAAATAAACGACCATGATATAATACAGATGTGTTCGTTGTGTTATCTTTTATCCATAAACATCCTCCGATAAAAAATTAATGAAACACATACAAATCTACCATTTGACCGTGCATGGAGTACTGCTGCCATTTATGGTCAGGCGCCCCTGCTGTTCACCTCAGTGTTCTCGACAGGCTCTAAAGGAAAGTCAGTAACGGGATAGGTGCTGACTTGGCGGCTCGACTACAGCCACTTCTCCACCAACGAAATGTGGCCTCCCTTTGTCTGTTCTATAAATACTTTCATGGCTTCTGCTCCAACGAACTTAAGTCACTGGTGCCTCCTCAACAGGTTTTTACTTGTGCAACCAGACTGGCAACTGGGTCCCACCCATTCACATTTAGGTTAGCCAAATGCAGACGACAATTCTACTCCTGCAGCTTCTTCTCTCGCACTTCCCGCCTGTGGAATTCACTCCCATATTCTTGCTTTCCTAACGGCTACAACCTCCAGGAATTTAAATGCAATATCAATACTCATCTATTAACCACTTAACTCTAGCCCTACCCCCACCCCGTATATCCTTCCCTTTCTCTCCACCCTTGAAACTGTCATCACACCTGCATTCTCATCTTTCTATTGCTCCTTTCTAATTGGTTTGTACCCCTCTTCTCTCTCTTCTAATTAATCTTTTTTCAGTTATGTAGCCCCCCGCACATCAGTGGCATTTCCGTCTTGCTCGGGGTGAAATGATTTTTAAAAAAAATATATATATACATATATATATATATATATACACACACACACATTATTTGAAGTAGCTAAGCAGTTTTGGCAAATGTAACTGGGTAGGACAATCTAGCAAGTAGCCGTAATGGATGGGACTCGCCGTAGTTGTGTGCAGTATGCTGAGACATAGTCGTAGTCAATAGATGTAGACCTATAAATATAGACCTCTGTCCATCCTCGACTTTGTCTGGTGTCAGCCACAAATGCAGACTATCATATTACTGTGATAGGGAACCAAGGTGTATGCATGTTCATTACATCACCTCCTCCTGAACTAAATTTTCCCGTGAAATTTAGCCTCAAGATTTTCTCTTTTTAGGGTCTGGACATAAACAACTGACTTTTTTCGTAAGTCTTTTTTGCCTCAATCCATAGGGGAAGGTGAAGAGAAAGAGTGGTTAGATATAAGAAATGTCAGAAGGAGGGTGATAGATGGGTAAGGATACTGAGGCTGGGGGTTGGGTAGATGGGAAGAATTTTTGAAAGATGGTTAGTGTGTTAGGAGGTGTCTATTGACCTTACATTTAAACTCCTGGAGATTGTAGTCATCGGGGAAGCAATCATGTGGAAGGGAATTCCACAGTCAGGAAGTGCAAGAAAAGAAACTGTTGGAGTAGAAATTGCAGTTGCATTTTATCGGTTTCACTGTAAAAGGGTGGGATCTAGTTGCTAATCTAGTATCTCGTGCAAATTCGTACCTAGGGGGCACCAGTGATCTAAGTTCATCGGAGCAGAAGCCATGAAAGTATTTATAGAATAGACACATAGAAGCCATGTCGTGCTGGTGAGAGAGAGACTGCAACCGGTCTGCCAAGTCGGTATAGATCACATTACAGACTCTCTGTTGTACTTTGTCAAGAAACCCGAGGAGAATAGCAGGGGCACCCGACCAGATGTGACAGCAGTACTCAATGCATGGGCAGATGGTAGATTTATATATGTGCAGGATAGATTCAGACGGAAAAAACTTCCGGGCCTTGCACAGAGAACCGACTTTCATAGCAGCAGATTTAGCAATGGATTCGATATAGTCATTCCACTTGAGGTCCGCTGAAAGTGTGAGACCAGGGAGGCGTAGTGTTTTACTCTCTGGGAGGCAAGCCTGGTCCATGCTAATGGGAGGTAGGTACGATTGTCTATGATGGTTAATTGATAGCAGCTTCATTTTAGAAGCATTAAAATTTATGAGCCAATTCTTACCCCAGTCCACTACGGATTGGAGGTCCTTTTCAAGCTCGGCTGCAAGGTTAGCTTTGTCGCCCACACCAGATTTTTTATCATGGCGAGAATAAACTGTGGTGTCATCAGCGTACATACCTACTTGGGATCTTATGGTATCAGGGATATCATTAATGTAGATCAGAAAGAGCGTAGGACCTAGGATAGAGCCTTGAGGGACACCCGTGTTCATATGGTAGTCCTGGGAGGCATGTCCGTTTAATACCACCTTCAGTGTGCGGTTAGAGAGGAAAGACTGGATTAGGTCAAACAAATGTCCAGTTATACCATAGCTCTGCAGTTTGCATAGAAGGCCAGCATGCCAAACTCTGTTGAATGCTTTAGAGATACCCAAGGCAACAGTTCGGGCTTCGCCATTCTTGTCGAGAGCCTGGTATATATACTCGGTGATGGTCGTTAGCATATCAGCAGTAGACCTGGTGAAGCGGAAACCATACTGCTTGTCCGAGAGGAGCTTGTGTGCTGCGAGATGCTGAACCACCTTGGTGTTGATAATGGCTTTGAATATTTTGCCAAAGATCAGAAAAAGGCTGATAGGGCAGTAATTTGCAGGTTCCGAGGGTTCTCCGGTGTTTTTAAATATAGGAACTACAGAGGAAGACTTCCAACAGGCAGGAAAGCAGGAAACAGATAGGCAGAAGTTGTAGAGCTTAGAAAGGACAGAGGAGAGTTTAGGGGCACATTTCTTTAAGACTATGATTGGGATTCCGTCCCCTCCACTCGCTTTGTGAGGGTCAAGTTTTGAGATTATGTTAGAGACCAGCGAGGGTGTAATTCAGTTGAGCCTCAGTTCTAGGAGGAAGTCGGGTGTAGAAACTCCAGATGAGTCCAGTCTTGAATTGTTCAAGAATTTGCAGGCAAAGCATGCAGCCTTGTCCGCTGAGGAGGTGAGGACCTCAAATTTATTGATTAGTAGGGGTATTGAGGACTTGCTCTTGTTAAGCACTCTTTTACAAAGTTGCCAGTAGTCTTTGGCGCCGAACTTAGAGGATGCTATGCGTTGCTTCATTCTGGCAGCAAACAACATCTTAGCTTCGTTCAGTATCTTTTTATACTTATTACGAGCTGAAGCAAAAAGGCGTCTGTTTTGGTCCGATGCGTAGCTACGATAGAATCGGAAGAAATGATTCTGGTGGGCAATGGCGGCCGAGCAAGCGGGCGAGAACCATGGAGACGAATGAGATTTAAGCTGAAATTTCCTGGCAGGGATGAAAGCATCGATGCCAGCCTTAACCCAGGAGGAGACCTCAGATGCACATTCTTTGACGGGAAGTCTAAAAATATTGTTCCATGGGACATGGAAGTCTCGGAACGAAACCCAGTTTGCTCTTTGGTAGCAGTAGGATATTCTACTGGTCTGGGTTTCTTGGGTCGGGTGGGAGTGAAATGAAATGTTGATGGAAACTATGGTGTGGTCAGAGTTTCCGAGAGGGCAGAGCTGTCTGGTAGTGCAATAATCTGGGATGGAAGTGAAGCAGAGGTCTAGTAGTGAGTCCCTTCTGTTAGGGTTGTCGAAGAAACACGTGGGGAAGTCCACCACTTGTGTAAGGGATTGGGTGATTGAAAAATTCATGGTGTGGACACCAGTAAGGTTGGTGACAGAGTTCTCCAGCCACTTGGTGTGGTGGGCGTTAAAGTCACCAAACACAAATATATGGGCAGACGGATGAGAGTAAATGGCTTTGTCAATATTATTAGAGATGCTGTCAAGAACGGAACAGTCGGGAGATGAAGGGAAGCGGTAGAGGAAGAAGAGATAGCTTATGGAGCTTAGAAGTGAAAGAATGATCCAGGGATTCAAGAGATGTCACCCTAGCTAGCGGGAGGTGTTCGCTGACATACACATAAAGCCCATGCATATGAACATTGGATTTCTTTCCTGAAGAGGGGAAGGTAGCCAGGAGCGTAAAACTCAGAAGAAGGGATAGAAGGGTCAAGGTTAATTTCACATAGGGCTAAGATATCAGGTGAGTTAGTGTGAAGGAATGATTTTATGCTGAGAAAGTTAGTGCGGATACCACGTATGTTAGTGAAAGAGACGCAGACGGATTTGGGTATTTTCAGACTAGCTGGTTTAGTTTTGCTATAATGTTTGCTTTTTTTCATAGTGATTTAGTTATGGAGAGGTCTAGAGTAGAATCAGTTGGTCACTTGTTTGCAGCATGTGAAGGATGGAGACTGTAAAAGAATTAAGGTTAGGTAGTCTTTGACTCCGGGTCATTCCCCACCCCCATCTCCCCACCTAGCTATCGGCCTCTGTTTCACTTTCTTCCCGTTCTGGTCAACCCACAGGAAGTTAACTCGCCTAGATTATCTGAAAAAAAAAAAATGTTTAAAATTTTGTCTTCTGAAATGTTTAAACCAACTTTCAGTCAGTTATCTGCACGTGGTAAGTTCGCTTTGAATCAGTCTGTTTTTATTTTATTTTATTTAACTTTATTTTTTGGGTTTTTTTTTTGGTTCCCTTTTGTTTATTGAATTTTTATTTTATTTTTGTTTTTGTTACTAACTTAAGTAGTTTGTGTAAATTATTTTTGCATTCAAGGTTCGTTCGTTTTGATTTATACTAAGTTAAAACTTAGTAAATTTCAGTTACTCTTTTCTTTTTCTTAATTGGAGTAGATAGTTCCTACTATCACCCAGTCTCACACTCCACCCCCTTCTTTTGAACAAGAGTAGAGGTGATCGCCTTGTTTCTTGTTTAGGAAAGGGTTCCCAGTTCATCCCCCTTCTTCAGTCTTACCTCCATTGGCGAATGTTGACTTGCTGGAAAGGGAATTTCAAATGTGTCATACAGGACATCCATTGGCATTTTTTCAGTATTTTCCATGACATCTATAGTGTGTCTGGGTCTCAATTGATTCCAATGTCTTTTGCACTGAAGTTTTTCCCCCTTTTATGTCATATATGACCTATCCAATTCTTTTGGTAATTATTCCTTCTTCCCAATACATTTTTCCAGCCCTAAAGTTCTTGAAAAAATATTTTATCTTCCTTAAGAAGAACTCACATTTTTCAGCACTCAGCTTGAATCCATATTCCTCCATTTTCTGAAATACTGCTCTAATATGTGTTTTGTGTTAGGCCTCGTTTTTACTTTTAATCAAAATATCATCTAAATATTCGATTACATACTCCATACCAGCCAACATTGTGTCCATTATTTGTTGGAATAGGCTTGGAGCTACCTTCAATCCAAATGGAAGATGATTTAATTTAAACATCCCTTTATGCATGTTTGTCAGGTACTTCAAACATTCTTCACTGACTTTAACCTGAAGGTAAGCCTCCGACAAGTCCAACTTTGAAAACACTCTACCTCTATTTAATTTAGTGAATATATCTTCAGGAGATGGTAGAGTGTATGCATGCTCTTTTGAACAGTCATTTAAACCTGTTGAAAAATCAGCACACACTCTGATTTTTCAGTTTTTCTTTTTTATATATACGGTTAGAAACGCCAATCTGAGTAATCGACTTTCAAAATTATGCCACTTTTCTCCAACCTTTCTAATTCCTCATTTATTGTGTCTAGTGCTGAAAATGGTGCCTTTCTCTTTCGTTTAAAAATTGGTTTAATATTTTCTTTCAATTCAAAGTTGACTTCTGTTTTTGTGCATAGACCTAGCCCTTCTGAAAAGACGAGAGGGAATTCGCTTTTCAAATCTGTAATAAATCTTTTTGTTTTCTTTGTCTTATCGCTATGACGTTAACTTTGTTACAGAAAACATTTACATTCTCATAAATTAAACAATACGATCCAGTCTAAACCAAAGATGTTTACTGAACCAGGGAGCACATACACTTTCTATTTGTGAATTTTACCAGTGAACGAAATGTTACATTTTAATTCACCATTTACTTTTACACTGAGGTATTTTCTTCTTTTACCCTCCTCAATTTTGTTTTTTCAACCAAACTACGTTCATCTTTGTTTGTGACTTTGATGTAACTTTTCTGTTTTGCCCAACAATGAGAACTTCTATGGCCTACACGCCCACAATTAAAACATATTTTATCCCTAAAAAACAGTCATTCTTTATATGCTGTCCGCCACATGAACTGCACATCATTTTTCTTTCTTTATTCTGTATCCACTTCTGTTCTCTTACAGTTGGTACTCACAAAATGCTCTTCTCCTCAATCCGAGTATTATCTTTTTTATGTTTATAAGTTGCTGACATTCTTCCATTACTTTTTGTAGCATAATCTTCGGATCCTGTTCCATGATCGTGAGGATTCTTGATCTAATTTCTTTGTCCTTTGATGTCATTAGCCCCTGCACAAAAATTAGACACTTGAACATGTCGCTTGACAATTCCTTTAATTTAAACACCTCACACTGTACATTAACCATACCAGCATACATGACAAAATCATCATCCTCTTGTTTTACAATATTTTGACACTTATATCGAGTATGTTTGACAAAATTTCTACTGTTTCACTGAATGTAAGTTCTTCTAGCTTCTTTGGAAGGATTAAATTTGCATATTTTGTGTTTTCTTCTGTTCCCAACTTCTGCAACAAGAGAGTGATTTTTTTCCTTGTCTGACCATTGTTCACATCGTTTCGTAAATATTGTTTCAAATCTATAAAAATAAGCCAGGAATGTTGAACCACATTCAGATAGTGAATTTGAAATTTCTTTTGCAGAAAAAAAACTAGAACTGTTCTTTTGTTGTCCTCGATAATATGTCTTCCAAAAGTGATTTATTGTCTTTTGCCTGTTGTTTGAATAAATTTTCAAACGTTTCTTGTTGCTGCATAAATTGTTGTTGTAGCACCATAGTTAATTCTGCAATTTGTTCCATTCTGCCAATGTATACACAAAATGTTTTTGCTCCAATTTATGTATGCAATAAAATCTAAGTCCAAACAAGAGGGAGGGCACTTTTTTACTTTCTGTAAGTGTTGCTCAAGTTTTTCCTTTTCTAACGTTCCTCATTAATAAGTGTTCAAACAAAAAATGAGGAAAAACTTACTTTCTGTAAGTGTTGACCGAGTCTTTCTAACGTTCTTCATAAGTAAGTATTGTCAACTGTATTACTTTTCTTTCTTTCTTGTGAAGTCATTTTGAATTTTCCGTCCCCAACTGATATGTCCCGGAAAGGGATATATATATATTATTTGAAGTAGCTAAGCTTACATTGGCAAATGTAACCAGGTAGGACAATATAGCAAGTAGCCATAATGGACGGTACTCGTCATAGTCATATGTAGTATGCTGAGATGTAGGCGTAGTCACTAGATGTAGACCTATAGACGTAGACCTCTATCTGTCCTCGCCTTAGTCTGTATTTATGGCTGACACCAGCTAATCATATTACTGTGAGGGGAAACCAAGATGTATGCATATTCATTACATCATTTACACACACACACACACACACACACACACACAATCCAAATATAGGGCAGGTATGGGTGGAATAAAATTCCATATCCAAAGAAACACTATTCTTAAAGTGCTCAATACAAAGTAGAGTGAATAATAATTATTTAGAATTTATAACAAACATGTTATAATATCACTACAACAGTAGCTATTTTGTTTCGACACTGTGTTTTATCAAGTGATGATGTTTATTTCAAGTTGAAGAGCTTTAAAAAATAAACACACACACACACTTTTCAGCCAATAAAATCTCAACCTCAGAAGATTTGTTTGATAAACAATTACTAGGACAAATCTTGCTCAAATACTTTGCAGAACTACCACACCATTTTTACCATTTAAAAAATAATAACTCCTTTAATCATTCCTGTAAATTCAAGAAAAAGACTTTTGTGAGGCAGCATAAAATTATTTTCTCAACAAAGAAAACCTTGCATTTCCAAAAGATTGCACCTTTGTGTAAAATTAAATTTTGGGTCCCTTTTACAAATATAAACATAGAAGCATACTGCTTCACAGGATTTAAAACAATTTCAAAGGCCGCACACATATACAACAGAATAGAGAGAGAGCAGAAGACACAGCTAATAACAATGTCTACTTATTTTTTCTTTAACAACTTAATTCCACAAGGCAGTATCTGCCAACTAACACCTTCTCCACATACACACTAGGCTAACCACCATAAAGTAAATCTTTCCACAAATTTCTCATACAAGACTAAGAACACTTAATCACTTGATAAATGGCACTCCACTGCAAGGAAAATTGAACATTTTATCACTATTGTATATTTCTCAAAAGAATCTATAAATGTTATTTCAGCTGATGTTTCTTCTTTTCCTTCAGAGAATAAACTTTATTTTATGTTTGGTTTAAATAATGTTTTCTTGTTGTTGTTGTTGTTAAATGTTTAGGACACATAACAAAAACCTAGGACGTCAGATTCCCACAATCCCTAGACATGAACAGTGGAATAATAATCTAACCCCTATAAATTACAAGGATCGACAAAGGGAACAAAAGCTGAAATATAAGTCTGAATGTAAATAATGATAATTCCTCATCCCAGAAAACCAAATTATTGTGATAATAACAACAAAAATGAGGATATTCTGACAGTAAATAATGACAATTCTTTCTTTCAAAAAGCCGAAATGTGATAATAACAAAGATGAGTATATTAATTAGTTCTAAAATAATGCAAATAAAATGATTCCACATCCCAAAAACTCAAAATGTTGTGATAATAACAACAAAGATAAAGATATTAGTCTCATTGTAAATAAAATTTCATTATTTGAAAAATTTTAAATGAACATTTATCTTTAAGATAAAGAATAAATCTATTTTTATTTGAAGTTCCCAGAAGTCTAAAAAAAAATCAATTTATTGTCAGAAAATACCTTCCAGTACTTGAAAATATCAGAGCAATTTTTATTCTAAAAAGTTTAAATTAAATTTCAGTTTCAATAGAAAAAAAATATGTTGAAATAAAGTATATTGAATTTATGTGACTATTTTTCATTTTATTTCTGAGTCAAGACTTCTTAAATTTAGGGATGCTCGGAAGATGAGGCTCATTTAAAAAAGAGAGAATGTAAGGGAGGTAACTCAGTGTTTAATAACGACAAATCGTTTGGAACACTGAATTTCTTTAATCAGGCTGGGAAAATCCTTTGTTGGACGTAGGCCGCCTACAAAAAAAAAAAAAAAAAAAAAAATTCTCATTGAGGAGAAATGATAATTCATAATGGGTAACGTTAAAAACAATGCAGAAATGGACTTAATTTTGTGTCAAAATTATTATTTACAATTAAATATAAAAGTCCAAGAAAATTTGAAAATGTTAATTTCTGCAAATTTAGTAGCAGTCAATTTAGTTTGATTGTATTATTCTTGGTTATTATTCTTTTTCTGTTTTCTCTTCAGTCAGTTGCATCAAAATGCCATACATGATACACACTTGGGTGAAAATGTCTCTTTCAAGTCATGACTGACTGGACAGAAAGATTTTTCCAGCATCAGATTGCCGTTTCTTTCTGTAGTAGACTGGTTACCAACCAAGGCTATAGAACCCAGTCTGTCCTGCTATTCAATCCATAACTGGGGGAGGAGACACCAAGCTAGTTTCGGATTCAAAGTTTTTCTTTCTTCTAGACTAGACTATAGAACTCAGTCTGTTCTGCTATTTTTTTACCCATAACTAAGTGATGGATTTATATCTTTCCCAAGGGTTTTTGTTGAACGTCAAAATTCATCATGGCAGAATTTGAGACAATAAATGAAAGTATCATTGCAAGCCTGCTCATAATTTGGCCATTTAGAATAATTTTTTGTGGAAGGAAAAAATTCAGCAGGAAGAGACAACATAACATTAACAGAATTAAATTTACATAACAAGAAGAATATAAGAAATCGGTTGAATGTATTGAATAATGTGGCTGTTAAAATTTTCTGATTGATTCCAATGCTCCACATTAAGTTGATTTTTGTTTGAAAGGCCCATTCGTTTTGATGTGTGTGGATTTTTAACAGCTGGAAAAACTTTGGTTTGCAAAGTTATTGATGCTGGTGAGTTGATACTGATTGTCAACACATGTTTTGAAAGAACTTTAGAAGACATCTGGATTTAATGTCGATTTGTTTTGGCAATGCCAGTTATCTCCAGTATCAATAAAAAGAACTTGTTGATGTCTTAGTTGTTCTCATTAAATAATGAAAACCTCAGTAAGTCAATGTTATGTCACCCTTTTTCTGGAGAGCCTGGAAGAGATGATAGTTGTGTTGTCTAGTACACTATTATTAAACTGTGCAATGTTCTATATGTGGTCACCATTGTATGTAGTGATGGTCGAGTGTTATATCTTGTAGAAATCAGAATTTGTGTGTGTGTGTGTCCTTCATGTGATTGTCATTTATGTAGTGAAAAGGTTGAAAAAATACTGTAGAGATGGATAGGAGCTAGAGAAGCCAGCAACATTGAAAGTATTTCTTGTTGAAAGAAAAAGTCTCTTGTTTATGTACATAAATGTTGAATTTACTTTAACAAGACAAAATAACAAGCTATTTTTGTTTGTATAGACTAATCAAATTGTGATTATGAGAACTCTTCTGTGTGTTCTTTGCGGGGGTTGTCAAATATGTAGCAATCAGAATTCCACTGCATGTTCTTTGCAAGGTTACCATTCATGTAGTGTTCAGAATTCCACTGTGTGTTCCTTGCAGAGTCACCAGTCATGTAGGAACACAATTATCAAATTGACCTTGTGCTAAACACAACTGGAGTCACTACAATTTAAAATATCAGGAGGTTGAAAAAAAATGAAAGTGTTTTGTATGTAAAATATGTGGAGTTTTATAAACTGAATAGAATAACATCAAATGCATAGGAAATGAAATTCTTAACTATATAAATGTTTAAAGAGAGAGTGTAGTATGAAGTTAAAGGAATCAAGAGTTGTAAATAAGTAATGTCTTATTATTCTTTCTTTTTGTGTTTGCTTAGTAGATGAAAAGGAAAAAGGGGCGATCAGTTTAAGGTGAAAAAGAATGTAAGTGAGAAATAAAATATAAGAGGGAAATGTACTTATCGGCATTGAATTGTTTTGAAGCTAGTTGAAAATGTCTCGTTTCTTTGATGGCAATTGAGTGAAGACAAAGAAAGAAAAATAGAAAGGAAAGGAAGAATGAATGTATGTCAATGAGACATGTCAAGTTTGGTGTCTTGAAATTTCTCCTTTACATTGTGGCAATGTCCTTATCAGATCACTGCTCCCATCAGACTGACTTAGCCAGTCGAGAAATGTGGATAAGTATTCAAATTGAGTCAAGTCACATGATCGGATGTAACCGCAACCTTTTTTTTTTCTTTTTTTGTTTTTTAAATGTTAAAAAATTGACAAGGGTCATAGTTCTATTTGTTATTTCCCATGAAATTTGCCTTGGTCTGTTTTTTTTTCAAAATGTTTTCAATCATTCTGATCAGATTTTGTGTGTTTGCAATTCTACTTTTTGTGTTTTAGTTAATTGTTGGATGATATAGGATTTATATCCTATAAGCTAAATACCTAAAAATATATCTTATTTTGAATTCAACCATATAATATTTGTGTGAAAACAAACTCTCTCAATTTGTTTTAAGCATTTTTGAAATTTACTTTGATGATCTAATATGAACATTTTCTCGTCTTGATTATTTATTGAATCTACAAACTTTTAATGCATGCTTACTTGTCTTGAAACAAGCTACTGACAATTACAAATGTGTAAATAAATTTCTTATCTTGTGTTGTTAAAATATACACATGTGTTTCATGGTCATTGTAATTGAACATTACCTCATTGGATTCCTACAACTTCCTTAATGTCCTTTTCACAGTTAGTAAAGTTCTTTGATAAAATATCAACTGTATTGCATACATTTGTGAGAACAGTGAAATAAATGTCATTACATGTGGTTGTGTGAAAGAGTCATTATGCATAGTAGTGACATGGATAAAGGAGATAGGTAGAATTTTGTTCTTACTGTGGATAGTGACACCATAGTCTAATGGCAGTTTCTTTGTAGTTTGGTCAGTGCTTTTGTGTGTGTGGATCTGTTGTGGAGTAGTTTTCGCACTGAAGGTTATAATCATGCTATGTCCATTGCTAATCGACTTAATGTACCCAGAATGTTAGGAACTTGGTAATCTTCCACTGAAAGCTGACTCCTTAGTATTCTACTAACTGCCAACTAATATCAGCTGCCTAGTAGTTCAATTGAACTCAAATAGAAGTCTAAAGAACTATGAACTGGTATTTATTTTTGTACATACATACAAAACATGTGGCACAAGGCAAAAATTGGGGATGGGGAAGGCTGGTCTTCATCTGTCCTAATTTAACTTAGCTATTCACTTTCGTTGACCCTGACACACTTACAATAAACTTCACACCATAATACCACATTTTTACTTACCATTCTTACTACATCCACCATAACACCTCAGCTGCTCTATGTAGTCCTACTTAACTCCCATATGTACATTTTCAGTTGGAGGGCATGGGCAGAAAATAGCAACATTTAAAATTCCCCAAATGTTTATATACAATGAATATACAATATTTACAAGAAACTAAATAAAATCGTATTAGTAATAAAAGCCCCCCCACTACTCTAATATTGTGACAGCAAAATCAGTTCCCCGGACGAAATATAATGCACGGCTTTAGGAATATAATAAATACCACTTATCCGAACAGCAACTACTCACACAATCACTCGCACATCTAAACACCATAACAAAAACGAAAAGCACACTTGAAAAATAACGAAAGACGTCACACATCCACCAAAGAACTAACATTGCTGAACACCTAAGGTGGGAAGGGTGGGGGATTAAACTAAAAGAAAACTGGGGACAAAAAGAAAAAGGCCAATGAGCAATCATAACCTAGCTAAGTTAACTTAAAGCAAAAAACAGAAAATCAAAAACTTCCTATTCTAACCTAACAGGGAAGGGGTGAACATGTTCTACCCAGCACACCCAATATCCTGATGCCTAACCAGCATCAAACAACCACTCCAGGTCAGCACCTTTCACTCGACAGAAACGCCCACCTTTTGCCAAATTCAGATGGAGTGAGTCATTTCCTTTCCGTCCTGATCTTGACTTTAAGCTGATGCTTAAAGAACAAGATCAGTTGGGAAGAGGTAAACTTCTCATCACCATAGAATTCCTTCTGTCGCGTCGTCCAAATCACGACTCGCATAACACCTAGTAAGCAAAAGAGCACATAGTGCTCAGCCCTAGATAACAGAGGTACAACATTGCTACAAACAGAACTAGCCTCAAGGACAAAGAACTTTCCACGCAGCATACAAACCATGAGATCTTCAAGAAACTTACACAATGGAGCAACAACACTGCAGTGGAAGAAGCCATGATCGACGGTTTCCGCCGACAGCCCACAACGCACGCAGGTTGAAATTGGTGTTAGGCCCGCTGCATTAAGCTTCTTGCCAACCCAGAGAGCCTTCCGGATCATCAGCCAGGTGAGTGATGCCTCATCGTTAGTGAGACATTTCAACACAGGCTCCCAAGGCCATATGGAGCGAGCCTCCTGCTTCGTAAGCCCGAGCTCACCAATTAGTTCATCTTGAACGGCCCCCCCTAACTAACACCCAATATAATGCCTTAAGAGACAACGCTTGGGCGTTTGAGAGGCCATCCATAGCCCGCAAGAGAAACTGGAGAGCCAAACGACATTCTTTATAGAAGGAGCACTCGCCACGAGAAGTACAGCCGGCCTCCTCCTCCGACAAGTGCACACTTCTCAAGGATGGGAAGTGTTTATGGACGTCCTCTTTAACAAGGGTGCCATTCTCATCCGCTAGCATACACATTCGATCCAGGAACCTAATGCGAAGTGTATGTTGATGAATCTCAACACTCGGCATGCCCAGACCGCCCTCAGATGGATGAAGGCAACAGATCTTGCGACGCACCTTGGGAGCCTTGCCTTCTCCCCAAAGGAAGGAGAACAAGAGCTGTATTAGTCCCAAACGAATGGCACACGGGAGAGGAAGTACCGAAAGTCGGTAAAGGAGAATCGGGTAGATGTGCGAGGCACATACTTCCACCCTCCCCTTTAAGGAAAGATTCCTCCGAGTCCACAGACGAACTGCGCCCTCGGCCTTCTCTCAAACCTCCGACCAATTCATTTCCAACTGGAGATCAGGACCGAAAAAGACGCCGAGAATCTTGATCAGCCCGTCCATCCAGAGGAAAGGTCTGGGAAGAGAAACTCCCTTCCACGCACCCAATCGCAAGCCGACAGACTTATCGCGATTGATCTTGGCCCCTGTCACCGTCTCATAACATCTGATTTCTTTGCGAACTTCGTCAATCTCGGCTTTGCTCAACACAAAAACCGAAACGTCATCAGCATAGGCGAAGTACCTGGCCGAGGTGGTAGCACCAGGTAGGGAAATTCCGCGAAGGACCGGATTTGCCTTTAACTTGCGGAGGAAAGGCTCCGACGCAAGAACGTAGAGCAAAGGCGAAAGTGGACAACCTTGACGAATGGAGCTAGATAATGTGAAGGGCTTTGATCTTACCCCATTCACTTCCACCAGCGCACCGGGGACTCATACAGCAGTCAGATCCAGGAGCGAAAGTACGGCCTGAAACTGGCGGTGGAAAGGACAGACTTCAAAAACCGATGGTCAACACTATCGAATGCCTTGGACTGATCCAAATTGATCAGCGCGGCTTCAGTGTCGATTTTCTCGATGATCAGGCATACCAAATGAAGGTTGTCCTGAATAGTCCTGCTCTTCACAGCACAAGTCTGCTTGGGGCCAATCAGACTAGGGAGGACAGCCTGCAAACGGCGAGCCAAGACCTTGGCAAAAATCTTTAAGTCAGTATTTAACATCGTTAAAGGCCTATAATTATCTATGCCACCCCCACCACCCTTGCTCTTGCGAAGCAACTTGATTACACCCCTGGTGAAACGTCGAGGTATAGACCCCTGCTCCATCCAGTTGTTATGAACAAGAGCCAGCAGAAGAACAAAAACGGATGACTGCCTCAAGTACAGTTCGTAGGGAAGACCATCCAATCCTGGAGTTTTGTCCCGGCCAACCAATTTCAGAGCATCCCAGATTTCCGACTGCTATGGGCCCCTCGCACCCAGCTGCTTCATCCGCCTCAAGGTGGGGAAAGTCAGCCAAATAGGTGTCGAACTGAGCTGAGCTCAGACCAGGCTCCCTGGTAAAAAGATCCTGGAAGTAGTCCCGAAAAGCCCCACATATACCCACGTCTGTGGTCACGGTACGTCCATCCGGCAATGTGATGTCCTTGATATGTCGATTGACTGCTTGCCTAGCTTCCTCTGCATGCAATTCTGCGGCCATATTCAAGAACTCCTATGAACTTCCCAAGTACTTCCTGCTAACTCTTATTAATATAGGAGGGAGAGTCCATTATCTGAGGAATAGGTGTGTTTCCCCATAACAGGATCTGAACGGGGTCTTGAATATCAGCAACTAGAGTGATATGAACCTTAGTGGCATTTGTGAGTTTCTAACTTGGAGCCTAACTTTGTGATATTTATACATTTTTTTTCTAAGAAATAAGCTCCAGAATTATATTATTTATTCCTAATTGATCCTAAAATACCATGTGACATTTCTACTACAAATAAAACCCTTTCTGATTTATATTCTATGGTTTTGTATTGTACGATTTGATTGGTGTGTTTTAAGATGTAAGCACTTCATTGAATGTTATTGGTTTATAAATATTTTGTAGCTATTGCATTTAGATATTTTAGTAGATATTTTATTATCACACAAATGAATGTATTGAATTCAACTGGAATTTAAGCTCGGCTGATCATGTCTCGAAAGAAGATTATCTCACAGTAGGTTGTCATTAGGCTATAGAACCCAATCTGCCCTATTATTTAACCCATACATGGAGGGTAGGGATGAATTAATACCTTTCCCAAGGGTATTTGCGTATAAGTGAATACATGGAATTCAATTTGAATTTGAACCCAGCTCCCTGATTTCTCGTTTCGAGACAATATCTACTGCACCACAACGCACATCCTTTAGCCTCTTCAAAAGAGATGAACAAGAAACGAAAGGCATGTTTACTTTTTATTGAATTTCTAAATAAAATCTGTCAGGCTAGGCGATGGTTTCCTCTATAAGGAAAACAGGTTTAAACCCTGCCCGAAGACAAATTTTATTTTAGAGATAGATTGAGACTGATAAAAAAAATAAAATAAAATCATGTAACGTACATTTTGACAGTTTCAAAAAACAAAAGAGGGCTGTTTGTTCAAACACGCCTATTCACTCACGTTTAAAAAGTAATCTATCTATATATAAAAGGCAATCTGTGAGTCTGTGTGTGACTGTAAGTTATGCATGCCTACATTTTTTAAGCTACGGCATTCAAACTTTCTAGGGACACATATCTACAGGGAGGCCAGGTCGACACATGCTTTTTGAATTTAAGTTCAACAATTTTTGGCTAATGGTGCTCTGTAAAACATCTAAGATCTAAGATGGTTGCTAGAAATCAAATCACATGTGTCAAACGTGACAAAACAAAACAAAAAAAAAAACCTTTATATTTAATTTTTATTCTGATGTTTTAAAAATTCATTTGGTCAACAAAAAAAATGTAAATATTTTTCCCCGTAATTTTGAAACAAAAGAAATAATTTAAAAAAAAAAGAAAAAAGTGTTTTACAAACAAAAACAAAATGTAAGAAAAAAAGTGCCAATGGTTAATTTATTTATTTATACTTCAGAAAATTTAATTATTATTTATACTTCAGAAAATAAAATTTAAAAAAATAAAGTTATTTTTTTTTTCGCTAAATAGTTAATGCAGGAAATCAACTGTACATAAATTCGTGTGGCATTGTAACTTTTTCCGGTAAAATTTCGTTTTAGGTCCCGAAGGCTTTTTCTCCTTCAAATTTATCCAAAATATCATTATTTCTGTGCAAGTGTATATGCTGAACTCAAATCAGCAATTAGTTATTGAAGAAATTTACCTTTGTTGATCTTAACGACCAGAAAAAAATCGAACTTCATCTCCCACTTTTTGTCTCCAGTAACTCTCACGAAGTCATGGAATTAACTGCAGAATGACTTTCGGCGTAGGCAACAAATTTACTTCCTTTACTGAAATTTCTGCCTATTTACTTCATGTAATGAGAAAGTAACGCGTAGAAAAAAAAAATCGCGTATTACTTTCATTACAGGAAGTAAATAAGGGTAAATTTCTTCAATAACTAATTGTGGATTTGAGTTCAGCATATACATTTGCACAGAAATAATGCTATTTTGGATAAAAATTTGAAGCGGGGAAAAGCCTTCGGGACCTAAAACGAAAATTTACCTTTTATATTTCTAATTTCAGTAAAACAAAAATAATAATTTTTATTTTTATGTTAAATTCATTTTTAGTCAACAAAAAAAAATGTCCCTCGTAATTTTAAAACAAAAACAAACGCAATGTTGTTTACAATGTTACACAAAACATCAAATCACGTTTAAAACAAAAGAAAATAGAATCAATAGATTTTTTAATGCTTCTCCTAAGTTATGTTCTTGAGTTGCACGGGCAACGCCGGGCTATGATGCTAGTAAGAAATAAATGTCAGATTTAAAATACCTTCCGCTTCGAAATCATGAAATGAAACATAACTTAAAAAAAAAAATCTAGACTTGTAATAATTAATTTTTTCTTTGTTTGAATTTAGAGTACAAAGAAAAAAACACTGCAAAAAAGTAACTTTGCCTAAAAAACAATTGAGAAAGCAAAACAAAAACAAAAAAAAGCTTTTAAAAAAATATGAATTGTCTTCTCAAATTTCCAACCATTGGAGACGTTAAAAAAAAACACAAAAAAAAATAATTCTGTATTAACAAAGAAATTAAAAAGCTTCGTCCAGAGAGACTCGGGTTCATAAAATTCCTTTAAATCAAAAGATTAGAAAAATTAAAATTTTCTAGTTTAAATAACATTAAGAACACTCATTTAAAAATTTGAAGAGTAGCAGAACAAAAAAGTGAAGTCCCTTAATGGCCATAAAGATATTTCATTCATTTACACACACACACACACAAAAGAACATTTAAACTCTGAATTTTGATGTTTCGGGGCTTTCATAAAAAACAAACTTGTTCTTGAACTTATGAACTTGGGTCGTTAAGAAAAACAGGAAATTTTTTTAAAAGTCTTTTTTTTTTTTTCCTTTCAAACTGTAGGCAAATTGAATAAATATTTTACACATACCAAACAGCCTTGCAGATAATTTGCTTCCTAAATTAAAAGAAAATACAAGATTCTTTCTTCTTATTTTTTTTTTTATCCGGTCGGCCAGGAAGCCAAGAAACATTCAGATAAACAATGAACGGAATAACAATTCAAATTCAATCTCTTATTCCGGAATGATTCTGATTTTCACTTTGGAAATAGTTTTCAATTTAAATGTCGAGTTATTTAAAAAAAAAAATTATTGCTGGCAGGTTGACTTTGTGACATTTTTTATTCATTTTTTTTTTTTTTGTTTAAAACAACGGAATTTTGAATAGTTAATGGATTTTTTTGTTTAAGGAAGCACGTGTTATTGTTGCTATGGCAACTCAGATAAACTATTTAGTTACTAAAATCACCACAAATTACCTTCACTTTTGTTTGAAACAGCACTTCCCATTTTTTTTTAAATTGGCGCAATAGAATTCTTTCGTGAAATACATCTGTATGATGCTTTGGCACACATCGTGGGTTATGTTTTTTTTACTTAGTCTAGGTTCATTAAGGGCTTTTCGAGTCTTTCAACATCTTTTTTTGACCATGGTGATCCAGTCGACTCTGATCGGCTATCGACTTTGTGTGCAATCCGTGAGCTACAAATAATAAATAAACCTTTCGTTTAAATCAGAATTTTAAAAAAATATAAAACTAAAAAATATTTTACTTTTCTTAAATAAATTTGTATAGTTCTTTAGTTTCTGTTTGTGAGGAATCAATTTTTCTTGTTCGCCGAACTGTTCTAAAAAAAACCTCAAAGACGCATTTATTTTATGTCTCCTTTCAGTAAAATTTTGGTTTTATCAATAGTGTAAATCTAGAAAAAGAAAAATTACGCATTTCAGTAAGGCTTTAAGACATTTTTAAAACGTTCCTTTACGATCAATTTTTCATTAAGCCGCCATTTTTTTAGTTGAAAAAGATAGAAAATTTTATAGATATTTAAAACATTTCTAAAAAATAAAACGTCTATCAAATAAAATTAGTAAAACAAAGGTTTAACAGAATTTGGGGAAAATATTACTTACTGTACGCTTAAAATATAGCAAAAGCCTTTGAACACACCAGGGTATATATATTTCAACTGGCAACAAGTTCATGGATTAAGCAACCCAAGTTACCTCCCACAAAAAACTAAGCTTACGGCCATATCACGTTGAATACACCGGTTCTCGCTCGATCACCGAAGTTAAGCAACGTTGAGCCTGGTCAGTACTTAGATGGTTGACCGCTTGGGAATACCAGGTGCTAAGCGTTTAGTGACGGATGTGCGTTGTGGTGCAGTGGATATCGGCTCGGAAAGAGAAATCGGTGAGCCGAATTCGAATTCCAGTTGAATACCCTGCATTCACTTAAGTACTGGTACCCTTGAGAAAGGTAATCCTTCCCTCCAGTTATGAGTTAAATAACAAGGGTAGGACTTGGGGACTCTGCCCTTAAAAAAAACAAAACAAATCCCAATGAATCTTGATACTGGAAAAGAAAAAAGTATTACTAGACACAAGAAGACTTAAAAACCACAATAAATTGTTGAAAGGAAAAAGGTATTACCAGCAATAAATAGATAAAAAAAAAAATTAGTTGGCAATAAATGACCCGCCGAGGTTGATATGCCATAAAAAAAAAAACGAAAAGCTTCATGAAAATTATTGCCCAAAAATATAGAAACTAATTTCGTTTAAAAATAATAATTTTTAATTTTCTATGATCAATACATATTTATTTTATGAATAAAATTATTTCTTTATAAGACTTTCTTAGTATTTGTTTTTTTAATATGAAATTTTTTTTATATAAAAATAAAATTATATTTTTAAAATGTTATCCATTTTATTTATTTATTCTTACATTTTTAAAAATTTGGCATTTCTTCTGTATTTTTTAAAACTATTTATTGTCATGAAATTAATTACATCAAATTTATTGTCATGTTACATCAAATTAGAATTATTTTAAGAAAATTTATTAAACAAAAACTGCTGTTACAAAAAAAATTTTGAAATTGATAAAGCAGACTTAAAATTGAATGTGACTGTTTATTGACTGCCTTCTCTGAGTTCTTTCAGCTCTTCAGACATCATATAGGGTGCGATGGGTAAATTGTCATCATTTTCTAGTTTCAATTTCGTTCATGACGCAATTATCTCGACCAGAAATTTCAAAATGGCATGCTGTAGTGTACTGCTTGGCATTCGCGCCAGAAACTCTAATATGAACTTTTCAGAGAGTTTGAGTGTCACTCTCAGGACAGTGCAGTGAATTTGTAAAGATTTGGAGGATATATATCCAGTCAACATCATGGTGTATGGAGTGATCACTAATGAAGGCAACATTATGCCTCCATTCATCATCTAATAGGACTTCAGACTAAACAACGGGGCCTACATTAAGTGTCTTGAGAAGGTAGTGCTGCCCTGGGTCAAGAGGATGGCTGCTGGAATACTCTATACATGGCAACACGACTCTGCACCATGCCACACAAGCAGGTGAAAACCTAGTCATAGATGTATTACAATTTCTGCAAACACATCACTTCTTACCTCTGATTACCTAACTCCCCAGACTGCAACTCCCTTGATTATTATGTGTAGAGGTGCAGTTAAGTGAGAGACCAACAAAACTCATTGAGCGCAACAAAACATAAACTGAGTGCAAGAATTATGGCAGCATTCATCAATTTAAAAAAAGATTGTCCAGAAGAGATGCAGCAGATTCTGACATCTTCTGGAGCCTATGGTTGATGCCAATGCTAATTTTATTGAATAAATTTACTCTTTAGTATTTCATGATATTTTTGCGTCATTTTGGTAAATATATATGTTAAAATGAGAAGCAAATATTATTTTCATTTTTGTATATTAGATGACAATCTATCCATCACACTGTATAATCATTTTAAAGCTTATATAACTAATAGGGAAGTAAGTCATAATTGTTGAATTGTTCCTGTTAACATCTAACACAGTCTATCCCACAAGTTTGGAAGACCGATTGTTTTCCCATGAACCTGAGAGGGGCCACCAGGGGGACGCACCACCGCCGTCCAATCTCTTTGGAGCAATGGATTAAATGAAAGGTATAATGGTGTTCTGGGAGAAATTGTCAAGAAAACATTAGAAGATGCTAAGTGAAATTTTGAAATTGCACTATCATGGGCTGTCAATGCAAAGAATACACTTCACAACTCACATGGCTACAGCCCTAACCAGCTGGTTTTTGGAAGAAATCCTAACCTGCCTTCCCTTTTGAATAATCAACTTTCTGCACTTTCTGCACTTTCAATCAACTTTCTGAAATCGTCACAGACAACCTCAATGCCATGCATGCTGCAAGAAAAGGGTTCATAGAGTATGAAGCCTCTGAAAAATTAAGATGTGCCCTTTGTTATCAGGTTAGGACTAGCATACCAGATTTATACAAAAATGGTGATCTTGTCCTTTATAAAAGAAATGAATCTTATAGATGGCTTGGTCCTGGTGCTGTCATAAGCTGGGAACACAAACAAGTGCTAGTGAAACATGGAGGCACATACGTTAGAGCGCATCCCTCATGCCTAATTTTCTATCCTAAAACACCCGAAAATACTTAAGAAAACTATGACACAAATGAAGTAACAAAGCCACAGAACCAGCATAATAAAGTCACAAAAGGGCTTGTCCCAGTATATAATGAGAGTGACACCGATGACCATCCTGAGCAGACTCAAACTGATACCAGTGACAAACCATCAAAAATGGTCATAAAATCTGTTCAACTGTCCAAACCAGGCCAAATCATAAAATGCAAATTGACAAATGATGGAATGGAATGGAAGAAATTAAATGTGATCAGTAGAGCTGGAAAAGCCACTGGGAAAAATAAATATTTGATGAATGTTGTCATGAAGGAAGGGGATCCATTCTGGTTGGATTTGAGCATGGTGTCTTGGAATGAGAAACAAATAAAGAAGTCCAAAACCCAACCAATAAAGCCAAAGACCCAACTAATAAAGTAAATATGATGACTGTCTCCTCTAATGACAATCTTGACCAAGCAAGGAAGAGAGAACTCCAAAGTTGGGCTGAACATCAAGTCTACACACAAGTGCTAGACCAGGGCCAACCAAAAATATGCACAAGGTGGGTCTACACAAACAAGGAAATCAATGGCGAACAAATTTCCAAGGCCAGGCTTGTTGCAAAAATCTTCCAAGATAAGGACGCCTGCAGTATTAGAAATGATTCCCCAACATGTTCCAAAGAAAGTCTATGAATGATCTTGGGAATCATGGCATCATTTGGCTGGATATACAGGTCCATGGACATCAAAACTGCATTTTTACTGAGCAAGCAGTTAGATCGTCTAATCTTTCTTCTTCCTCCTAAGGAAGCCAATGTGCCTCCTGGTTACATCTGGAAATTATCCAAATGTGTTTATGGTCTAACTGATGCCTCTCGATCCTGGTACTTAACAATTAGGGAAGAACTGATCAATCTAGGGACCATATCTTCAAAGTATGACCAAGCCATCTTCACATGGCACTTTAAGAACATGCTACATGGCATAATTGCTACACATGTTGATGATTTCTGTTTTGCTGGATCAGAGGCCTTTGAGAAACAAGTCATTATCAATCTTCGCACTCTCTTTAAAGTCAAATCTGAAGAAGTCGCTAAGTTCCAATACATTGGACTAGTAATAAAACAATCAGATAAACACATCAGAATCAGGCAAGATGAATATGTGAAGAAACTTGGACATATCCTCCTGCAGAATGGCAGAAAACTGGAAGATAAGATATCACCAACTGAGATCAACAAGGTTAGACAGCTAATAGGCCAGCTTAATTGGCTGGCCACCCAAACAAGACCCGACCTCAGCTTTGACATCAGCACACTAAGTTCAATATTCAAATAAGAAAATATTGACTGCATAAAACAAATCAATAAAACTGTAAAAAAGGCAAAAAAAGAGAAATCACAAATTCACATTCCAGACCTAGGTAACCCTAATCTTCTGCAAATTATAGGATTTAGTGATGCATCCTTTGCTAACCTGACTGATGGTGGATCCAAAGGGGGCTATATAATTTTTTTGGTAGGTGACAATAACCAATACATGCCCATAGCCTGGCAATCCAAACGGATAAAAAGAATTGTTAAGAGCACTCTCGGTGCAGAAACCCTGGCCATGGTTGATCTGACTGAGGCCTGCTTATATTACAGAAAATTAATATTAGATTTGTTGCAGCTGGAAGACCATCCTACTAAAATAAAAATAACATGCAAAACAGACAATTCCTGTTTATATGATGCAGTGATTCCACTACACAAATTCTCGATAAAAGACTTCGAATTGAGATGGCTATCCTCAGAGAAATGGTTGACAGAGGAGAAATTGCAGATATCTCATGGATACCTACTGAAAAACAAATTGCAGATGCCTTAACTAAAAAGGGGGTTTCTTCCTTCAAAATTCTTAGATTCACAACTGAACCCAAAGGATCCTCTATTTAATTTCTGAGTTTCTAGATATAATTTTGTTAATCTTTTTCTTTCATTTTTTTTGCCAACAGATAGCATCAGGATGCTCCCACCAAAACAAAAAATATATCCTCAGCACAAAAAAAGAAAAGAAGGTAAGTGTTAACATCTAACACAGTCTATCCCACAAGTTTGTAAGACTGATTGTCTTCCCATGAATCTGAGAGGGGCCGTCAGGAGGACATGAGGAAGAGGAGAAGGCCACGAGGGACATTCTGGATTATATTCTCTTAGAGACAAGTCACACACAGCATTTGGTCAAATAAATATTCTATTTATTATACTTACAACTGGTTGTTGTTTATCTTCTTTAACAATTCCCGGATAAGAATAAAACTTAAGGCTATATCTAGCTATTTCAAGAGTAAAATGATGAGACCTAGTTGCCAATCAAGTAGAAGGCTAAAATTTTTAATTTTTGAAGATTGTAGGTGGCAGTGAAACAAGAAATCAAAAAGGAGTTCCACAGGCGAGAAATAAATTATCAAATCAAAACTTGAGGTTATGTCTAGCTATTTCAAGAGTAAAGCAATGAGACCTAATTTCCAATCTAGTAATGGGCTTAAATTATTAATTTTTAAAGTGGTTCAAGGGATGAGAAGTGAGAGAAAGAACATTATGAAATACAAATTAAATTACATTGATTTCAACAGTAAAACAATAAGAAGTATTTGTCAATCTCTTAATCTGTTTCAAATCCTGTGTCACATGTGATGCAGTGTATATTGACTTGGAGTGAGAAATCTGGGAGCCAAGTTCGAATTCCAGTTGAATTTGTTGGATTCACTTATGCACAAATACCCTTGGGAAAGGTATTAATCTGTCTCTTCCCTCCAGTTATAGTTTAAATAACAGGACAGATTGAGTTCTATAGCTGACAAGTCTACCACAGAAAGAAATGGCAATAATCTTCTGCCCAGTCAGTCATGCCTTTTTCAAAAAAGACAGATGGAAGTAACTTTGCAACAGTAAGAAAGTGACAGAATTTGTGATGCTAGGTCAGGGCCAATAATATTACTGGTTCTTCTTTGGATTTTATCTAGAATCTCTAAATATATAGAAAGAACACTGGGCCATATGTGGCAGCAATATTCAAAGAAATTATTTCAAGAATAAAGTAGATAAACAAAAACATAAATTATTCATGTTTCAACCTAAGTAAGCACTTGAAATTATTCATATGCTAACCTAGCCAAATCTGGGAATATGGGACAATTTCATAATAAATGAATAAAAAAAGAAAGAAAAATTATAGTAACACAGATACTGAGAATACTATCATACTTACAAATCTTACCTGTCTCAGAAATAGATGTTTTTATCAAGTCTATAAATAGATTAGGTCAATGCCCTTCAAAAGAAAATGAATTCCAACAAACAATTAGGACCAAATCAAAATACTAGTTTTCATCAAGCATAAGTAAATGATTTTGAAACAATAAACAAATGACAAAATCAATTTCTTCAGTGTTTAACAAGTTGAGCCCAGTGATAAGAAATTCCTACTTGAAGTCTACTGATCCTACTCAGTACTTAGATGGATAATTGCTTAGGAATAGTAAGTATGCTTGGATGTATGGATGGTGTAATAGATCATGTCATGGTTCAAATTCCAGTCAGATTCATTATATTCCTTTTCATCTCCAACAACACTGTCAGTGATTTCAAAAGAACCCCTTCCAACAATGCCATAGTTTGCCAATAAGCTATTTCAAAGGAATTGACTCTAACAACTGTGGGTGGCCAGTCAGTGACTTCAAAAGAATTGTCACCAACAACTGTTACTGGAAAATCACGATAACTGGAAAACCATGATGTTACTGGCATCAAAGACAGTGAAACCGGTGTGGAAAAATAGGCAGCCAGAGAGATATCACACACATACAAGAGATTTGCCAGGAGTTCTTTTCTCTTTTCTGTCTGTTTTCTATTTCCACACAGCTTTGTTCTGCTTTTGGTTAAAAAAAATCCCAATTTTATGTAAGCTGAAATTTCTCAAATTCCGCTTAATTACGTCATCTATGGTTAGGATGCATGTTGTGGTGCAGTGAATGTTGACTTGGAACAACAAATCAGAGAGCCGAATTCGAATTCCAGTTGAATTCCTTGCATTCACTTACGCACAAATACCCTTGGGAAAGGTATTAATCCGTCACTTTCCTCCAGTTATGGGTTAATAAGACAGATTCTATAGCCTTAGCTGGCAACCAATCTACCACAGAAAGCAATGGCAACCTACTGCAGGATAATTTTCTGCCCAGTCAGTCAGATCTCAAAAGAGACATGATCGCCCAAGTGTCTATCACGTATGGCACTTAACTGAATGGTTAGGCACATCTATTAATCATTCTTGTCGATTATTATCTTTGTTTGCCATTGTTTATATTTTCAGGTCTTGAAACTTGCTGCAACTGATGTCAACACACTTTTGTTGGTCATTGTTTTTGGCTCAAACATATTTCTGTTGGGTTACCAAAATATATTACATTCCTTTGATGCCGGCTGTCTTTGGCATACACATTTTTGTTTGTCACTGTTTACATACCTGCCTTTGATCAAAATCATATTTCTGAGGGTCTCAGAAATGTATTACACAACACTGTAGATGGACAATTTTCAGTATCTAATTAAAAGTATTTCTTAACATAGATTTTTCTTGTCAGTATATGAATTGCTATACTTGAGTTAATTTTCTAAGCACAGCTTGGATGTGGCACAAGGCTAAAAGTATGGGGCATCTAGTGAGGATCAAACTTGCAACAATTGTAATGATTCTAGCAAGACAAGTGTACTAACCATGACACCACACTGAGTTGCCCTGAATTGTTATACTAGTCAATGTACATTATTAACATTGTTCAAACTGTCCTCATATTTATTGCCATGTTCACAATGTTTAGATTTCAAATAAATTGTCTTCAACAACACTGTGGATATCAAGTCATCAATTTTAAAGGTATTATCTCCAATAACGCAGTGGATGGCCCATCAGCAATTTCAAAGAAAGCATCTCCAACCACTCCATCGATGGCCAGTCAGCTATATTAAAGAAGCATCTTCAATAACTCTGTAAATAGCCAGTCAGTAATTTTAAAGAAAAACTTTTCCAACCAGACTGTGAATGGCCAGTCATTAATTTTGTAGAAGTATTTTCAACTCTGTGGATGTATCATTCAGCAATTTTGAAGAAGCATTTTCAACAACTCTGTGGATGGCCAGTCAGAGATTTGAAAGAAAACATTTCCAACAAGATGGTGAATGGCCAGTCAGCGATTTCAAAGAAGCTTTATCAACAACTCTGTAAGTAGCCAGTCAACAATTTCAAAGAAAGCATCTCCATCAACACCATGGATGGCCAGTCAGTGATTTCAAGGAAGCTTCCTCAACAACTCTGTAAGTAGCCAGTCAGCAATTTTAAGGAAAGCATCTCCACCAACCCTGTGGATGGCTAGTCAGTGATTTCAAAGAAGCGTCTTCAACAACTCTGTGAATGGCCAGTCAATTGATCTCAAAGACAGCATCTTGAACAACTCCATCAATGACCAATCAGTGATTTAAAAAAAGTGTCTTCAACAACTTCATGGATGGCCAGTCAGCAATTTCAAAGCAGCGTCTTCAACAACTCCAAGGATGGCCAGTCAGTAATTTCTTATAAGTGTCTTCAATAACTCCATAAATGGTTTATAAGCAATTTCAAAGAAAGCATCACCAACAACTCTGTGGGTGGCTCGTCAGCTATTTTAAAGAAAACATTTAAACAGTCAGCAATTTCTAAGAAGTATTTTCAACAACCCTGGATGTATAATTCCACAATTTCAAAGACACATTTTCAACAACGCTGTGGATGGCCAGTCATAGATTTGAAAGAAAATATTTCCAATAAGATGGTGGACGGTCAGTCAGCGATTTCAAAGAAGTGCTTTCAACAACGTAGATGGCCAGTCAGCAATTTCAAAGAAACATCTTCTAAAACTCTGTGAATGGCCAGACAGTGATTTCAAAGAAAACATCTCCAACAACACCATGGATGGCCAGTCAGCGATTTCAAAGAAGCATCTTCAACAACTTCATAGATGGCCAGTCAGCAATTTCAAAGAAGCATCTTCAATAATTATGTAGATGGCAAGTCAGTGATTTCAAAGAAGTGAAAGCGTCTTCAACAACACCATGGATGGCCAGTCAGCGATTTCAAAGAAGCGTCTGTAACAACTTCATGGATGGTCAGTCAGCAATTTCAAAAAAATGTCTTCAACAACTCTGTGGATGTCCAGACAACAATTTCCAAAAAGCATCTCCAACAACACCATGGATGGCCAGTCAGCAATTTCAAAGAAGCGTCTTCAGCAACACCGCAGATGGCCAGTCAACGATTTTAAAGGAATTTTGTCTAACAATACCATAGGTGGCCAGTCAGCTATTTCAAAAGAATTGTTTCTAACAAAACCACAGATGGCCAGTCAGCAATTTTAGAGGAATCATTTCTAACAACACTGTAGATTGCCAGCCAACAATTTCAAATGAATCTTTTCCAACAGTATAGTGGATGGCTAGTCAGTTATTTCAAAGGAATTGATATCAGCAATTGCATTGATGGCCAGTCATTGATTTCAAAGGTATTGTCTCCAACAACACCATAGATGACTAGGAAGCAATTTCAAAGATTTATTTCTAAAATCATTATAGATGGCTAGTCTGCAATTACAAAGGAATTGTTTCTAACAACACCGTGGATGTCCAATCAGTGTTTTCAAAGGAATTATCTCCAACAACACAATTGATGACTAGTCAGTAATTTCAAAGGAATTGTCTCCAACAATTAAATGGGTGGCAAGTCATTGATTTCAAAGGAATCATCCCCAACTACACCATAGATGGCCAGTTTGCAATTTCAAAGGAATCATCCCCTATAACACCATAGATGGCTGATCAGCTATTTCAAATGAATCCTCTCTAGCAATAACAATAAAGACAGTCAAGGAATTATTATTAAAAATATAATTCTCATTCTCCTAGGCATTCAGGCAGAAACTATACAGTCAGTACTGGCAAAGTATATTAAAAGATACATACATATCAATAAAGATGAGGATGTTAGTCTGAATATAAATAATGTAAATAATGATAACTGCATATACCAGACATTCAAGTGGAAATAATATAACCAGCCTGAACAAAGTCATTTGATAGATAGATAGATAGATAGATAGATAGATAGATAGATAGATAGAATGGCAGATAAATAGATATGAAAAGTTTGAAATAGATAGGTAGATAGATAACAATAAAGATGAGGTTGTTAGTCTGAATATAAATGATATAAACCATGATAATTCCTCATCCCCAAAATTCCAACAGAAATTCAAAGAAACTCTTGATAACAATGAGAAAATGGTAGCTGAAATTTGGTGAATATGTAATGAGAATCCAGGTCTTCAAAAATTTGGCTCTCATAAGTCATGTTTACAGTGTAAAAAAGCAGTACATAACTTGACACATTTGAGTATATGAAGAAACAGGTGCTACAAAGACAAGCAGGGATCATAAAAGAGTAATAGAAGAGAGGATGCTGTGGAGAACCATGATAATAGATGATCTAAAGTGACATAGTGCATATACAGAGAGAAAAAGAAAAATTTTCAGTATCTAATTAAAAGTCACTATTTCTTAGTATACATTTTTCTTGTCAGTATATGAATTGTTATACTTGTGTTAATTTTCTAAGCACAGCTGTGATGTGGCACAAGGCCAAAAGTATGGGACACCTAGTGAGGATCAAAATCACAACTCAATTGTAATGATTCTAGTGAGACAAGTTTACTAACCATTACACCACACTGAGCTGCCCTGAATTGCTATACTAGTGAACATTATTTACATTGTTCTGACTGTATCTTCATCTTTATTGCCATGTTTATGACGTTTTGGTCATTGTATGTTCCAGCCTTCTTTAAGTGCTAGGAATTTTGAACTGAACCCTTAATTTTGATCACTGGGGTATATCATCCTCATTCCATGTGTGATACCACTACTTGTAGCCATGTAGATATCTCCCTTTAACTCAACTCTCTATATGACTACAAGATGTGGCATTGCACATGGAATGAGAATAATATATACCAACGATCAAAATTAAGGGTTTGGTTTGAAATTCCTAACACTTGAAGAAAGCTGGAGCGTACAACAGCCGAAATGTCATAAACATGGCAATAAAGATGAGGACAACGGTCTAAACAATGTAAATAATGTAAATATTACCTAATTTCCAAAGTATAGACAAATACTATTGAATGAAAATTACAAAGTGTCCAAAAGTTTATAATGTTTTTGCTTAGTTTACTACTTTTACTTTCAGTTAATTTAGTTTCTTAATTAGTTTATTTCTGGCACTTTTACATATCAGAAGGATGCTAAGACTACCATAGATAGAGCAGAACAATGATGATATTTTAGGGAAAATGGAAACAAAGAGAACAGTTATATTTAGAATCAGAATGATACAGATGAAATTTTTGTTATACATAATAAGGAAAGTGGGTTTGGAAAATTTAATACTCACAAGATATATTAAAGTCAAGAGGAGTAGAAGAAAAAATTGAGTAACGTACCTAACAAGTTTGTGTAAATAAATATCTGGATTTCGGACAGGGACGGATAGCTAAAAAACAAACATTGCTAAGAGTTACAATGGATAGGAAGGTGTGGAGAGCCATGATCTACCTATTTAACAAGCTTGTGTTAATGGATATCAGATCAGAAACTAGGAAGGATAGTTAAAAAGCAAACATTGTTAAGAGCTACAAAGCATAGGAAGTTGCAGAGAGCAATGATTGCCCACATCCTGGAAACTTTCTGTCACTAATCATTATCAAGAAACATTAATATTATTAGTTTGCAATGTAGAAAAGGAGTTATGAAATTGAATTTCTTTTATATTTGATCAGTCTGGCATTAGTTGTTTACCTTGTATACCAGGAGCTACCCTACCCTTACTACTTGGGCATTTATATAGTCTATGCTTTAGCTATGCTAATTAGGTAATCATTTATATGTCACTGTAAAAGGTCTGCTTATTTTCATTTTAGTACTTTTTTAAAATGCTGTAATTAAAAATGTATTGATTGATTTTGTTTTATAGCATATCAATCTCTATGGGCTATTTAATGCTGAAATGTAAATATTTTTACAATTATATAGCTTCAGCTAAATATATTTTGAAAATAATTTTTGATAAAATATACTGTTGGCAATTCTACTAAAAAACTATTGTTGATAATTTTACTATAAATATGTATTGTTAGTAATTTCTATATAAAAATGTATTGCGAAGAATTTTACTATAAAAATATATTTTTATATTTTCATAGAATTTTGTTCTTGTTTTGGGGTTCATTATTTGCCCATAATTGAAACTCTAACAGGTGCTACCACTCCTAAAAATCTTAATTTTATATATTCACATTATGATTATGCATATGTTTCTTTTCTTGACAAACTATTTACATAATACAAGGCTCAAGAGCCACTCAAATCAGTGTGTTACTGAATGAGGTTGCGTCATGAATGTAAGAAAAAGAAATTATAGGATAGATAGTAGTTGACATGAGACTTGAAGAGGTTAAGATTATACTATTCAGGAAAGCATCTGCTTGGAAGTCTGTTCCATAAAATAGCAGCTATTGGAAAGAAACTGTTCTAATGAATCTTCCTTCTTATCAATGGAGTATGAAGGGAATGAGGATACTACAAAATTATTGATCCACCTCCATACGATGTACAGTTTTTGTTAAATTAAACTTTCCAGACAGTCTTGTTGATGGAGGAAAATAGATTCTGATAGTCTCTCTTAGTCTCTGCGCTGACACACTCAACAAATCCAAATCATCCATCTGCCAAGATTGCTTATTTTATATTAGTTCTAGCTGGCCAAAATTTGCATATGTTACACATTTGTAACTTATAAATTCCACCCACCAAGGACACTCATGCTCTTATTGTTGACTTCCGGCACTCTGCACGTGAAATGGTTGCTACATTTGCGTAAGCATTCACTATCCTTCTTGCATATCATGCATGCCACTCATTGCCTTTTTGAATGGGGGACTATAGTTGGTTCAGCAGAACCCACAGACTGTCAGTTTTGCTACACTCCCCCATGATCTGGTGATCACATAGGTGACAACCCAAAGTGGGTCTCTTTCGTCTAGTGCACCTTCACGGTAATGGTACCTCCTGTACTTCCTTCTCCTCGGGTGACTCGTCTGGAGAAGTATCATCTGTTGCATATGTGTTGTTTACCTCACAGAGACTGCCGTATGCTTTGTTGATGGTGATCACCCTTGCACTTTGGGTTGAGAGTTCACTGTCATTCCCACTTTCTGAGGTACTCAACCCCATGACAGGACACAGGTCTCTTACATGGCTGGGTATCCAGTTGACAAGGACATTTTGTGGTGGGCTTATCACACCTGTAATGTGTTCACGTGTATAAGGGGACGTGCATCGTCCAATTGGGGTCTTCATCCAGACATGATCGCTCACATTGTATCCACTCTGCTGCTGCTTGGGCCTATCTGGTGGGGGTGCATCGATACCCTTCAGTCAGATGTGGAGTGATGAATCAGGTTGGAAGGAACAGTCAGTGGTGACACATTATTCTTAGGAGTATCATTGTACCAATATACTGTTTCCATTATGGTGCATTGTTTCCTTGCTGCAATTTGTTTTACACTTCGATGACATCGTTCCACAATGCCATTTCCAGAGGAAACATGCGCACAACGAAAATACAATTGGACTGCCCACTCACTTAGAAAGTCCTTGAAGCTCTCGCTGCAAAATGTTGTATTGTTGACAACAAACATTTCAGCCAGCACCCCATGCTCGCAGAACAAGCCTTCCAGGTGGCTGAAAATACTTGCTGCATCTTGTCACCTCAGACGATACCACACTGAAAACTGTGTGGGCCTGCAGTCAATGAGGGACAGATAATGTCGGCCTTGGTAGTGGGTTACATCCATTCCCACTTGAAACAAAGTGTCACTCATGTCCAATCTCCCCCTCGGCCAAAACATGGGTGGTGAGTCAATCGACTGGCATTTCTCATAATTTCTCACCACAGCCCTAACCAATGCTTTAGAAACTGTAGGATCAACCTGTCTGACAAAGTACAACATCTGCCTTATTCCAGGGGGGCCACTTTGGTGATGGATTGAACTTATCCAGTCAGAGTTGTGCTTGCAACACGGTGCTTGCACAGTACGGTGCTTGCACAGTATGGTGCTTGCATAGCACGGAGGTTCAACCATCTTCTTGACAAGGTCAAGTCATCACTGTGGCACTCTCATCAGACTATCTGCTCGGTTATGTTCCGACCTTACCAGGACTACATCTACAGACAGTTTATATTCTTTGACCAAGCTTGCAAATGCATCAAGCCACCGTCTGATTAACATCTCACTTGCCACTTTGGTGTACACCCTAGCCTTCTCTGTGAAGGTGTCCATGACCCATCTGTGCACACAGGCAGAGTCAGTGTGAAGATGCAGTACAGTCACTTTCCACATTAATGCCATGTTTACACCTTTTAGCATTGTATCAAGCTTTGCCAAATTTATGTGCTGTGTATCCCTTTCCTTCTGTAACCAGCTCGCATCCTCCATATAGTTTGGTGGCTTAGGAGCTTGTGTTGACCCAAACGTCAAGTTCAGGACGATTAACACACCACTTCCCTCGCACAGAGTCTTCTTGGCGATGACTTCTTCTATCATTATCTTTAAAGGAATGTCAATCACCTTGTCATCCCAACCCTTTTCCATGTCTGCCACTCTCCTCTTAATAAATGCTGCATCCACCCTAAGTCTTTTCACCACTGGGAAGTGCCCGACCAACTTTCCACAAAATGAGAACACACTAAATCAGGTAAGAATATGTGGCACGCTTGGGCCCTTGTTCCCTCGTTCCCATATCAGAGTGTTGCCCTCTTCCTGAATTGCTAGGCCAAGCACTCTTGCATTATTCTGCAGTCGCTCCGGTTCTTTTCTTCCTAGTCCAAAGTTAGCCAAATGTTGCCTCACCCTGGTTGCAGAAGCCATGTCTTCATAAATAAAAACATCATCAATGTATGCCAATGTTGCCTGTCAGATCACATCACTCTCCGAGAGTGTAGCCTCAACAATAGCTTGCATGGTAGATGGTGCTACATTGAGTCCAAAACCCATGCGCAATAAGCAGTCCCTTTTTTCTTTGAAGATAACAGTCTGGTATGGTCACAAGGATTTGTGTACACGCACTTGTTAATAGGCCCTTCGGAGATTGAGCAAGGACACATTAGAGTCTTTCTTTCTCCACTCTCTTAACTTTTGTGCACAGATGTTGGCATGTGCCATGTATTCATTTGACTCACGAAAGTCTATCACCGGGTGCACCTTAAACTTATTCTGTTGAAAGACAGCCATCAATGGAATCAGGCCTTTTGGAGGACCAAGTTCCGCTTTAGGATAGAGAAGCAGCCATCCATTGCTTACCCACGTTTCCAGCTCATTATGGTACTCTTGTCAAATTTTGACAGACATGGAATACTCAGGCACCTTATTTGTAAGTCCACTGGGTGGCTGATTGCTTGACCACTTCCATGACACTGTCCAAACCCTGGTCTGCTCATCAAACTCAGTGCTGAAATTTGGTTCCTCTATTCTGATCATGACACAGGCACACTGCTCTGTCCTTGAGAAGATAGCACCACCAAACTGGTCTATGTGAACTCCACCCAGCATTTTGATTATATCCATTCCAGTAAGCATGTCGAAGCCTAACAGTGGACTGTCCACAACCACAACATCAACTTTCATGGGGCCCACATTATTTGCCACCAGTGTGATAGTCCCAACACCATTACTGTGGAGGATTTCACCATTGGCTGTTAGGACATCCGATGCTTGCTGACTCCAGGGGTTGCATACTGATCCAGTCATGAGGGATCAAGAACATCCAGAATCCACCAGTGCTGTGCACTTCTTGCCACTAACGACAGTTTCAATCACGGGCAGTGCTCCTTTTAATTTGAATGGGGAGAGAGTGGCGCTGACATTTCATCCCTGTTTCCGTTTCCCGGACAGATTTTTTCTAGGTACCCTGCTTTGTTGCAGAGATAACAGCGCATGTCCGATCTTTCTCTCTGGTCTCTAGCACTGCCACATTGCATACAATCTCTAGCCAAATGGTTCAGGCCCCTGCACCTAAAACAATTGACATTACTCTGGTTAGTTTTGTGAAGGGTCAGTGAATGCGAGGCCTGCTTAGGTTGCCCTGCAGCAGCTAAATGTATGTCCCTGGTATTCTCCAATACGACGCAAGCTCTTTCAGGTAGCTCTCTCAAAGTTAGGGTTTCCATCCTAGTTGACGATCGAGGGAGCTCCTTGACAAGACTTGGTAGCCCATTAATAAAGGCACTCTTCTTCCGACATTCTGGCAACATTTCACCTATCAACCATGCCAAATCTGTTAGAAACTCATCTACAGTCTCTTCTGGGTGGAAGCAATGAGTAGTAAATTGTTCAAAAGCCACAAATGATTCTGTTCTGTAGGCTTTCACATGGGCACATTTAATCTCCTCAATGTTACTCTTACAATGTTCTTTTGATAGCTGCCGATATGTCTTCCAGACCACACCTTTGGCAGGACTTGCTCTAACTTGGTTATTTTGCAAAGCTCACAAGTTAACTCTACGTCTTCCAACCATTCCATTATTGGGGTGTTCGTTACTGCACCATTAAATTCAGAAATTAGCCAAATGTCAAATTGCCTCGATGTCATAGTTCTAATAGTGCCGAAATAGCTTCTTGTTGATGGAGGAAAATAGATTCCGAAAGTCTCTCTAAGTCTCTGCACCAACACACTCAACAAAACCAAATCATCCATCTGCTGAGATTGCTTGTTCTAGCTGGCCAAAATTTGCATACGTTACATGTTCATAACTTATAAATTCCACCCACCAAGGACACTAGTGCTTTTATTGTTGACTTTTGGCACTCTGCACATGAAACACATTTGCGCTCATTTTGGATTCGAAGGTAGGCCATTTTTAATCAGTTCATTTTTTTTTTCCTTGTTCAACCAGCATTTCATCTAGCCAGGGATGGTTGCTACATTTGTGTAAGCGTCTGCTATCCTGATTGCATATCATGCATTCCACTCATTACCTCTTTGAACGGGGGACTGTAGTTGGTTCAGCAGAAATCCACAGACTTTCAGTTTCGCTACACAAAGGAAAAAAGGACTTTATACAATCATGACAAGATAAAATATCTACTTGAGGAAGGCATGAAAAGATATCAGCCTCAAGAAGGATCAAAACAACTGAGATGAGATACTAAGCTAAAGAATAACTGATCCCAAAAGAAAGCAAAGCAAGAATGAAAACACTCAAGATGAGGATATTTATCCTATCAGAAAGTGAATGAGTTCTTGCAGATTTTTTTTATTTGAAAATGTTGGCAATACTCAAGGCTCAAGAGACACTAAAGGTAAGAAGTTACTGAATGAGTTTGTTAAATGGACACATGCTGAGAAAATAATTAAAGATTATGAGGACATGTAGGATAGATAGCAGTTAACCCTTCTTGAAGAGATTAAGATCATAGTCATACAAAAACATTCTCCTGGGAGTAAAACAAAAATTGTAACATTTTAAAAACATTTCAGGATACCAATTATTGTGACTTTTATTTTTCTTTTAATGTTTCTTTTTCTTATATTCTCTCATACTCATTATAACTCCTTGCGTCTTAGTGGTTTTATTGTCTTGATTGGGGTGAAATGAATTAAAAAATTGTAATAAAGTCTTTTAATATTGCATTTTCTATTCTGATACTGTTATAACCTTCCTAAAACCAGATCTTCTGATTCATGTTACAAAAGTTTCTACCATTGGCCAGATGTGAACACTCCAAAACCCAAGGCTGAACTAAAAACTTCATTAACAGCACGTAGGCTCTACACATAGCTTCCTTTTCATTTGCATATAAAATACAATTCTGAATTTTCACTAATAGCACCCACTCCTGCCTAAAGAAAACAAAGAAGAATTGAAGCCAATCTGAGCCCAAGAAAAGGATATAAAAACCCATCAAAGGGACTTTTTCCACAATCAGCTGATAGACCAACGATGATTCACAATGCTTATTTCAATGGACCGCCCATCTCTAAAAGCACCTGATAAAGGCCGCTCACTGCATTAACTCACCCACCCTCTCCTACTGTACACCTCTGCAGATGACTTTTTATGACTCTACTGATCTCTTTCTTTCAACAAGAGACATTCACACTGATTTACCACTTGTACTTTTTGTTAATATTAATTTATTCCCTAAATCTCCGTCGTTTCTTCTTTGTTCTGCCACCATATACTTAATATAACAAAAATAACTGTTCATTGGCATGGAAAGTGAAATCAACAAGTTCAGTTCAAGTTCCAGTATAATCAGCTGCATTCAATTTGCACGCCCCCCCACCTCCGAGGAAAGTTAGAAATCAATTTCTAATCCACCACCACCAGCTAAAAAGCAGAGTAGACTGGCTTATCTAACCTTAGGAGTAGACAATCTATGAGAAAGACAACTTCGAACTCAAATTTATAGAGAAGGAAATGAGGAGCCACTCCATTATCTATCCTAAGCACATCTGTCTATATTTCTGAGATGAAGTATTATAACTATTTACACTATTTACATCATTCAGACTATTGTTCATATCTTTATTGCAATATTCATGACATTTTTACTGCTGTATGATCCAGCCTTCTTCAGGAAATATACATCGGAATTTTGAACAAAACTCTTTATTTAGTCCATAGGAATAGATTGCTCTAGTTCCACTTGTCATGCCTTTTTTGGATATCTCAGTTTCAGTTTCCCTTTAATAACTCAACTCTAAAAGTTTTTGTTCCACCTACTGTGAACTCACAACTCTTTGGGCCAAGTTACTTTTTGGATTACTCAACCAATGATTTTATCTCATGGGCTATGTGCTGAACATATATCACCTGAAGAAGGCTAGAGAATACGATAGTATGAGTATAACAATAAAGATTAGGACAACAGATCTGAACAATGTAATTAGTATAAATACTTTCCTAAGAATTTATTGCAATTCATAGATAATAAAATAAGGAAGCTATAAAGAGCTATAATCACCTACATCCTGAAGTGACATGGCATCTAAGAAAGAGAAAAGTCATGCTTAAAAATTTAGTATAATACAAGTGGGTCATTTTGAAAGTAATGTCTTCTCTTTTATTTTGTTGGCCGATGGTATCTTAGGTGCTTCTGGTCAAATGTTACTGAAACGGTTCTTGTTTCTGGTCAAGCCATGTCAAGCTTGGTCAGTACTTGAACAAGGAATGACAGTAATTACTATGAAAGTAAGACTAGCCAGTCACTTAATTCTTCCAGCATGTGTGTATCTGTATATTCACCGCAGCCACAGGAATGCTGGTGTTTTCTTGTGAGACAATGGCTGTCCACACAGCACAGAGAAATTTCTGATGGCTCTTGTTGCTGGACCCAATTCTCTTTGTGTGTTTTGGGCCCTTGGGGCCTTTGTTTATATAGATACCCCCTCTAAAGTTTTATATTGATATATATAATTTCTCCACCACTGAGCGCTTGAATCTTATAGAATCTTTTCATAACACACATAGCCTTCTTTTTTCTTTTTGGTCACTCTCTTTCTGTTAGGATAGGATGTGCGTTGTGGTACAGTGGATATCGGCTCGGAACGAGAAACCGGGGAGCCAAGTTCGAATTCCAGTTGAATCCATTGTATTCACTTACGCGCAAATACCCTTGGGAAAGGTATTAATCCGTCTCTTCCTTCCAGTTATGGGTTAAATAACAGGACAGATTGGGTTCTATAGCCTTGGTCGGCAACCAGTCTACTGCAGAAAGCAATGGCAACCTACTGCGGGATAATCTTCTGCCCAGCCAGTCATGTCTCTTTCAAGACATGATCGCCCAAGCGTGTATCACGTATGGCACTTAACTAACTGACTTTCTGTTAGGATGATAATGTTTTAAGGGGATAGTATTAATATGAGCAAACCCTGATTTTGGAATTTAGGCATAACCCACATAGCAGTTTTGTTTAAGAAAATTTAGTTCATTCTTTTATGTAAGGATATAATATTTTGAATGGATAGTATTAAACAAACCCTGAATTTAATTTCTGTGGACCAAGAAATTTGAAAAAAAACATTAATCATGGAGGGAAATTTTTTTCCTTCTTTCTCTCAACCATTCAATCTACTCTTCTGAGAATTTTAATAATTATTATACAAATAGTAGACACTCCATATAGTGATTTTATATGAATAAATATCCCCCCTGTTTTTTTTTTTTTAATCATCTCACCCCAAGCAAGGCATTCCACTGCCACTATTGCTCATGAGGCTACATAGGGGAAGGTAAAGAGAAGGAGTGGTTAGACATAGGGAATGTCAGGAGGAAGGTGACAGATGAGTAAGGATACCGAGGATGAGGGTTGGGCAGATGGGAAGAGTGTTTGATAGAATGGGTGCAGGTTAGTGTGTTAGGAGGTGTCTATTGACCTTACATTTAAACTCCTGGAGATTGTAGCCGTCGGGGAAGCAATCATGTGGAAGAGAATTTCACAGTCGGGAAGTGCGAGGAAAGAAACTGTTGGAGTAGAAGTTGCGGTTGCATTTTATCGGTTTCACTGTAAAAGGGTGGGATCTAGTTGCTAATCTAGTATCTCGTTCAAATTCGTATTTAGGAAGCACCAGTGATCTAAGTTCATCGGAGCAGAAGCCGTGAAAGTATTTATAGAAGAGATACAGGGAAGCCACGTCGCGCCGATGGGAGAGAGACTGCAGGCGTTCTGCCAAGTTGGTATCTATCATATTACAGACCCTCCTCTGAACCTTATCGAGAAGCCCGAGGAGAATAGCAGGGGCACCCGACCAGATATGGCAGCAGTATTCAATGCACGGGCGGATGGTAGATTTATATATGTGCAGGATAGATTTAGACGAAAAAAAACTTCCGAGCCCTACACAGAGAACCGACTTTCATAGCAGCGGATTTAGCAATGGATTCAATATAGTCCTTCCATTTGAGGTCCGCTGAAAGTGTGAGACCAAGGAGGCATAGTGTTTTACTCTCTGGGAGGCAAGCCTGGTCCATGCTAATGTGAGGTAGGTGAGATTGTCGATGATGGTTAATTGAGAGTAGCTTTGTTTTAGAAGCATTAAAATTTACTAGCCATTTCTTACCCCAGTCCACTATGGATTGGAGGTCTTTTTCAATCTTGGCTGCAAGGTTAACTTTTACAGATAAAAACTAATAAGAAACTCTGGCGAAGGTGATCCTTCCCAGGAATGTATGGAAATTTCAAGATAATAAAGAAAAGGAATCTATGAAGAGCTATAAACACTTACACCCTGAAGGGATATGACATTTAAAAAAATGGTAGCTTTGAGTTCTTTCTGAAGAAGAAAAAGATCAAATTTTATTCAGTACAAGATTTAAATTTTCCCATTATAAGAAGCTTTAGCTGGTTTTAAACCACAAACCCTATGCCTTTCAGCTAAAAGTCATACCCATAGAGCTATCATGTTGGAACAAAATATAAGCAAAATATAATTTCTGCAGCTTAATTGTAAAGCCACACCCAGTTCTTAATGTTGAGGCATAGGAAGATTTTTTAATCTTTTCTTCTGCCAAAGATTACAAGATATTTTGATAATCAGGAAGTTGAGGCAATGTAAGTGTCATATTGTGGACTGCACAACCTTTACAGAAAACATATTGAACCTTGTAAATAATATGATGTTGTTTCTCTCCATGTATCAGGTGTGCAACTTATTTTTGGTTCAGTAGCAGCAGCAGTGGCAGAAAAGTAAGCTTAGATTTGGGTGTAGTCTCTTAGAAGACAAGAGAAACAATGAAGGTTTTATAGACAAGAATGCATTCATTTAAAAAACCAAAGAAAAAATAAGTGCTATTAAGTACATAAGTACTGAAAAATAATTACTTGTAATTTTGAAAAGAAAAACATTCAGATGATAATATTCAATTTCTGATTGATGATAATGCCTGCTTTATAACATTTCTTTCTACTTGATATTGTAGGTTTCTGTTTGATAATATTGGTTTGTGCTAGGTATTGTTGGATTTTACTTCATAATGTTGGTTTCTGCTTTATAATGCCGATTTCTGATTGATAAAGTTAGTGTCTGTTTCATAATGTTTTCTTTTGCTTGATATTATCAGTTTCTCTTTGTATTACTGAAAATAAGTTCAGATATTGTTTTAAAAAGTTAAAGAGCAATTTTACTTTATATAAATATTATGAACAAGACCCCACTTCTAAAAGGAAAAATGTCACTGTTTTTAGATTCTGACAAATGTCACACCTTTAAGAATATCTATTGAATGCTAATTGACAAAAATTATTTCCAAAAAATCTTTTTACTTAAGTATGCTGTTTAAGTATTATCTCTAATCACATATCTACATTGTGTCTTTTGGGAATATCTGTTAAAAAATCATTTTTTCTTATTATTTAAAGAATATGTTCAAACCCTTCATGCTTTAGTCTCTGAAATGCTTCTTCTTTTTTTTTCAACTCACCCCAAGCAAGTCAATAATGCCACTAGGACACACAGGTTACTGGCAGTGAACAAGAATGAGAAAACTTTAATCAGAAGAAGTGAGAAGAAAAACAAGAAAAGATCAGGTGTCAGGAAGATGGAAGATGGTTATTGGTATTGCATTTAAATTTTTGAAAATTGTAGGTGACAGAGAAGCAAAAAATCAAAAGGGTGTTTCACAGGCAAGAAATGTGAGGAAAGAAAATATTAGAATAGAACTGGCAGTTGCATCTAGCTAGTTCAAGAGTAAAATGATGACACCTACACGCCACTCTAATATTACATTTAAATTCATGCAGTGAAGGCACCAAAGAAGAAAATTTACCAGAACATTACTATGAAAGTATTTACAGAAAAGGTAGATGAATGCCATGTCATATTGATAAGAAAGTGACTGAAATCAAGATGCCATGTGAGGATCAATTATATTGACAGATCTTTTGTTGAATTTTGTCAAAAATCTTGAGATATACATCAACGGCACTAGATCAAATATGGCAACAATATTCATTGCACGTATTTTGAATATAACTGTTAAAAAGTGATCATTCTTTGGTGTTTATCAGAAAACACCTGAATATTTTGTCTTAGTCTCTAATATGTCATTTTAGTTCCAACATAATGATATTGTAAAGATACAAAAAGTGATTATCTTTCTTTGATTGAGATAAGATACTTGGGTCGCATGAAAGACACTTAATTACATCAAACTATGCAGTAATGAAAGTAGTAGTCAATTTCATTTTGTTTATAACAACCCCACTGAGTGTATGCTATTTTAGCCTGAGTAAAGTGGTCCAGACTCAATCTAAATCTGTCTCCTTCAGCAGATGCTACCATTTACAAGTTAATAGTGCAATTTCCCTTTGGGTATATAACTTTATCAGATATGGAGATCTCTGACTAGACAATTTGTAAAAATCTAAGACTCACTGTTTCCAGTTTGCAGAATGTGTCCTCATTTGGGGTATAGTAGATGAATTTGGCCCATTTGAATTTGGAGTCCTAAATCTGGCTTCTTCAGAAACACAAAAAATCTCCATATCATATGTAAGACACTATCTTTTTGTTCTCCTTACATTCTACATGCTGTGTAGATATATGTTACATTTTTTCCATGAAACACATGTGTGTATATATATATATATATATATATATATATATATATATATATATATATATTAATACAGGTTTCATTGAATAATATAGACAAGTTCTGTCTATTTATTTTGTGTAAGATCCTTTCGTATGATCTGATTAGCTTGATAGTGTTGTCATGAAAAGACTACAAGAAATCGCAATAATTGTTGATTTTTTTATCAGGTCTGAGCTTTCGGCTTACATAAGCTATTATCAAAGGATGAACATTTAATATACAGTGAACATAGAACATTTAAATTATTAACAGTGTGGAGTTATACAGAGAAAATTAAACAGGTCCATTTATTTGCATCGCACATGGCCACAGGCCGAGAAGGAATGGTGGTAGTGGGTTTTTGGTCAAATGAGAGTATAGTGGCATGAGGGGATTGGTCTGGGAACTGCTACTACTATGGGTGTAGGGGGTAAGTATAATAACTATGACCTATCCCATCAATTATAGGCATTGAAGTATGTTAGTGGAAGTGTCGAAATTTATTTTATTTAGGCTAGGTTTAAACTGTTTGATGTAGATAGCTTCTAGAATTTTAAGTTTTCATTTATTATTTTCTTGTCTAAGTATATATGTATTTTCAACAAGTGTTTTCCTAAGAAGTGTGTGTTGATAGCCGTGGTGTTTTAAATGTCGGAATATGTTAGAATTTTCATTTAAGTGTAATGTAAGCCTCCGCGAAAGCGAGTTTGTAGTATGTCCAATGTAGGTATTATTTAGTTTGTTAGAGATACATTCTCGAAAGGGGTATTTGAATTTATACACTACATTGTTTTTTTGCAAATCGCTAATGGTGGGGGAGGAGTATATATATATATATATATATATATTTGTGTATGTCTTGGTAGTATTGTAGGGAAGTCAATCATGTTTATTAAACTGGCTTTGTGCCAAACATAACCAAACTCCCCACAATTCAAAATTATCAGAAGGTTGGAAAGATAAAACTGTCTCATTTGTATATATAAATTAAAATTTATTTATTGAACAGCGTAACATTAAATTGTATGTATTAAATTATTAAACTGTGAAAATGTTCTAAGCAAAATAGTAGTAAAGATTTTCAAAAAATTAAGATTTTTTTTTGTTGTAGCAACATGTGATTTGTGCAGAAAAAGGTAAATCCGTGCTTTGCCGGTATGTATCAACAAAGTAGTAGTGATGCCTTTGTTCCTCTCTTTTTTTTGTGGATGGTTAGTAGGTGAAGATAAAGGAGAGAAAAAGAAAGCAGCCTGAGAAAGAAAGGTGAGAGGGTGTGTATACGAGTTGCTGAGGCAGGTGTTAAGGTATTTGACAATTTCTGTTACATCATGGCTGGTGTTGACTCTGTTCTCTGCTTCCTTGTCTCTCCTTGACTGACCAAAAAAATGAATAAGTATCCAACTCAATCATATGATAGGCTCCAAGTGCAAATTATTTTTGAGCAGCAAGAAATATGACATGAGTCATTGAAAGTTCAATTTGTTGTTTTCTGTGAGTTTGTAAATCACTCTCTTTCTATTGGTTAATAAAAATTTCACACATGTTCGTAAAATCTGCCTTGATCTTTTTTCAGTATGGAGTCAATCCTTTTTTCTAAGAATGTATTTTTCACACAGGCTTGTGAATTTGAAAATAGTAAAGAAAAGTATAAAGGTCTCCCTTATAACAAGCATGTTTGTTGTTTCTTTTCCTTTCAGCCATTCTGTTCCATCCATGAAATAAAGTGTTATCATATCATGGATATAATAATGCCCATAATGGGGTATAAGTAAATGGGAAAATAGACCTTTTTTTATAGCTCTCTATTATTATAATATGGTATATCACAATAATAATAATAATAATAATAATAATAATAATAATAATAATTTAAATTAATATGTGTGCTGTCTGTGCCTCAGAATGTCTGCTGATATATGTCTTGCAGATCTGTGAAAGCTTGCTTCACTGTCTGAGGAAATATTGGAAGTAACTATGGGAAGCATTTATGTGACAGGACTGCTAAATTACAGGAAGCACACACTGCAGGAAAACTGAGTGATTGCTATTTTATCTCAAATCAAGTGGCCAAGGCTGAGGCTAAATTTACCTCCTCCATCAGATGCTACAATTTACAAGTGCATAGAACCATTTCCCTTTGGGAATATATCTTACCCAAATATAGAAATCTCCAGCTAGCAGTCCTCAATTTAAGAAAAGCCAAGACTAATCGTTTCCAGTTTGTGAAAATATGATTACTGAATCATTGGAAGCACACACTGCAGGAATCATCAAAGAGGGATGAGTGACTATAAAACAACTACTGGCTAGAGCCAATGTTGTTGTAATGGATCAGATGATAATTGCCATGCATATAGTTGAAACAGATGTTTAGATGCCCTTCGCTAAGTGTCTTGCCAACATTAGCTGTTGTAGAGATTATGCTAGAGATTGGCAATATTGACCTTCAGAGACATATATCAGCTGTGCACAAAGGGTCCATCCAAAAAGCAAATAGTTTTTGATGCAAAGGTCATAGCTTCAGAGAAACAGACCATGGAACAAGATGTCAGTGCTAGTCTCCAGTGCCAATTCTACAGTGGGGCCAGAAGAGGTCAAGACCCTTCCCCATAATTTTGGCTGGCTCCTTGATTGCCTCACCCTTTTATAAGCTTCAAAAATTTATGAAACTGATCAGTCTTTTGATAAGATTTGATCTTCAGCACTTTTCCCTCGGCATTTTCTTTTTCATTTAGCTTTTTAAGGACACATACAGAGACCAGTTTGAAAGAAAAATAAACAAAATAAAACAACCAAATAGATAGAAACAGACATGTTCTTAGGGAGAGAAAGAGACTTAATAGTCATATTTTCATATCTGAAGGAAAACATTATTTAGAAATAATGTCCCAACTTTATATGTAAAGATAGATTGGCAGTCAGTGATTTATGGTCATGTGAAAGAATTGGTCAGTAATTTTTTCCAACCTTCTGAAGACAATCAACACTGAATTCCCAGACACGGAATTTCTATATCTCATAAATATGCAGTGAGTGGAAAAGAGGATTAGAAAAGAGGAATAGATTAGAACTCCACTACTACAAACAAAAAGCTATTCCGTTTAATTTAACATACTCATTCCTAAGTTGTGTATACGATAGTGGTGTAGTATGAAAATGAAGACACTGCTTGAGTCTGCCCCACTTCTCTTCAGAAAAATCACAACCTCTAAGTGCCCCCACACCCACTTTCAGAGTTCCACAATCATCACTGCTGGTCTCCTCTGCTGCAAAGAAATAAATGCGGTGCTCCAGTTAATAAACTTGAACAGAAATGGGAAGCCATATGCAGCGTTGGTGGATTTGAATTGTTTCCACTCTCATGAGTGATTTGCCTGCAGCAAAGACAATGTGAAGGCCCTTAAGAGTCGAGGAATTGATACCATAGAGCATAATTACACAAACCCAGTTAAAGGTACAGTTCGAGTTGTGGATCATAAATTACTGAGATTTGAGTGTTTTCTGGAGATGGACATCATCAAGAAGTTGGATAAATTTCACATGACAAACTCAGGCAAGACAGTATTCTCACAATGTAAGTTGCTGACATATGCACCCATTAAAACTGATCAACTAAAATTTGGCATCAAACATGACAAATATAGAAAGATCTGAACTACAACCTGAAAGTGGAAAAAACAGTCATGCACCAGAATGAAAGAAATAGTTGCCAAAAAATAATAAAAAATTGCCAATGCATGGTTTGAGAAATTCAGTCAACTTAACAAAATTACTGCTTAGTAGAAAAGCAAGAGAAATAAGATGAACAAAATACTAGTCAAAAAGGAATATTAATTGCCTATGCTTCATTTAAGAAATACAAACAACTTAAGACTATTATTACTTGTTGGAAAAGCAAGAGAAACAAGATGAAAAAACACTAGTCAAAAATAACTAATAATTACTAATGCTCTATCTAAGGCACTGAGACAAGATTATTACTATTTAGTGGAAAAGCAAGAGAAATAAAATGAAAGTAATCTTCTTCTTTTTCATGTGCCATGTCCCTTCAGGATGTAGGCAATCATGTAATTCCACTTGGCTCTGTTTCTTGTCACTCTCAATATTTTTTCTTTTGATATCTCTTCCAAACCCCACTCCATCATCCATTTGTTCAGACCTATTAAGTAGGTCTTGAGCTTCTTTCACCTGTCTCTCTTTCCTTCTATCCATCCTGTGAGTATTAAATTCTCTAGGCCCTCCTTCTTTATTACATGCCCAGGAACCTCATCTGTCTCTTCCTGAAGTTAAGTATGAGTTTTCTTCTCATTTGCATCCTCTCCAATACCTCATCCATCATTGACCCTGTGCTCCATCCATGGTATTCTCAGCATCCTTCTGTAAAACGATGTTTCTGCTGCCTCATCCTTGATGAGATCATCTAACATTCATTTCCATATAGAAGGATAGATATCACATAGCAGTCTGGCACTCTTTTCTTTGTTTCCAATAAGATTTTTCTGTCTTTCAGTAATCTGGTTAGCTTTTGAAATGCATCTTTAGCCATGCCAATGCATCTTCGGATTTCCATGTCGCACTTTACATCCTCTGTCAGAACATTTTTCATGTATTTAAATTTCTTTACTTGTTTTATTATAGTTTCTCCATCTTGTAGTTGGCGTATTGGGCTCTTCTTTTTGCTGATGACCATACATTCAGTTTTCTTGAAGTTTATGCTCAGTCCTTTCTTCTCACTTTCTTTTGCTACCTTCTGTAGAAGGTCCTGCATTTTCCTTTCCATGTCTGCTATCAGCACTGTGTCATCTGTGCATCTTATATTGTTGAGATTATGGTTGTCATGATAAATCCTGGCAAAGCTTTTATTTCTCTTATAATTGCTTCGCTGCACAGATTGAATTGATCTGGTGAGAAAAAAAATCCTTGTCTCACCTCCCTTCTATTTTTATATACCTGCTGTTCACTTCCTATACACAAGCAATTTGCTGCCAATATAGATTCTTGATTACCTTAATGTCTTTTCTGAAAATGTTGAGGTTGTCGATCAACTTTATCAAGTCTTTGTGTTGTACTTTGTTGAATGCCTTTGTGTAGTCTATAAAGCACAGATAAAGGCCCTTCTGCATTTGTATTGCTCTCTCACATAGCATTCTGAGCATGAATACTGCATTCCTCATTCTAGTATCTTTAACAAAGCCACACTGTTCTTCTCCTATCTCCAGGCCAATTCTGCTGTGTGCTCAGTTCATCAGAATCTGGATGATAAGTTTTGTTGAGTGCCTCATTAAACTGATTGTTTGGTGAAGTTCACATTCCTTTGCACCTGTCTTTTTAGGTAGTGTTATGAAAATTGATCTGCTTTGGTCCTCCAGTATATTGCAGCTATTGTAGATTTAATTTATTATTTCTTTGAGCCTTTCTACACCAAAGCCTTCTAAGGACATCAACATCCCTATTACAATCCTGTACTGCTGCTTTGTTTCTCCTCAATTTGGCCATTGCCAGTTCCACTTTGGTTTTTAATATTCCTGGTCCATTCATATATTTGTGCATTGTTGGTTGCTCTCTCTTGTTGTGGAAGAGATCGCCAATATACTTTTACCATCTCTGAAGTATTTTTCTTTTTCTAATATTAGTGTACCATCCTTTGCTTTTATACATCCTGTTGCTGAGCAGGTCTTTTGCCCTGTTAGTTCCTTTATTTTTTTATACATATCTTTATTATTTGTTGTGTTCAGTCTCTCTACTTCTGCACATTTACTGTTGAGCCATCTTTCTTTAGCCTGTCTACATTTGCTCCTTATTTCCTTGTGTAATCTCTTGTATTCCATTCCATATCTTGGCATCATTTTCTGTCTGTTTTGCATCATGCTGAGAATCTCTTCAGCGATCCACTTGTTTTTCTTCTGGCGTGCTTTTTCTTATAGGCTGATGTTGATTGCTGATGTTGATCGCTGATGTTAATAGAGCTACTCTTAGGGCATCCCTTTTTGAGCTTCCTTTTCCAGTTTGTCAGTATTTCATTTTCACACTCTCCATATACATTTCTTGCATATTCGGGTCATTCATGAGTCTATTGTATGGTAGTCTTAGGGCTGTGTTAGGTTTCTTTAATCTCCTTAGTTTTTCCTTAGTTTGCATACAACTGGTAAGTGGTCGCTGCCACAGTCAGCACTAAAGTAGGCTTTGCATTAATGAACTGCATTTCTGAATCTCTTGTTGATAGTAATATAATCAATTTGGTTCTTAATTTCTCCTCCTGGACTTCTCCATGTCCTTAGTTTTCTTGGGTGCTCTTGGAAACAGGTGTTGGTTATTATCTGGCCATTTGCTGTGAACCATTGAATCCATTTTTCACCACCACTATTTTGATGTCCTAGTCCAAAATTGCTGACCATTTCACATTCTCCCCCTTGGTCAACTTTGGCATTCAAATCTCCCATTATAATTCTGATTTTTAGTGTTTTGCACTGTGCCTTGGCATAATCTAGCACAGAGTAGAAGGATTCAATTTCTTCTTCTGTATTTTGTGTTGTTGGTGCATATAACACTATTAATGATACATTGAGAGGCCTCCCTTTCATTTTAACTACTAGAATTCTTTCAGATATCTGACAGTATCCCATTAAAATTATTACTACTTGGTGGAAAAGCAAGAGAAATAAGTTGAAAGAAATACAAGTCAAAAGAGAATAATAATTGCCAATGCTTCATTCAAGAAATTTGAAAAACTTAAGACTATTTGTTAAATATTTGTTAGATGATATTTTTGAGCAGCACAAAATTTTTGGCAATGAAGTGTATTTGTGCCTGGTGACACAAACGTTTTGAAATTTGAGTGAGATGTATTTTGTTGAAAAATGTCAACCAGGTGTGCAAAAGAGAAAACATTTTAGGGTTGGAATTTTTTTATTTTGTCTACCAAGGTCAAATGCCAACTCCTGTTCTAGATAAGTTTGTATTGGAAGATATCTGTCAATGGTGTGGAAGTGATACTAAGTCAACAGTTAGAAATTTTGAGTAGTAAATTTTAATTTTAATTTTGAAAGGGTTAGTTCACAACTGTTGAAGTGCACGGTTGATTAAAATAGGGTCTCCCCAATGGAGGGTACTGACAAATCTGATGAAACAACCTTCTAATCTATGGCATGTCACCGAAGATGTCTTGGTATGAAAAATAAAAATAAAAAATATTTTATATTTTACTTATATTTTGGTCCGGTCCTATTGTTTTCAGTGAGGTATTCAATGCAAGTTGTAGTTATTGTTTCTGATGAGGATGACGAAAAAGATAAAAAAATGAAGAAGATTATACAAAATTGATTACAGTGAAGATTGTGTTGAGTGGTCCCCCAACTAAAATGATTTATGAAATATGGAATATGATTTGAATAGTTTAATTGTCGTCCAAGAAGTTTGAGAATAATCGCTATAGCAGTAGCAGTTTAATGTTCGTCACATGCCCAACATCATCATGCAGCATTTGCAGTTCGTTTTATGAGAAACGTGGGGCCTAAAGAAAATGAAGTGTTTTCAAGAAGAAATATATATTCAGAAAGAGTAATATATTATTACTTGGGGGAAAATCAAGAGAAGTAATATGAAAGAAATACTAGTAAAAAAAATGAATAATAATTGCCAATGTTTCATCTAAGAAATTCAGACAACTTAAGACTATTACTAGTTGGTGAAAAAGAAAGACAAATAAGTTGAAAGAAATACTAGTCAAAAATGAAAAATAATTGCCAATACTTCATCCAAGAAATTCAGAGTATTTAAGATGATTACTACTGGGTGAAAAAGCAAGTGGAATAAGTTGAAAGAAATACTAGCCAAAAATGAATAGTAATTGAAAATGCTTCATACAAGAAATTCAGAAAATTTAAGACTAGTACAACTTGGTGGAAAAAGAAGAGAAATAAGTTGAAAGAAATAGTAACCAAAAATAAATAATAATTGCCAATGCTTCATCCAAGAAATTCAGACAACTTGTAGTGAACAAAAGTTCTAGATTTAAAAATTCAAATGCTAAGCACTGCCTCATTGATTTTGTTAGAAATAAATGAATTTTCTCAAAATTACCAACTTTGCTTAACACACACAAAACTCACAAAATTTCACACTGCAATGCGAAATGTTTGTTGTCCAATGGAAAGGCTAGAATCACATCCAGGAGTGAATTTTCAAATGAAATAAAAGCTTGACCAGAGCCAGAGAGTTAAGAGGATGAGCAATTAACATGTACCCTTGACAAACGTCAAGAGATCATTATTATTATTGTCTCTATCTTTCTCTATCACCTCTCTCTCTCACCTTCTTCCTTTTCACCATTCACACTGAGTGATAACTTCAAAGATGATCCTATCCAACAATAAACGCTCATACATACATACGTTCTTGACTACATACACATAAACTCATTCTTGCAAGGACTACTATGAACATTTTAACAAACATTTGATACATTTAACCTTTTAATACTATTACTCTTGTAATGTTTAACTTCTACCAATTCATGTTATTCTTTTCTATCAATAAATTTCTATTCAAATATACAAAATGTATACTTTTATTTTTCTACACATTCCAATCTCCAGCCTTCTGATGATAGTGAATAAATCCTTAAGTTGTAGGAAGTTCGGTTATGTATGAAACATAGCCAATTTAATAAACATTAACCATCTCCCTACAGCTTCACTGGTGACTCCCGACGTCAAAAAAGAACATGCAATAGAAGAACAACTGCTTCAAACTTAAGACTATTACTACTTGGTGGAAAAGCGATAGAATTAAGATGAACTCAATACTAGTCAAAAATTAATAATAATTGCCAATGCTTCATCCATGAAACTCAGACAACTAAAAAGCATTACTACTCGGTGGAAAAGCAAGAGAAAGAGGATGAAAGAAATACGAGTCAAAAGCAAATAATAATTGCCAATACTTCATCTAAGAAATTCAGACAAGTAAATTCTATTACTACTTGTGGCAAAGTAAGAGAAATTTGATGAAAGTAATACTAGTCAATAGTGAAAAATAATTGCCAATGCTTCATCTGAAAAATTCAGACAACTTAAAACTATTACTACTTGGTGAAAAAGAAAGAAAAATAACATGAAAAAATACTAGTCAAAAATGAATAATAATTACCAATGCTTCATCTAAAAATTCAAACAACATAAGATTATTATGATTTGGTGAAAAAGAAAGACAAATAAGTTGAAAAAAATACTAATCTAAAATAAATAATAATTACCAATCCTTTATCAAAGAAATTCAGACAACTTAAAACACTTACTACTTGGTGGAAAAGCAAAAGAAATTTGATGAAAGTAATACTAGTCAAAAATGAATAATCATTGCAAATGCTTCAACTAAGAAATTCAAATGACATAAGATTTTGACATCTTAGTGGAAAATCAAAAGAAATTTGATAAAAGTAATACTAGTCAAAAATTAATAATAATTGCTAATGCTTCATCTAAAAAATTCAGACAACTTAAAACTATTTGTACTTGGTGAAAATGAAAGAGAAATATGTTGAAAGAAATATTAGTCAAAAATGAATAAAAATTGAAAATACTTCATCTAATTCAGACAACTTAAGACAATTACTATTTCAGTAAAAAAAAAAAAAGGTGAAAGAAATGATAATAAAAATAAAGAATAATTACAAATGCTTTATCCAAGAAATTCAAACAAGACTATTACTACTTGGTGGAAAAGCAAGAGAAATAAGATGAAAGAAATACTATTAAAAAATGAATAACAATTGCTAATACTTCATCAAATTCATACAACTTAAGACTATTAATACTTTGTGAAAAAGAAAGATATATGTTGAAAGAAATATTAGTCAAAAATAAAAAATAATTGCCAATACTTCATTTAAGAAATTCAGACAATTTAAAACTTTACCAGTTGGTGAAAAAGAAAGAAAAATAATTTGAAAGAAACAACTTAAAAATGAATAATAATCACCAATGTTTCATCCAAGAAATTCAGACAAGTTAAGACGATTACTATTTGGTGGAAAAGCTAGAAAAATAAAATGAAAGAAATACTAATCAAAAATCAATAATAATTGCTAATGCTTCATCCAAGTTATTCAGACAACTTAAAACACTTCCTACTTGGCGGAGAAGGAAGAGAAATAAGATGAAGAAATACTAAATAAATAATAATTGCCAATGCTTCATCTCAGAAATTCAGACAACATAAGATTATCACCACTTGGTGAAAAAGAAAGCGAAATAGATTGAAAGAAATACTAGTCGAAAATGAATAATAATTGTCAATGCTTCATCTAAGAAATTAAAATAACTTAAGACTATTACATCAAGTGAAAAAGCAAGAAAAATAAGATTAAAGAAATGATAGTAAAAATGAATAATAATTTCAAATGCTTCGTATAAGAAATTCAGACAATTTAAGACTATTATGACTGGGTGAAAATGAAAGTGAAATATGTTGAAATAAATATTAGTCAAAAATGAATAATAATTGTAAATACTTCATCTAAGAAATTCAGATAACTTAAGACTATTACTACTCCAGTGAAAAACAAGAGAAAAAAGTGAAAGAAATAATAATAAAAAGTAAATAATAATTGCAAATGCTTCATCCAAGAAATTCAAACAATTTAAGACTATTACTACTTGGTGGAAAAGCAAGAGAAATTTGATGAATGATAATAATTGCAAATGCTTTATCTAAGAAATTCAAACAATTTATAAGACTGTTGTGTTGCTTCATTTTGGTATAATTAGAAGATAACACAAACTTGAATTAATGTTGTTTATTTTTGGTATAAAACTTTAGGTTTTTACATCAAATTACAAACCTTAAATTTTGTGTGGATACAGGAGTAGACTAGCTAAATTCTTTTCACTGCGGGATGCTAGTAGTAAACAAGCCTATCCCTTCTGGATTCTAATGGTCAACTGACTAGCGTCTTCCTCTTTTCAAATCTCCTACACAAAACTACTGTCCTTAACTCTTACTTGTTACTCCTACTCTTACTCCTACTCCTACCAAAAGTTCCAAAAGTTCCAAATGGTTCCTTATTTTGCCGCTCAATTTTGAATTCTTGGTGTCAGTGTGTCTATCTTTTTCTATTTTTAGAACACTTGCCATTTTATAAACCATAACAAGACTATTACTTCTTAGTGAAAAAGCAGGAGATAGTTTATGAAAGTATGCTGTATCCAACTCACAGAAACTTGCATTAAGTCCTTTTGCACAACTGTAGATTTCATTGGATAATACACTCTACTATGTTTCTATAGAACAATTTAAGAATTGCAGCTTAAGCAACAATTTACTTTGATTGGTCAATTGTTTACAATAGAAAATTTGGCATGAAACAGAAAGTTTTCTGCGCAATAAAGTTGAGCCACCTTGATATGTATATAAACTGTGAATTTCCTCTTTTCAACTAGTAAGTTTTCAATTGCCAAAATAGTCCATGCCACTCTAAGCTTCACCAATTCAAATGCACCAACTGACTCATACTTTGAAACTGCCAAGCTGAAATAACTAACTCTTTTAACATACACACACAACTGTCCTCATATAGAATATTTTCTTATGAACTTCTAATCATCTAAGACATTCACTCAACAAAATAATTCAATTACACATGGAATACTTAACAAGAAATATTCTCTTTAAAACAATTTCTTTTCAGCTGAAGTTTTGCAGTCTAAGCGAGACAACTCCTTATTTTACTTTCTACATTTTTTTATCTGGTCTCACACATCTGAACTTTCTAATGCAACAGTTTAATCTTTTCTTACATTGCTTAACTTCTTCTCATAACTGGTTTATTCTTAATCATCACCATTGTATATTTTTGTTAATACAATTTATATTGTTATTATGACAATGTTACTTTCCTTCATCAATTACTTCCTAAAATTATAATATAAAGGAATGTATGTTGAACGTATATTTGCCCATGTTTAGTGCCAACCCAACATTACTCTACAAAAGTAATACTCGTCAAAAATGAATATTAATTGCTAATGCTTCATCTAAGAAATTCAGGCAACTCAAGATTATTATTACTTGGTGAAAAAGAAAGACAAATAAGTTGAAAGAAACACTAGCCAAAAATGAATAATAATTGCCAGTGATCCATCTAAGAAATTCAGACTACTTAAAACTATTACTACTAGATGAAAAAGCAAGAGAAATAAGTTGAAAGAAATACTAGTCAGAAATGAATAATAATTACCCATGCTTCCTCCAAGAAATTCAGACAACTTAGGACTGTTACTACTTTGTGGAAAAACAAGAGAAGTAAGATGAAAGAAGTACTATTCAAAAATTTACAATAATTTGAAGATACCATAATACAATCATTGTCCAAGTAGTTTTTAACTTTATATAGATATCTTACTTGATTAAGATACATTAAAATCTAAACTTTGTATATTTTAATCTTAATTTTAATCTTAATGTTAATGTTTATACTGCATGTATATATGTGCTTTCATGCATACTTTTGCCACTAACAATGTTTTTAGATTCAAATCAAATCAAAATGATCTTTTAGTGAGTTTCCTGTTGATGTTTTACTGTTTTTATCTGTGAACAATAAACAGGAAATAAACCATTTTGTCATTGAAATATGATTGATGGAAGGAACAGCTGTGCAATTGAAAATTGGAGTTTGTGTTGTTTCAATGGTTAAAGGAAATAAATATGGAAGTACTTGACTCACTGAGTTCCTGGAGCATGCCAGGATGGGAAATTTGAGTCAAACTCAAAATGGCCTGGAAGTATTAAATACTGAAAGTATTAAATTGATATGAGATCAAATACATATCAAATATGGATTGGAATTTAGAATGATAAAGCAATCAACAAATAGAAAACATGGAACCTGTCTGTTTCGCTGTATCACAGCTCATCAGTGTGGCTAGACACATCCACTTGCTTCTGGCCGGGATCGAAACTTCAACTGATTTGGTGTCAGGCGAAGTCACTACTCCCTAAGCCATTTGGCTACTCCCTAAGCCAAATACATACATATATATATATATATATATATATATATATATATATATATGAGCAGTAATTTCTCTTTTATACAATTTTTTTTTTAAATTGACTGACTAGGTACATTTATTTAGACAGATGAGTGACAAAGTACTGTGCTTAAGTTTTTTATTTAATAATGTGTGTTCTTATGATTTTATTCTTTTCTGGACATAAATTATATAGAAATTGTCCAAATATTTTGTATGTACAAGAGTTTTTGGTTATACTTGAACCATTATCAAGGATAAATTTTATATTTACATTTAACTGAATGTAAGGATTGTTTTATATATGTAGAGTTATAAGAATGTTTTATTTTCAAAATACAGTTAGCATGTTGCGGGGGTTGTTGAAGGAAGTCAACCCCACAAAGTTAGATTTAGAAAAGTGTGAACAGCCAAGACAATGAGGAGATGAGGGCAGAGGTATGAACAATAACAACTTTAGTGTTTATTTTTTTTATAGGATTTGGTACAGGTTTCGTTCGGATAGGCTTTTGTTCCAGAGGGTAGCTGCTTCTATGGAGTTGGTGCGGCGAGTGTTGGGTTTTGTCCAGTGTGGAGTCTAAAGGGTCATTCGTAGCGGTAGCTGGTAGACTGAAGATGCTAGAAGAATCGCCTGGCTGGTTGGGATGTGTCCGTCTTCGAGTCCAAGTTGATATGGCGAGTGTGGAAGTGAGCTTGTACTGGTGGATGGCATTTGCCGCAAGGCAGAATTCCTAAATAGGGCCGAGTCGCAATAAGGTCATCGTGGGTGCGGGACCATGCTGAGAGGTTACAGAGGTGGAATCCCTAAACAGGGCCAAGTCGAAGTAGGGTCATCACGGATATGACTCTGAGTGGCTGATCCGACTGCTGTCAATGCCAGAAGCTGGTGTTTGCAATTTCAATGGCCGATTCGACTACCATGAAGCAGGATCAATGCCAGAAGCTGGTGTTGTGGCTTCAATGGCCAATCTACTGCTGGGGAGAAGGATCAATGCCAGAAGCAAGTATTTGCAACTTTGATGGCCGATTCAAATGCTGGGAAGCAGGATCAAGGCCTGAAGTGTGGGGTGTTATGACGGGACAACTCCGAATTTTTCTGGTCGAAACGAGACTGGTGATTAGCAAAAGGGTTCAGTCAACTACTCCCAGATCAGTGGGAGTAGAAAAACGGTAAATAACAATTGCTCCCCATGTCGTTTCGTGTTTTGGGGAGTGCAGCCTAATCCGATGCATATTATGATAGTTTTAGGCTCAGATGTATTTGTTATATTATTTTGTGTCGCACGTGCAGCTGGATTTTCTTTACAGCAGGTCTTAAAATCTGCCATTGTTTGTAGAGAGTCAGGGTCATTTCATTCTAGGGAGCGGCTAATAGCTGCTGCTGCTGTTATGGTTGTTTCTTTCTAGGGAGCAGCTATTAGTGGCTGCAACAAGCATATTGTGGCCATTTTCATAGTTGCTATTATCAAGTGTTGGTTTTTTTCTTTTTAATAATAATGCTTCCATAATTTTCAGCCTTTTGTTTTTACCTGTTGATGAGGCAATTATATTTGTATTATTAATAAGTATGTTGTGGATAGAGATTTGTAGGTCCTTATGTGTATTTAAATGAGGCCAAATTGAGCTATGGCCAGAGATGAAATATGAGTGAGGCATTTCTCAGCATATCCAATATAATTATTTATCAATTTGGATTGGTCAGAACAACAGTTCCTTAAGGGGCATGTGAATTTGTAAATAATATTGATTCTTTGTAATTTGGATCTTGCAAGTGAAAGAGACTGTTGCCTTTTGGTGTTGGCCTCAGTGTTCACTTTCAGTCATGAATTGAACACCCTTGCTTACATTGCATATATAACACACTAAAATCTGCCTTCCTCCACCATGCGTGAATAGCGTAGTTGTAAAATCTCCAACTGATTTTAAATTGGTGGGGGTTCCAATCCCGGCTGGAAGCAATTGGATGAGCTGTGATACAACGAAACAGTTCTATCTGTGGATGACTATATAGATATATATAAGCACAAAGAATATTTCACTTTAACTGAGCAGGTTCATGCTGATTGTGAAGTTTTGTGAGAACACCATTATGATGTTCTCACTCATTTTGAGGGCATCATTATAATATTCTCACATCTCAGGGCAGGTTTGCCAACCCATAAGAGTGTCCTCACGAAATTTCAAAGTTGGCATGAACCTGCTAAGTTAAAATAACAAATTATTTGTGCTTATCAATGCTCTATCTCCACCCTGATATTGAGCACTTTATGCTAAAATATCTTCTTGCCATAATACATTTTATCAGTAAAACCATTTAAAAAACCTTGGCTCTAAACATAATCACAATTTAACACTATATATATATATAATGGCTGGCCACTTGTATTCGAGGATACCCATCTACTGGGGTGGCTGGCCAATTCCCATTGTAGATGCTTGCTCAGGCACATTTTGTGTTTGTTTAACACTCATAGGATTTACCTGTGGTTTATACTACAACTATGCTGAGTAAACATTACAGTTTCTGCATGAGAGCACATTATCTAGCATGAACAACAGTCTGAACAAAGCCAGGACACTCAAACCCTAAGTCACGATTACTTGTGTCTTTAAGCTAGCTCAACCATTGATGGTTCCTCAAAGAGAGTCGTCTACTCAATTTCACTCACAAGGCTTGTGTTAACCCATAGTATGGTTTTTAGACACTTTCCAAAGGTGCTGCATGCTGGAATCACCTCCTCCAAGACTAACGAAATAAAGAAATCACCTTCCTGACAAATTGACCATGGTGAGATTCAAAGCCAGGCTTTATAGTCAGAAATTAAATGTTCTAACCACTTGGCCACATGCCCATATTTTTTTTTTTTTTAATCATATCAAGAATATATATATATATATATTATTATTATTTTTTACTCTTATGAACACAATAAGTTGTTTTAAAAAAAATTTTTTATTTTTTAAAAGAATCATAAAATTTTTATTTTTTAAAAGAATCATAAAATTTTCAATTGCCAGTACAACTTTCATCAGTGTTTAACAATGTCAAAACACAACACTTCTTCTATGGCAGCTATAACAAATCACACAATAAGTCCCAGCCCTGACATATAGATGGTGCCACTAATAAAAAAATCAATATGATTTTAATGAAGTACTAACCTTCAAATGGCAGGTGATAAAATTTGGGACTAATTAGATTATTAGTTTACAAATTACAGTTATTTAAGGGAAGGTACTGTTGCAAATTTTCAAAACAATGAAAAATCTGAATTTCATGTGTTTATAATGTATTACTTTCTAATGGGAAAACTACTGTTCAAGCAAAGCAATGGCTTGATAAGTGTTATTCAAACTCTGGTCCAACTGAAACAATGGTTAAGAGGTGGTATGCTAACTTTAAACACGGTCATACAGACACAAATGATTTGAATGAGTTGAACATATCAGAAGGCAGTGTATTCACCATTTTGCTTGAACATTTGTCAATGAGAAAGCTATGTTGAAAATGGGCTCTGTGTTTGCTAACAGTCAATAAAAAACAACAATGCATCAACAGTTCAGAGCATTGTTTGCAACTGTTTCAATGTAACAAGAAGTTTTTGCATAAATATGTGATAATGTATGAAACATGGATCCATCACTTCACTCCAGAGTTAAATTGGCAGTCAGCTGAGTGGATGGCAGCAGGTGAAATTGTCCAAAATGACCAAAAACACAAACATCAGCAGGCTTAGTTTTGGCCTCTGTATTTTGGGATGTGCTACATATTTTGTTCATTGATTACCTTGAGAAAAGAAGAACCATCAATAGTAAATATTATATAGCATTATTAGTGCATTTGAAGGAAAGCCAAAAAAATGCCACAAATAAAAAATGATGAGCTGTGATACAACGAAACAGTTCTAAATAAAATAAAAATGAGAATAAAAAGTGATTTTTCGCCAAGACAACGCACTGTGTTACAAGTCAATTGCAAAAATGGCAAAACTATATAAATTGCACTTCGAATTGCTTCCACATCCACTTCACTCTGTTTTCCAGATCTGGCCCCCGGCGACTACTGGCTGTTTGCAGACCTCAAAAGAATGCTCCTTGAAAAGAGATTTTGAATCAGTGTATCACCCTAGGAGGAGATTATGTTGATGAATAAAGTGAATTTTGCCTAAAAGTTGTTGTTTTATTAGTTAGGCTCGAGAGTTATTAAGTGATGTATTACATATTGAAGAAGAGTTACAAGACCCATGTTCATGATCATGAACATGTACTATCAGGGAAACAAGAAACCGGGTGGGAGTTCCACAGGTGGGAAGTACGAGGAAAAAAACTGTTAGAGTAGTTGTAATCCTAGCTATGTGACCAATAAAGTATTTAGTGAAATAACTCATGTCTGGTACAATGTCATGTAGAAAATTATTTTCCACAACAAGAAAACATCTTGCTAGGAAACTGTATTGTAGATGTCATGGAATGTTTGGATCTTTTTTAAAATCTTTTTTTCTATTAACATAATAGAAAAGTGTGCTGGATGGATTGTTGCTATTGAGATTCTCAATCCAATCTCTTCTTTACACAACAAAGAAAAATATATTAAACATGATAAAAATAATAAATAAAATATAATTTTCTTTCTCACAGCTTTATTTTATCTTGGAATTAATGAATTATGATTGATTTATAAGAAAAATCAAATCTGTGACAGAGAGAAAGAGAGAGAGAGAGAGAGAGAGAGAGAGAGAGAGAGAGAGAGAGAGTCAAACATACACATTTAAAAGGTTCAAAATTCCTGGCAGAAGAAGGCCTAAATGGCCAAAAACATCATGTTATTCATATTCTTTCTTTTTGATTTTTATTAAGAATTAAAAAAAAAACAGATTTTCTACTTCCAGAAAGCATGACGATATTAATTATTTTTCTTTTGGTCAAAAATTTGGATTGAATTGAACATTGAAATAAACCAGCGTAATTTGATGTAAACCAAAGTTAGGCTCTTATATTTAGGTCATCAGAAAACAATGGAGGAAAACAAAATAATAATTTTTGAGAAAAAGGATTTTCAAATAGACTGAACATTGAGATGTATTTTTTTTACTTTGAAATTTGATCTAGGCATAAAATATGGTTGTTATATTTGGGTCATCAGAGAAAAATGGAAGTAAACAAAATAATATTTTCAACTTAGAAATTTGAAATAGAGTTTAGTATGCAAAGAGAACTTTGAGATTCACATGATTTTGACTGAAGTAAACAAACACTCGTGATCACTTGTGAAAATCACGTGAATGATCTGGCTTATAACCCTCCAGTTTCCTATATAAGCGTGTTGTAAAGCTGAAGTAGAAGAGTTGGACAACGACTGTGAAAGCGCACAGTCGTATGTGATATCAGGTCTTCCCGATGAGGAGGGTGCTGACAAGAGAGACCAGAACTGTGTGAGCGTACAGGTCAACCCCCCTCCCCCACTGGAGTAAGGTTGCTGACAATTCAAACCAATCAACCACCTAACTGAAAACGTCTTGGATATGAAACAGCAGAGTATATTTTATATTTTACTTACAATTGATCCTATTGTTTCAGATGGAGGCTTGTCACAGATTGTATTTGTTGAGCGGTGATGACGAAAAGACAAGGAAGAGGAAGAAGATTATGAAATGATTATATGAAACTGATGTTTTGTGAAGAGGTCAGATTGAGTAGTTCCTGACAAGAAGATTTATGATTTGAAAAGTTTAAGCATCATCCTGAATTTATTGCAGATTGCTGAAATTTGATAGTCTCCCAAGGACTATGGGAAGTATCATCGTAGTGGTCACAGTGAAAAACTGCTGAGTATATGAAACTTGATGTTCATCACCAGCCTGGCAATATCAGAATTTCATCAGCCATCCTTTGTACCAGCACCTTTGAAAGGGACCATGGTCCCAGCATTTTATTTGAGAAGAATTGACTCCATCAAAAGAGTCTGGAGAACATTGTTGAAAAGAGTTATATATCTTCTGAGATGATTTAACAAGTGAACCATACTCCCTCTCTCTCTCTCTCTCTCTCTCTCTCTCTCTCTCTCTGTCTACACTCCAGTATGTGAGTTGTTATGCTAAAACTTTTACTTTCTGTAACCTTTTTCTTTTACTATTCTTTTCTTGTATATAAAAGACATTAACAGTGCAACCATCAAACAGTTGTTTGCTTGGCTTTCTGCGAACATTATTTTTTTCTTTCTATTTCATTTTACTGTATTCTAAATGTTTAACACTGACTCCCCCAGGCGTGTCTACATCTTCAGTCAACTGTGAACAAACAACATGTGGGCAGGAAGCAGATTTTTACCAGTGAACCAGTTGACTGACCTGTGGATGGTCAAGGACCTATGGCCAACCCCTTGAGCTTGGTTAAGACTGAATAGAGACATCAACCCAAAAAGAAAAACACCGAAGGTTGAGGGGCCAGAGTGGAAGAGTTAGGTCTGGTGTACGTTGACCCATGGAAATAGCCCAAGGGGCGAGAATGTTAAAGGTGGTGCCATTGTGACCAGGATCTAACTCTGTGGAGCCAGAGTGTTAAAAATCATTTTGTGGATTTTATTTTAATCTTATTGGAGATTGCTATTTCTATAATCTATTATATTTTTTATAATATCCAATAAAGTAATCCATCTTCTATTTTAAACAATTCAATAATGACTTAATTTCTACAGAAAATTTGTGAACATTTTATTATTTTGCTGTTGTTAAATCTCTTGCCTCCACAAAAGACATTTTAACCTTCCTTTTGGCTCAGTTGTTTGACTTAAATCTGGTCAAATAGGTCATTTCTTTCCAAACACCCTAATATTTATGAAGGTGTCCAAATTTTATATAAATTACTTTTTGTTGCATTTGAAGGCAAACATTTTTCCTTGTAAAAAAAAATAAAGTGAATATTTAAGTTTGTAGTAAAGTTTTATTGACTATTGCCTATATGTGAGGTCCTAACATTTCTTTTATTGTCAAGTAGTTGAAGAAGGATGTGCATTGTGGTGCAGCGAATATCGGCTAGGAAAGAGAAATTGGAGAGCTTAATTTTTTGCATTCACTTATGCACAAATACCCTTGGGAAAAGCCTTAATCTGTCTTTTTCCTCCAATTATGAATTAAATAACAGGACAGATTGGGTTAATTAGCCTTGGTTAGTAACCAGTCTACCACAGAAAATAATGGCAACCTACTGTAGAAAAAATCTTCTGCCCAGTCAGTTATGTCTCAAAAAGGACATGATCACCCAAGCATGTATCATGTTAGGTAGCTAACTGACTCTGAGTTCAATAAGGAGACAACTTGTCTGCTTTCACCACACTCCTTTGTACTTAGTATCTTCTGACCTCTTTAATTTGTCACTAAAATAACCCCTTTGTCACAATGGCTTTATTACCTTGCTTGGGGTGAAATTATTAAAATATCATGGGAGTTGTTGGACCATCAATATACTGGATTAAAGAGGTTACTGTATATCCTAAGTACAGGGTGTAATGGATGAATTATCTAAATGACACAAAAACTGAAAATAATACTGACAGCTCATTTTAACTGATATATTCACCAAAATTACAGAAACATATCTTATAGTAAAGAGTATATTTATTCAGTAAAATTGCCATGGCCTACAGATGACTTTGGAATCTCCTGCATCTTTTTTAGACAGTCTCCTGGTGAATGCTGCCATAATCCTTGTCTTCAGTTCATCTTTGGTGTTACAAGAAGTTTTGTTAGTTTCTTGCTTGACTGTGTCCTACACATAATAATCAAGGGGGTTGCAGTCTAGGGAGTTATGTCGCCAGATGTAAGAAGTGATGCGGTTGCAGAAATTGTTTGACATTTTCTTGTATTATTTTTCACTGGCAATCAGTGTTCAAACACACACGTTGACTTTTATACTTCTACATGACACCAACTGACACTACTATATGGTGCAGTTGACAAAATCAAAAACAAGCAACATGCATACACAAAATTAAAAATACAAAGTGGCGACAATTTATTTAAAAAATATAAATTTATTTTAAAAGTATAAAATGGCGACAATTTATCCATCGCACCCAATATTTTATAAGAAAATCATTTTTATCATTTCTATTGTTACCTTGTTATATAAAACTTTAAATGTTATTTTCTGTTGCATTTTGGTAATAAATATATGTGCACTCAAACATTTATCTATTCATTATTTACTATATTTAGCTCAAGTTTTTTATTAGTAACAATGTTAGAAATTATTTTTCTTCAAAAATCTTATAAGTATCCAGTAGTCATGCTTTTTTGCTTTGATTCTGCCTTGATTGGTCAACTCCTAATTCATAGCAGTGAAATACTTAATGACTCTCAAAACACCCTAATATTTTCTCAGGAGAAGTCTAAGTAAAGGATTCTTTACAACACATTGGGAATGTATATTCCATCTTTTACTTCTGCTTTTTTTTTTTTTTTTTTTTTAATCATCTCACCCCAAGCAAGGCATTCCACTGCCACTATTGCTCATGGGGCTACATAGGGGAAGGTAAAGAGAAGGAGTGGTTAGACATAGGGAATGTCAGGAGGAAGGTGACAGATGAGTAAGGATACCAAGGATGAGGGTTGGGCAGATGGGAAGAGTGTTTGATAGAATGGGAGCAGGTTAGTGTGTTAGGAGGTGTCTATTGACCTTACATTTAAACTCCTGGAGATTATAGCAGTTTTGTTTAAGAAAATTTAGTTCATTCTTTTCTGTAAGGATATAATATTTTGAATGGATAGTATTAAACAAACTCTGAATTTAATTTCTGTGGACCAAGAAATTTGAAAAAAAAAACATTAATCATGGAGGGAAATGGATAGGTTGGAGGAAATTTGGCTTTGCTCAATTTTACTGAATTTTGGTTAGTTATTCCTGGGTTCAGTTCTCTTTGGAACCATTTTGAAATTCATTTTATTGTTTAAAGCATAATTATTAATTCATTTTTTTCCTTCTTTCTCTCAACCATTCAATCTACTCTTCTGAGAATTTTAATAATTATTATACAAATAGTAGACACTCCATATAGTGATTTTATATGAATAAATATCCCCCCCCCTTTTTTTTAATCACGAGGATTCTTTACAACACATTGGGAATGTATATTCCATCTTTTACTTCTGCTTTTTTTTTTTTTTTTTTTTTTAATCATCTCACCCCAAGCAAGGCATTCCACTGCCACTATTGCTCATGGGGCTACATAGGGGAAGGTAAAGAGAAGGAGTGGTTAGACATAGGGAATGTCAGGAGGAAGGTGACAGATGAGTAAGGATACCGAGGATGAGGGTTGGGCAGATGGGAAGAGTGTTTGATAGAATGGGTGCAGGTTAGTGTGTTAGGAGGTGTCTATTGACCTTACATTTAAACTCCTGGAGATTGTAGCCGTCGGGGAAGCAATCATGTGGAAGAGAATTTCACAGTCGGGAAGTGCGAGGAAAGAAACTGTTGGAGTAGAAGTTGCGGTTGCATTTTATCGGTTTCACTGTAAAAGGGTGGGATCTAGTTGCTAATCTAGTATCTCATTCAAATTCGTATTTAGGAGGCACCAGTGATCTAAGTTCATCGGAGCAGAAGCCGTGAAAGTATTTATAGAAGAGACACAGACACAGGGAAGCCACATCGCGCCGGTGGGAGAGAGACTGCAGGTGGTCTGCCAAGTTGGTATCTATCACATTACAGACCCTCCTCTGAACCTTATCGAGAAGCCCGAGGAGAATAGCAGGGGCACCTGACCAGATATGGCAGCAGTATTCAATGCAAGGGTGGATGGTAGATTTATATATGTGCAGGATAGATTTAGACGAAAAAAACTTCTGGGCCCTACACAGAGAACTGACTTTCATAGCAGCGGATTTAGCAATGGATTCGATATATTCCTTCCATTTGAGGTCCGCTGAAAGTGTGAGACCAAGGAGGCGTAGTGTTTTACTCTCTGGCAGGCAAGCCTGGTCCATGCTAATGGGAGGTAGGTGAGATTGTTGATGATGGTTAATTGAGAGTAGCTTTGTTTTAGAAGCATTAAAATTTACTAGCCATTTCTTACCCCAGTCCACTATGGATTGGAGGTCTTTTTCAATCTCAGCTGCGAGGTTAGCTTTGACGCCTACACCAGATTTTTGTTGGAGCCGAGAGTAAACTGTGGTGTCATTGGCGTACAAACCTACTTGGGCTCTTATGGAATCAGGGAGATCATTAATGTATATCAGGAAGAGTGTAGGACCTAAGATGGAGCTTTGGGGGACACCTGCGTTTGTATGGTAGTTCTGTGAGGCATGTCCATTTAATACCACCTTCATTGTGCGGTTAGAGATGAATGACTGGATTAGTTGAAACAAATGTCCAGTTATACCATAGTTCCGCAGTTTACATAGGAGGTCAGCATGTCGAACGGCTTAGATATATTCAATGCAATGGTTCGGGCTTCGCCATTCCTGTCGAGTGCCTGGAATATGTACTCGGTGATGGTCGTTAGCATATCAGCAGTAGACCTGGTGAAGTGGAAACCATATTGCTCGTCCGAAAGGAGCCTGTGTGCTGTGAGATGCTGAACCACCTTGGCGTTGATAATGGCTTCGAACACTTTGCCAAAGATCGGAAGAAGGCTGATAGGTCGGTAATTTGCAGGGTTAGAGGGTTCTCCAGTGTTTTTAAATATAGGAACTACAGAGGAAGATTTCCAACAGGCAGGAAAGCAGGAAGCAGATAGGCAGAGGTTGTAGAGCTTAGAAAGGACAGAGGAGAGCTCAGGGGTACATTTCTTTAAGACTATGGTTGGGATTCCGTCACCACCGCTCACTTTGTGAGGGTCAAGTTTTAAGATTATCTTAGAGACAAGCGAAGGTGTAATGTGGACATCATTCAGTTGTGCCTCGGTTCTAGGTGAGAAGTCGGGTGTAAAAACTCCAGATGAGTCCAGACTCGAATTGTTCGAGAATCTGCGGGCAAAGCATTCAGCCTTATCTGCTGGGGAGGTGAGGACCTCAAATTTGTTGATTAGCGGGGGTATTGTGGACTTGCTCTTGTTAAGTACTCTTTTACAGAGTCGCCAGTAGTCTTTAGCGCCGAATTTAGAGCATGCTATGCATTGCTTCATTCTGGCAGCAAACAACATCTTAGCTTCATTAAGTATCCTTTTACACTTATTACGAGCTGAAGTGAAAAGGCGCCTGTTTTGGTCCGATGCGTAGTTACGATAGAGTCGGGAAAAATGATTCCGGTGGGCAATGGCAGCCAAGCAAGCAGGTGAGAACCATGGAGACGAATGAGATTTAGGCAGGAATTTCCTAGCAGGGATGAAGGCATCGATGCCAGCCTTAACCCAGGAGGAGACCTCGGATGCACATTCCTCGATGGGAAGACTAAAAACGTTGTTCCAAGGGATGTCACAGAGGAAGTCTCGGAATGAATCCCAGTCTGCTCTTTGATAGCAGTAGGATATTCTACTTGTCTGGATTTCATGGGTCGGGCGGGAGTGGAGTGAAATATTGACGGACACTACAGTGTGGTCAGAGTTTACGAGTGGGCAGAGTTGTCTGGTAGTGCAAGAGTCTGGGATGGAAGTGAAGCTAGAGGTCTAGAAGTGAGTCCCTTCCATTAGGGTTGTCGGAGAAACACGTGGGGAAGTTCACTACTTGCGTAAGGGATTGGATGATTGAAAAGTTCATGGTGTGGACACCAGCAGGGTCAGTGACAGCGTTCTTCAGCCACTTGGTGTGGTGAGCGTTAAAGTCACCAAACACAAATACATGGGCAGAGGGATGGGAAGAAATGGCTTTGTCGATATTGTCAGAAATTATGTCAAGTAACGAACAGTCAGGGGAGGAAGGAGAGCGGTAGAGAAAGAAGAGATAGCTAATCGAGCTGAGAAGTGAGAGGCGGAAGCACATGAAAGAATGATCTGGGGATTCAAAAGATGACACCCTAGCTTCTCTATATATCTGTCTGTAAATTAGATGAATGTGATTAATGTTTTTTTTTTTAATGCCAATTACTTTTTGAATTTATAGAAGCATGGATTCCATTTGGGGCTAGTGCAATGGTTTTGTACTTTTCAATCTATGATCTAGAGCCTCCCTGCCCTAATATGTCATAAGGTAGTATTCATATAAAATAAACATTTTATTCTAACCTAATTATGTATGAGGACTTTGAATAAGTTCTCACTGTTTTCTAACAAATGGTGTTCCCAGAACTGTGTGCGTGTAGTTTTAGATGGTAACACATATAAAAGTAAGCAAGCTTGAAATTCTGTGTATGTCATTTCACTGATGTATAAACAACTTTGTTTTTCATAGTGTTAAACATATAGAATTTTGTGCTAAAGAAAGTGTATTTGCAAAGAATTTTTTGAAGTTTGGGAAAAGTTTGAAGACAAAGAATTGTAGGCTTCATGAAGACTCATGTCAGGCACAAACTGAACTTGCAGAATCATTATGAGTCGATCAGACAACAGTTTTGAAATGTTTGAAACCATATAGAAGGATTCAAAAGCAAGGACATTGGGTGCTGTATGAGTTGAAGTTGAGAGACGTTGAATGGCATTTTGTCATGTGTGAACAGCTGCTTCAGCAGTAGAAAAAGTTTTTGCATCATATAGTGACCAGCAATGAAAAGTGGATACACTATGATAACCCTAAATGTAGAAGATTGTGGGGTAAGCTCGGCTGTGCATAAACATCAGTAGCAAAGCCAAATATCCATGGTTCTGCTCTGCATTTGGCGGGATCAGCTAGTTTATTATGAACTGCTCAAACTGGTCGCAACTATCACGGGAGATTGCTATCGACTACAGTTGATGTGTTTGAGACAAAATGTTGCCATTTTATATTTTTAATTTCATGTATGTGTGTTGTTTGTTTTTGACTTTATTGACTGCATGGTATAGTAGGGTTAGTTGGGCACTGTCTGTGAGAAAAAGAGCACCATAACAGAAGCTCCAATATGAATATTTCAGAGTGTTTGAATATCAATCTAAGGATAGTTCAAAGAATTGGAGTCTATTGGTAGTTACAAAGGTGTTTGGAGTGATTTCTAGTGAAGGCAAAGTCATGTCTCCATTCATTACCAAAGATGAACTGAAGACAAGGATTTAAGCAGCATTGACCAACTAAGACAAGAAGATTATCCAGAAGAGTTGTAGAAGATTCCAAATTCACATGGAGGCCATGGTTGAAGCCAATGGCAATTTTATTAAATAAATTTAGTCTTTTGTATTTCAAGATATTTTTGTATACCAAAATTATACAAAAATAACAATTTACCTATTACACTCTGTATATAGGAAGAAGTTGTTTATTCTAATAACAAAGTGTTCACTGTGAAGAACATACAAGTGCAAGTCAGGCTGCACAACAATTAAAGTTATTTGCTTTTCAATTTTAGAAAAGATTTTCTTGATCATAATCAATAATGAGTGATATGTAATGAAAACTTCTGCTCATTTGTTTTGAGAAAACAAACAAATGCCTGGTTATATGTGATCACGCAGAATATGGTTTGCATGTTCTGAACTGGCAAGATGTTGATATGCAGACAGGAGACAAATCAAGTCATGTGCAAACAAATATTTATCTGTAATAGTTTGTGAATAATTTATAAACATCTTATATTAAGTGAGTATAAAATAAATAATATATATTTATTTATTTGATTTAGATTAGGGTGAGTCCTTTGATAATTAGGGGTATCAAAAGTCTGTTATAACTTGAATCTTGGTAGCAGTCAGGTGAATGTCTGTTTCAGCTCAGTATTCAACAGTTTAGAAGGCAGAACTTGTTAGCTGTAGTCATCTTAGAAATAGGTCAGTGTCAATCTACTGTGTCTGTTTGGTCCTAAGACATGTCAAAAATATCATTAGCAGATGACCTCTTAAACTTCTTCACACATCGCACATGGATTATTTTTTCTGGAAGTAATTTTTCTTATTCTGTGGTTCCTTTTGTTGTCTCTTCTCCTTGTCTGGCTCAGGACTGTAAGTTTATATTCTTTGATCAGGCTCCCAGACTACTGGTGCATTTCTTGGTTTCAGCTAACATCAAAAGTCTCTTTGTGTTAATTATTTTTGATTGGCCAAAATTATTTTTAGAGAGAGTGAGAGAGAAAGAATGAGAGAGAAAGAGAGAGAGAGAGAGAGAGAGAGAGAGAGAGAGAGAGAGAGAGAGAAGGGTATTAAAAGAAAGCACAAATACCTTATTTTAATTAGAATTCTTTTTATTTTTGTGTTGTAACCCTAAAATGTTACTGCATAAGTAATCATCAAAATGAAGGTTAGGAATAATAGTATATCAACAAGTACAAGATTCACATGCTGCATGAAGTAGATACACTGTTAGTGAACTGCTTGTCAGTATAATCACTCTACTCTACTACTCCAATAGGGTCCACGTATTTAAGAGGATAGGAACAGTTCATTCCTGTATACAGGTAGATATTGATAGATGTTTTATTTTCATTTTTTCTCTCTGAACACACTACAATTATAACAACCAAGATGAGGATAACCATTTGAATAAATCAGTATATAATAATAATTTCCCATCTAAAAAATAGCAGACATCTTGTGACTAAAACAAGCATGATAAGAATATCTGTATCAATAAATCATTGTATAATAAAGTTAATTTCCCATCACAGAAATTGAGATGGTAAGTTTTTGATTTTTCTCATATTATGTTTAACATGGCAACTTTTTCTCCAAAATGAAGTTTTTGATATGGACATTTGAATGAAAATCTTTTTTTCTCAGATATTTTACAAATGATTACAAATATTTATTTATTAATAATGTTAATCTATATATACTGAACAAATATATATATATATATATAAATTCCAAACATTGTGTCTGCTTAATTTTAAAAAAATCCATCCATACTAGAAGATAATTTTTCACATATTATAACTGATAGAGGTAAGAAATGTGCTGTAACTTTGACAGTTGATCTTATTATCCATTTCTTGATGTTCCCAAGTACTTTTAATTTTTTCCAAGATCATCTTCAAGGGTGTAATTTGTGGTAACAAAAAATAACTGCAAAACTGTTTTGCTAAAAATTACTGTAAATTTTCTTCTTGCTTCAAATGTAATGGTTGACAAGTTGCTTCGCGTTCTTTAGAACATGAAAATTATCCACAATGGAATTTGTTTATGTTGTAATGTTATGGTCATGCACATATTAAAGCATAAAACTGTTCTTTTTATAAAAATTTTAGAACATTACTGCTGTATTCATAGCTGATTCTATTAATTGACAGATTAAGTTTTTTAATGGATATTGCCTTGAGGATCTGTAATTTGCTTTTGTTGTTTTTTTGGTGTAGGATATGTGTTATCAATCATTATTTTTTATATTGTGTATGTAGACGGGAATGTTGTTGTAGATGTCTAGAAATGGATGAATGGTCAGACATGTGTAATGTAAGATGTTTTATTAATGTTGTTGTTTAAATCCAACATATATATTTTTTTTGTTGGAGATTTTTTTTTTTAATCGTTTCACCCCGAGCAAGGCGGAAATGCCACTGATGTGCAGGGGTCTACATAAGTGTAAAAAGATCAATTAGAAGAGAGTGAAGAGGAAGATGAACCAGTTAGAAAGGAGCAATAGAAATCTGAGAATGCAGGTGTGATGACAGTTTCAAAGGTGGAGAGAAAGGGAAGGATATATGGGGTGGGGAGAGAGCCAAAGTCAAGTGGTTAATAGATGAGTATTGATATTGCATTTAAATTCCTGGAGGTTGTAGCCGTTAGGAAAGCAAGAATATGGGAGCGAGTTCCACAGGCAGGAAGTGTGAAAGAAAAAGCTGCAGGAGTAGAATTGTCGTCTGCATTTGGCTAACCTAACTGTGAATGGGTGGGACCCATTGCCAATCTGGTTGTACAAGTAAACACCTGTTGAGGAGGCACCAGTGACTTAAGTTCGTCAGAGCAGAAGCCATGAAAGTATTTATAGAACAGACGAAGGGAGGCCACATTTTGACGGTGGGGAAGTGGCTGTAGTCAAACTGCCAAGTCAGTACCTATCACATTACTGATTCTCCTTTGGAGCCTGTCGAGAACACTGATGTGAATGGCAGGGGTGCCTGACCATATATGGCAGCAGTACTCTATGCACAAATGAATAGTTGACTTTTATATATGCAGGATGGATTAAGGGATAAAAAACATCCTGGCCCGACACAGTGACCCAACCTTCTTAGCAGTGGATTTAGCTATAGACTCTATGTAGTGGTTCCATTTGAGATCAGAAGAGAAGGTAAGGCCGAGGAGGTGCAGTGTATTGCTTTCAGGGAGAATCGCTTGGTCCATGCTTATGGGAGGCAGGAGAGGTTGCCTGTGATGATTGACAGACAACAGCTTGGTTTTAGACGCATTGAAATTGACAAGCCACTTCTTGCCCCAATTCACCACAGAGCATAGATCCTGTTCAAGGTCAGCAGCGAGATTATGTTTGTCCGCCACAGTGGGTTTCTCCTAAGGAACATTCGAATTGAAATATAATGATGGTTTTACGTAATACATCAGTTGGTTGGGGGTAGTTATTATGGATAATTAAATTAGTAATATTGTATTTTTTATAATATATTATTAATTCTAATTATGTAATCTATATTTTCAAATTTCAAAGTCAACCAATCTGATTAGTTAAATTAAACACACCCATAAAATCTAAATGTTTCTGTCCTCCCCCTCCATATTAATCCTGTAAATAGCAAACGTATTGTTTTCAAAATTCAAATGTAAGTCATTTTCCCCATAGTAATTGAACATTACTTGATGACGATGTAAATCTCAAAATATAAGAATTTCCATGTCGCATATATATACGAGTTGCATATATGGATTGAATAAGATGATAGAGTAAGTAAAGAACAAATAGGGAAAGTGTCTTTAATCTAACATATTTCACTTTATTAAACATCTTCAGAGATTTGTTATAAGCAACACCCCATCAGCCAAAACTTGCTGCTACAACCATAAAATAACTACCACACACCAACAAGCTCATTCTGTAATGCTCTATCATCAGTGGCTCTTTAGTCTGGTAGTGGGTGAACAATGGTATTAAAAAAAGACATGCAAATTGATTTTAAGATAAGATTTTAGGTTCAACTTTCTTGAAAAATGTACAAATGTAAATTAATTTAGCCAATTTGACAATTCTGCTATTTGCTTGTTCTTCTTGCTGGCAACATGAAATAAATATCGTGATCAATGATTGTCACAAGGAATACATTGGAGAAACCTTGAGAAATTTAAATAAAAGATCGTATGAACATAAAAGGGATCTTTTAATAAACAACACACTCTATGCATTAGTTGCTCACCATAATGAGTTTGACCATAAATTTGATTTAAAAAATGCCATTCAAATTAAAAAAAAATGTGTATAATGTGCTTTGATTGCTAGCTCAACCACAGTAAATTTACATCAAAGTTCTTACAACATTTCACCTTTCTTGGTGTGACCTTGAATGTGGCAATGGAATATTTATATATATATATACAAATATATATATGTGTGTGTGTGTGTGTGTGTGTGTGTTGGTTTTGGGGGGGTGTATGTGTATGCATCATGGACAGGAAGCCTAATTGAGGGCAGTGCTTTGTGACTCTCGCTAGTCTATCAACATTTGATTTTTTCCTACCTACATTTATAAACGGTACAAATTAAACTAACCACAACTAACTATTAAAGGATGAAAAGTTTTCACAGATTTTGATGTCGTTCTGGGGTAGGGGCTCATTTTTTTGTCCAAATCAGTAAATTTGTTTTGTCCATGCTAAGTCTCACAAAAACACTATATAAAATTCACTATTTTTTATCCACAATATTGGCTGTGTTACAATTATTTAACTTTTAACAAGAAAAATCTCAAGTCAGCCTTAAAAATTGCTGCAAAACATAAATGATTTATGATGACATATCTCTAATTTTTATTTAGATACATTGTATTTATTTAAAATTTTTCTAGTTGAATTGTTCACCTATATTGCATATGATTCATAATTAAGATAGAATAAAATTTGTATTTTGCCTTATGACAATTGAGATGTAGTAGAGTGGGGTTCCAGTATCATAGATTCAGGGAAAATACAAGACTCTTGCACCAGCCTTGTGTGTATATCTGTGTTTTCTATGATTTACATATACTTGTTCTATTTAATTTACACACAAGCACATGCACACATACATAAGCACACAATTTGAATAAGTTGGAAATAGGACATTCAAATAATATATTTCCATCCCACACTGTCAGGACAATCATTTAACCTGGTCTGAGCAATAAAATCATAAATTTGAAAACATGAAAAAAAATTATTTTTTTAATCCATAAAAAAAAAGATAATTATAAAGTTTATTGAACGTTTTGGAAATTATTTAAAATTATTTTTATGCTTGTCATTGAATTAAATTATTCAAGCACACATCATTGATACACACATAATTTTAATTAAACTGAATTCAATATCTGTGACACAGGGATGAATTTCCCTTTTTGTTTGGCAATAACACTAGGGTAACCTGAAGAGAGTATAAGCTGAATTGTGTAGCTCTTTGAAGTCATTTTTATGACTACTGTGTTCAAACTGAATATATTTTCTAATAAATGTAGTATTTTAAATGGGCAAACAGTTTAGATTTTAAATTTGATTACAACCTGGGGATCTCCTTGAACATGGATTCTACATTCTTGTGTGAATGTAGGAATTGACTTCTCTTTCAGGTGGGTTTTTATAAATCTATCTGCTATATAGTTCTTTCCCACATGTGCTAATCCCAGATGCAGCTAGGTTGACCATATGTTCATATTCTGGGGCACCTACTGACATGTGAAATATTCTGCACATTAACAGTAATAGGGCTAATTTCTCTTTTTGTTTGGTACCTGGGTACCTTGAAGAGAGTACAAGGTGAAATGTGAAACCCTTTAAAGTCATTTTTATGACTCCTGTGTTTAAACTGAATATATTTTCTAATAAATGAAGTATTTTAAATGAACAAATAATTTAGATTTTAAATTTGATCATTTTGCTGTCAATGAAACAACAGGTAGCAAGCTAGTAACATTTATTTATAGGAGCAACTTTTCTGTTAACCTAAAATATACAAGGTTTCTTTAAATATTAAATTAAACATTAAAAATTGTTAAATTAGGAAAACTCACAAAAGCTCGAATTTATTCATTCTATTTCTGAAATTGTTTCAACAAAACAAGGGAATAATAACAAAAACACTTAAAGTCATTGTGTAATATAATTTATTACTGATTTCTTGAAAAAACAAAAAAAAAAACTGCTTGTGGGTCCGTGTTGGTCACTCGTGTGTAACTATCATAAGCCACCAGGCTAAGTTCAATACAATTGGCTGCTCCTTCTTTACCCAACAGGTGCACAAGTTTTGGGTGGGTGAGGGTGTTTGCACATAGAACTCCTTTACGTGTGTGGAATTTCAATTTATTTCTAATGATCGTTTAAAAAATGGTGTAAACATGCACTGTAGTTTCTTCTACATTTTTACGTATTAAAATCAGCTTATATATATATGTGTGTGTGTGTGTGTGTGTGTGTGTGTCAATGTCACTTTGAAAAGAAATTAACATAGAACTTAGAAGCCAAGACGTAATAAAGAAATTTTTGTTGTTACAGTTTTAAAAACAGTTTTTTGACACATATACCTTTTTTTCAAATTTTTTCTCCTTTTTATCTTGTAAATGCAAAGTTTTGAAAGAATTTTCACGATTGTAATTCGCTTCAAAAAAGAAAAACTATCTTTCATGGGCCTTAAAAACCATTATTTCCCAATTTGTTAATTCATCTCTGTAAGGTTCTCTTTGCTATCGGCTTCCTGTTTTAGCGTAATTAAAATCCACTTCTTAATTTATATTTTAAAGTCTAAAGTCTGTTCAGTTAAATTTCTCATTTTATTTTTATTAAAAAAATAAACTTGTGAATTTTAGTCGACATTACAATAAAAAGGGTACTTTTTAAAATAAAAATATAGTGTTCTCCTTTAATTCCTAATGTTTATTTGATTTATCAGTAGTCACTCTCACTCTCTAGTCTCTTTCTATGTTTCGTCTGTTTTTTTTTTTGCTTACATTTCTTCTGTTTAAGCCTAACATCTCTCAATTGCACACTCCGGTTGAAGCATAGGCTTTCTTTCACATTTTTCGATCGCTCTTTCTTCCGTGTCTATTTCAGTCATATCATTTTTTTCTCTCTTTTACAGAAAATAGAATTACTGAGTAATTCTATTTTCTGTTACTCACATGACTCCCTCTCTCATTCGTTTTAACCCTTTTTTATTTAGCCCTTAATGTAAATGTGAGTATGTTTCTCCTCATCCGCGTCTCAGCCTCATCTTCGACGTTTTAAAAGCCGCTCTGAGTTGGATGTCAATTTCCCATCACGCCTCACACTTTCGTTCACACTGTCTCTTTTTCCGTTACATTTTGGCACTTCCTCCTACTTCGTTTGTGACCCTCAGTCTTTCCCTCCTATAAAACCTTCCTCGGTAAAGGTATTATTTGGATCACGTGACACCTTTGCTAGGCACAGAGAACATTTGAGATGTCAGCGCCATGCGTGTTGCTGCGTCTTGCTGTGTGTCGTCGTCGTCGTCGTCGTAGTCTGCTCGTCTACTATGACCCAGGCTCTCCCTCACATCGGCAATGTAGTTGTGTTTGATGCATCTGCTGGCGACAACTGGTCGCAGCCACAGCACGATGATGGAGGTCCGACGACCGCAGTTGGAGCAGAAAGCAATAGTCTACGCCATCACCACCACCACCATCAGCATCATCATCACCATCAACAACAACAATCTAACAGCCAAGTTCTGTCCACGACTAATTCTACCAGCAAGAGCAGTAGTACCCCTAGTGTCCCAGGAAATACGGATTTTACCTCTTCATATTCTTCTACTATTACTAAAACCACAAATAATAATAGTAGAAGTGCTAGTGGTAATATCTACACTACTACAACAACAAACCTTCTCACGAATGTGGTCCCTATTCCTTTATCGTCGTCTTCATCATCTTTCTTTGCAACTGTTTCCCTCTCTAGCCCTGGCCCTTCTTCTACCATTGAGTCTTCGACGGCTACAACTGGAAGTGTTTTCACTCCCTCCATTAATTATACAGCCACCCTGCCCCAAACAACAACAGCGAGCCACCCCCAGGGCGACCCCTTGACCTCCCATACTGGACATCGACTTTTATTATTGTTGCAACAACAGCAACAACAGCAGCAGACGACGACAGCAACAACAACAAGCAACACACCGTTAATATCATCTGTTTTATTGTCATCTTCACCCTCGACAGTCAGAAAAAAAAAGGATAGCACCATTGCTTCTTCGACTAATAATATTAACAATTTATTAAAATCATCATCAAGTTTGGTGTTTTCATCCCCATTAATATCCCCCGGGAAAAAAAGTGATAATGTTAGCGCAACTGTTACAACCACAACAGCAACAACCACGACAACAGCAGCAACAACAATTAATAACAATAACAATAATAATTTGCTGAAATCCTCGCCTGGCTTGGGTCTGTCTTCTTCATCGTCCTCATCATCATCGCCGTCTTCTTCATTTTTGTCATTTCAATCGTCATGTTCACTTACTTCATCGTCCCTCCGGACAACAAAATCCCCGTCCACCATAATTACCTGCCCTTCGGGAACCCTTCTTCCCTCGTCTCCGAGGAGGACTGACTCCAAAAAATTTCGAGGTTTGGCAGAATCGAGGGGCCCCAGCTCCTCGGGTGGCGAAGCGACGACGACAGCTACTCACCCTAATTCTGGGGAGGAGAACTACCCCCAGATTTCTGCCACCTCAGAGGACAGCAAGGAACGCCTTGCATCTATTGAAGAAAATCTAGAGTCATCTATAAGGTTGTGTATGTTCTTACTTATTTTTGTCTTGTGTTTGATTTGTTATTTTTTTCTTTTTACCCTGTTTGCATTCTTATTTTTTAAAATGTTGTTTACTTTTAATTAAAAAAAAAACAAAACTTTTTTTCCTAATAATTAAAAATAAAACGTTCTAATGAATGGCCTTAAATTCTGTTCACATGTGTTTTAATTTTTTTAAATCCATCAACGACGAATAAAAGATGATAATTATTTAGTGTGGGTTGATCATGATGATTATATCATCATCTTCCCTATTTCTTTTTTATGTCCCAAGTTTTAAATTTCACCCCAAATAAAATCCGTTTCATGGTTTTTAATTTTTTAAATTTCTATCTCAGTTCACCGATCTGTCAGTTCATGATTTCACTCCCAAATGCCGCACCCCTCAAAAGGACACTTCTTCTCCGTCAAGATACATGTATTTCGGGTTGGTGCCCTTTTCTCTTAGCAAAAACAGTTGTTGTTGGCTACAAGAAGATAAGGTTGGCCACAAAATGAGGGTCCGTTTTCTTCAAATGACACACCCGGTTTGACATGATAGTTTGAAATAGAAGTGTCAGCCTGACACTTCTATTAAACTATTTCGTAAACTTATTTGAAAGGACAACTATTTGTGGGTTTTAATTTCATTACTTTTGCGCACCTTCAATACGAAATATGAAAATATGCCCCGATTTTGTGGCCACATTAAACATCGTGGGGAAAAAACTAAAAGAAAGTACATTTATGACAATAACAAAAAACACGTCAGTAAAAGTACGACTTACGGCTTTTTAGTTTTTACATAAATTAAGTTTTTTTTGTTTGTTTTTTTTTGTTTTTTTGGTGGGGGTGAATTTTTTTTACCAAATAAATAATTTAATTTAATTTTCCTAAATCATGTTTCGTTTTTATTTTGAATGAGAAAAATGGCCATTAAAAAAAAAAAATTCAAAAAGCAACAAACTTACATCTTCCTTCTTCAGTTTTTTAAATAAAGTTTGATTCAAATTCATCTTCCCCAAAAAATTCTTTATTTAATATTTTGAATTTTATTTAAATTATCCTGTTTTTATTTTTAACTACTTTTTATCACCTGACACTACACTGACATGTTTTATCAAGAAAATTGACACAATTCAAAAATCAAATGTAAATTTGTCATTTGCATCGAGATGCAAATAATTTTTTAAATGGTCCTTGTTATTTTTAAAAAAAAAAACTCACAAAATAATTCTTTCATTCAATTTTTTGTCATTTATCACTAGAGAAGGTTTTTATTTTATCAAACATAAAGAAGAATATTGACACGAATAACTAAAAAAAAAAAAATCAAAGAAACCTTTTATTTTTGTTGTTTCGTTTATTCCTTGTTTATGTGTTTATTTTTTGCCATCCTTTGTCATTGTTGGCATTTCTGGGTACCCAGTATTTTTGGCCCTAGATTATTTTTCGGGAGAAAGAAAAAAAGACATCATGGAAGCTTTTCTTTTCATAATCGGGAATAAAAAAGGATCAGATATCTAAAAAAAAAAAATTGTTTGTGTTCTTAATCATAAAAAATAATTTATGATTGTCAGTCACAGAAAATCATTTTATTTATTTTGTCAACATTAAACAACATCTTCTAAAATGAAAGCAAAATGATTAAAGACTAAAAAAAAAGTTGTTAATGGTTTGTTATCGATGAATTTCCTTCTTGTGAATTTGGTTTTCTTTTAAAAGCTGATATAAAAATGTTCAATTACTCCAATTCTTGTATTTTTATGCACATGTTTGTTATTTTGACTATCTGTCAAAAAGAGTTTGTACATATTTTTGTTTTCTTTCTCCTCCAACATAAGATTTTCCCCACTAGAATAAATTGTATACATTTGCAAGGATGACGTCAAAATCATTTCCCCATGTGGTTGTAATCTATTTCTCTACCCTCTCTTTCCCTGTGGGCCTGTCCTCTTTCTCTCCTACTCTCCATTTCTAACCCTACCCCATGCCACTATTAAGTCACACCAAAAACTGGACAGATGACCTCTTGTTTTTTTTTTTATCTTAAAGAAATCTTCCTTATAAATAAGCCCCCTCAAAAAAAAAAAAACTTTTATTATTCTCTCCTCTCTCTTAAGTCTTACTCAGTATATTTATTATTGTTTTTAAGTAGTATTTTTTTTATATATAAATGTAATTGTCATTGAAAAATTATGCTGGTTTATTTTATTTTTTTTTCAAATTCTATTTAATTCGTTTCTACTGCTTAAAAATTGTTTATCGATGAAAATCAGTTTTTTATAATTTTACTAAAAAGATTATTCGGGATTTAATAAAGAAACTGATTGATCATGATTTTCAAGGCCAACAAATCCATTTTGAACATAAACATTTAATCCGTTATCGGAGGGAGTTAAGGACCTGTGCGTCATTAGATAATTAAATTTTTAAAAATAAATCCCGTATGTCGATGGTGTGAACTGTGAATTAATTAACAACAACAAAACACCGTCAATTTGAAAGATATTTCATTTTTGATGATTATGCATTGTCAATTCGTGTGTGTGTGTGTGTTTGGTGTATACTACTGTGTAAGTCGAATTGATAAAAAAAATCCTTAGTTCTTGAATCTCGACAAGAAAGGGTAGTCAGCTTGTGTAGAATTGACCATATTGTTGGAAAGAGAAGTCTTTTAGATCATCCAAGTACGAAATCTGGGTACTGATTTTCAAAGCAAAGGAATTGTAACCGATTCTTATCAATCTCATTTCTCTACCAATTTGACGGGTGTAAGGACTAGAATTAATAATTAAATACTTTGAAATTTGAATCGCTGTTGTCCCCCTCCCCTTTTTATTTTTTACAATAATACATTTTTTATTTTATTTTGCAAGGAGGATCTTGTCTCCTTGTTTAAGTTAGTTAACTTAAGCATGACAGAACTTAAATCCCCTTTTTGTAGACTTTGGCATGAGAACCTCATTGAAGAAGGATGTGTTTGGCATTGTCTTTTTGGAAACTGAAACAAAGGAGAGAAAGATTGATTTATTAGGAAGAGTGCCATAGCAGCACATGTCATCTGCAGGTGATCAACATTAGCCACACCTTGACTTTTTTTTTTTTTAGGGATGAAAAAAAAATCCTTTTAATGATGAAAGAGAAAATAAGTTAAAGTAGAATAGCATTTATTTTCTTTTTTAAAATACCAGAGTTTTTAGGGATATATGCATGTTTGGATAATGCATACTTCTTAAATGTGTGTGTGCACATAATGTTGCTTTTATGTTTCCCGTATTTTTGATATATCATATGATGTGTATATTTTTGCATTGGCAAATTGTGTATTTGGGCAACAATCCCTCTTAAGTTTCATTAAAAACAACTGACAAGTTACTGCAGTTCAATTAAGTTTAATTTTCTTGTGTTCTTAGAATTTTCTTCTTTTCTGAAAAATTATGTAGACATTGTCCAAATGTTTTGTATGCCTCAGCACTTTTGGCTAAGAAGAAAAATTAAATGAAACTTAACCGAACTGCAATACCTTGTCAGTTGTTTTTAATGCAACTTATAAGCTTCATTAAAAAATATATATATTTATATATTAATAATATATATAAATCTAAGGGTCATTTTGCAAGTGTTAAACCAATCAACTTTTGGTTAAGATAAAATGCTACCTTGGATTTTATAGCAAATATTCTAAATATTTTTATTTTAACATTAATTGAAAAATTTCACAAATTTTATCATTTTCTGCTTAATTTAATTTTTCTTGTGTATTTAACAACTATCTTTTCCTCTTGTTTGATGTGTCTTGGGTATTTTCATCCACTTGTTTTCATATAGTCATGTAAGCATAGAAATCAACACCGCATGGTGACTGGGTTTCCCACCTTAAGGAATCATTGAGCCATATTTTAAACTTACAAGTTCTCTATTCTCAATATTAAGAACTCTTCCTCTATAATTAGAAATTTCAAACAATTGTGTATTTGTATCATATTATACTATTGTATAATATTATTGTACCCAATATATATATATATATATATATATACGCACACATACAAATGTAAAATATGTCACTTAGCTGATTGCTGTTACATTTGGCACCTCAACTTGAGAGTTTTGGAGATGAACCTTTCTGTAATCATTCTGTCCACTCGTTAGAAGATATCAGCAATTGTCTGTTGATTTTTCTCATTTTCATAATGTTATATTAAACTAGTAGTATAGCCCAGCATTGATCGGGTGTAATGAAAGCTTTAAAACTAATGCATGGTCCTGGAGCTCAGACTCTTTGGACGTTGGCACGAAAGACTAAAAAGCAATAGTTGTTTCCAGTTAAAGTGAAACCGTAGATTGAAAGAAAAATGAATGGATGTAAGTCAAATTTTGATTTCCTGGTATCGATATCAAATATGTTTTTTTTCGTCATAAACTGAATTTTGAAGGCTAAATAAGTCCTCTGAGTAAATGATATCATGGCTGAGACTAAGAACTACAATTATATCTACTTAGAGCCAAACCCGAAGCAAAAAATAAAAGATAAAGGCTGAAAAAATACAGACATACAGGCAGATAAACAGACACACACACACAAACATCTTGCCTTTTATTTATATATATATATATATATATATATATATATATATATATATTATCAATTTTCTGCACTATTGTAAGAACTGCAACCTTGAAACTTCTGAATATCGTTTCTTATGTCTTTGTCTATGAGTGTATCAAATTTGATTAAAATCGGACCACTCCTTATATAACTCAATTTTTTCGATTTTCATCGGGGGTACCTCAACACAAAACCTAGCTAAAAGCACTCGCAGACGCTTATAGTACAACTGTGTAAATTTTCAAGAAAATCGGTTTAGCCATTTTGGAGTCTATAGGTAACAGATACACACAGACACACACACACACACACACACACACACACACAGTTCCATTTATAAATAAGTTTAGATAAACAAGTAATATATGCACTTTTTATTTGTGTTAAGTTTATCCTAAAAGCAGTCGTCATACCTGACAATTGCTTTTAGCATGGACCAGACTGTCACCTCTGGGTGTTGACTTCAATGTCCACTTTTATATGTGTGTGTATTGTTTAAATATCGTTTAAGAAAATGTTCAATATTAGAAATAGTTTATAAATATAGACAGTGTAGATATGAATCAACACTGCATGGTGTCTATTGGTTTGAAGCTTCAATGTGATTGGTTGATTTGTTATTTATGGTTTATTAACCTTTTGTAGGTTGTTTAAAGCCAGAATAATATTTTTAGATTGTAAGAATGTTTTGGAGATAATGATTTCCTGATAGGCATCCTACTGATTAACCTATAGCTGGGGGGGGGGAAAGAGGTGGATTCATACCTCATATAAGTGTATGTAACAAACCTGACTAGGATTGAAGCTAGAACTTCCAAAGAGCTGTTCTGCATTACAACACCAAGTATTCAACAAGCGGTCATCCATCTAGGTACTGACCAGGTTTGATGGTGTTTAACTTTAGTGATGGTATCAAAACTGTTGTTTCAATGCACAATCAATATGATCTTCCAACGTTATATATGCCAAGCCTGAACAGCCAAAAAGAAAAAATAAACACTATGTATCCTACCCAAACTCAGTAAAAACAGTGTTCATATTTATGCTATTTACACTTTTGTCTTCATCTTTATTGTTACATTTATGACGTTTCAGCTGTTGTACACTCTGACCTTCTTCAATGGCCAAAACATTGTGAATGTGGAACAATATAAATAGTTACATAGTTGCCATACCTCATTTCTGAAATGTAGACAAATGATAAAATTTATCACTTAGCTAATTGATGTTATATTCAGCACCTCATATTCAGAATTTTGTAGATGAATACTTTTTGTAATTTAGTCTACTCTACAGGAGGCTTCAGCAGTTGACATATCTATATATATATATATATATTTGCACACACAGTAGTTATTTATAAACTCTTATTGTACTCTGAACAAAGAAATACTTCAAAATCAAGTAGAAAGTTGTTGGTTTTTTTTGGGGTGGTTCCTTTATGAATTAAACTAGGGATGTTAGAAAAATAATTATCCCTAAAAATCATCTTTTTAACAAAGTGATTGGTTGGGACATAAATCATCAAACATTGACAAATGTGACTAAAAAAATTCTAAAGCCTAACTCCACATTGTCAAGCAAAATTTTATGAATTGAAACAAAATATCTTTAATTTTGAAGCATGTGAAAGTTTATGAAAATTGTTAAATATTTAGTGTATTAAGATAGTAAATGAGATATTTTAAAATGTTGCTTGCAACTCATTTTTTTTATCACTTAAAAATAGGCAGAACCTAAAAGATATACAAGTAGCAACGGTGAAGGCAAACTCTTGTATCTGACTCAAAACAAATGAAGTAGTCATCAGGTAGTAAATCAGATTAGCCAGGTGGTAAGGCTTGACTTTTGTGCAGTGAAATCTATTGAGAGGCAGGCTCTGAAATGGATCACATACTCTCCTGAGGCCCTAAAGTACCCCCTGGTACACGGAACATTCTATTGTCTGCACTTGCAATCTGTTTTCAATTTCTCTTTTTTGGGTACTATCATAGAAATTAGATATTTAGAGACATTATTCTCATTTCTGAAATATTTGTAGAATGCATATTACCTAATTGCTAAGAGCATGCTTCAGCAATCAGTTGCTTGCCTCATGGGGGAAAAGTCAATACATGTATGAGTCCAGTCAAGAGGAACATTAATTTTTAGTAGGCCATCCTGATGTTGGCCAGTTAAAGTGTTTTGCTGTTTTAAGAAAAAAAAAACAAAATTCAAACATGTGTGCCTTCTAAAAATAATGTTTATATTAGTAACAAAAAATGACAAAAGCAGCAGTCAGTATATATATATATATATATCCGAGTGGGTACAGAACGAAGAATTCTTTCGATGTCCAAAACATTAATTTAAAACAGTGCTCAATATATAATATACTATATAGAGCTGTGAATATTTATTATAAATTATACTTTAGAACATGTACATAATTTCTCTATATATAATCACTATGAAGGCACATTCGTTTCAGCATTGGGTCACCAATGCCTCTTCAGGTGAAATTTCACCTGAAGAGGCATTGGTGACCCAATGCTGAAACGAATGTGCCTTCATAGTGATTATATATAGAGAAATTATGTACATGTTCTAAAGTATAATTTATATATATATATATATATATATATATATATGTTTAATTACTTAGTTTTTGGTCATAATAAGATTAGACCAGTGCACATTTGTATCAAAAAGTGTTCAATACAATTGTAGAACTTTTGAATATTTTCCATTTTTAAACGAGTTATTATGTGACCTAGGTTTCTACCATGATTGGTATCTTCAGGCGATTGGCAATAACTGATTTTACTGTTTACTACTTCTTTTAAGAATGCTCATGTAACAGTGTTTTTTTTTTTTTTTTTTTTTTTTTTGAATGCTCGCATGGCAGGGAATTTTTGAACATGCAATTTTTAAAATTACAAGAAATTATAACGTTTTCATCCATGGTTGTATGAACCTAATAGGTATTTTTTAGTATGGTTACACTTAGTCATAATTTCTGTTCTTTCATTCAATAGTTCATTTTTGTTTAGGAATAGCATAAGCTCTAACTTTTTTTTCCTGGCACAGTCTACATATTTTTCCACTGTTGTAAGGCTTGGCTGTTTTCACTATACTCCATATTATGTCTGGGTCTTTTCCATATTTTGATTTCAATTTCCACAGATGGCTAGCCAATTATGTACAGTTTTTTAAGTTTTCTATTTTGAATGTAGACTTGTGATTGAGCCACCTGGTCTTAAAGGTGTCCTTGGTTGATCCGCATATTAACTTGTTTGCAAATGGAATGTATATATATATATATATAAAGAACTCCTAAAGGAGTCTGCTATGGCAGAGCCTTAATCTTAATCTTAATATTTCTAAATAAATTCTCAAAGAACAGTGACCAACCATAACCATATGGAACCCTTTGCACTAATCTGTATTTTGAAACAAGTAAAGGTGATGTCCAAACAGACTGGACCTCTGGCGGCTCCCTGCCAGTAGGTTGTTGTGAGCTTTCTCTTGTCACTGGAAAAATCTCTAGTGGATCAGAGATAGGGGAGTGAGGACTGTACATTGCCACAACTCCAATCTTAATTCCTGCTTTTGAGCATGCCTCTAGTTCTATAATCATCTCTGAAAGACCCTGTAGCAATATGGAATGTTGGTGGACACAGATCATTGAGGTGACTGGAAGTGTCAAGCCAGTCTCTGCATACCTCACCTTTATCCTGAAGCTAGCATCAACAGGGCAGCTGAACAATAAATGAAATTTTTGTGTGTGTGTGTATACCATTAAAATAGTGGCTGGTTGGACTAGCAGATGGTAGATCGAAAAAAAGTGCTCAATGCACAGTCAAAACAAATAAACTGAATATACAGAGCTAACAATATGTCAAACAGAACACACACCAATTACTTGCTACTTAGGTTTCGACCATGCTGCTCTCTTGAAGATTTGGTTTTAATGGTGAAGGCTTGTGTAGTAGCATCCATACTTATTAGAAGAACAGTGCACCAGGTAATCTCCAAACAGCTCTCTCCAGGTTTGAATTCAGTTTTCCTTCTGTTAGACTGGTTACCAACCAAGGCTAGAGAGCTTACGTGCCCTGCCATTTAACCTATAGCTTGAAAAGCCAGAGACAGAAAAGATGGTTTCATACCTTTTTCTTCTTATCTGTGAGAGCTTGACTGGAGTTTGAACTTGGCATGCTAAGCCCACTTTCCATGAAAATAATCAGTAAGCACTCTCCCCCACAGGGTGAGATTGGTAAATTGTCGCTGTTTTATATTTTTCATTCTTTGTTTTTTATTTTGTTTACTGCACGGTATAGTAGCGTCAGTTAGGCACTCTGTGAAAAAAAGAGTACCATGATGTAATTCACTCCTCTAGAAATTTGGAAACTGTATGCTTTATTGCTTGACATTCATGCTGGGAGCTCCAATATAAACATTTTCAGAATGTTTGGGTGTCAATAGTGCAGAGGATTTGGAAAGAGTTGGATGAGTCTGTGATTACAAAGGTGTTGGGAGTGATCACCAGTGATGGCAATGTTATGCTTCCATTCATTGTCCCACAAGGCCAAAGACTCAACACAGAGACCTACATCAAGTGCCTTGGGAAGGTACAAGAGTGTGGCTGCTGGAAGACCCTGTATGTGGCAACAGGACTCTGCATCATGTTGCACAAGTAGAAGAACCCAGTCATGGCAGTCAGACAATTTCTGCGACTATATCACCACTTACATCTGGCCATCAAATTCCCCAGACTGCAATCATCTTGATTATTATGTGTTGTGTACAGTTAAGTGAAAAACCAACAAAACCCCTTGGAATATCAAAGCAAAGTATTATGGCAGCAGCATTCACCAACTTAAACAAGAAAACCGTCCAGAGAAGTTGCAGGAGATTCCAAAGTAGCTTGGAGGCTATGGCGATTTTATTAAATAAATTTACTCCAAGATATTTTTGTGTAATTTTAGTAAATATATCCGTTAAAATGAGATGTCAGTATTCTTTTTTATTTTTGTATCAATTAGATGACGATTCATTTATCGCAGCCTGTTTATGAATAAAAAGAGACAAGAAGGAAAATTATTCTTAGCCAAGGTTAAGGATAGTTTTTTTTTTTTTTAATTCATTTTGTTCCTTTACAGATACACTCTATCTAAAAATAGTTTACACATGAAAACACACACACACACACACACACACACACACACACACACATACATACACAAATGTAATGTAATGTAAACTTATTTAGAAATGGAACTTTGTTTCTCTCTGTGTGTATGTGTCTGTTACCTATAGACTCTGAAACAGCTGAACCAATTTTCTTAAATTTACACAGTTGTACTATAAGCGTCTGCGAGTGTTCTTAGGTAGGTTTTGTGTCAAGGTATCCCTGATAAATATCGAAAATTGGTAATCAAAAAAATCGTGTTATAGAAGGAGTGGTCTGATTTTAATCAAATTTGATACACTCATAGGCAAAGACATAAGAAATGATATTTAGAAGTTTCAAGGTTGCAGTTCTTACAATAGTGCAGAAAATCAATAATATATATATATATATAAATAAAAGACAAGATGTTTGTGTGTGTGTGTCTGTTTATCTGCCTGTATGTCTGTATTTTTTCAGCCTTTATATTTTATTTTTTGCTTCGGGTTTGGCTCTAAGTAGATATAATTGTAGTTCTTAGTCTCAGCCATGATATCATTTACTCAGAGGACTTATTTAGCCTTCAAAATTCAGTTTATGACGAAAAAAAACATATTTGATATCGATACCAGGAAATCAAAATTTGACTTACATCCATTCATTTTTCTTTCAATCTATGGTTTCACTTTAACTGGAAACAACTATTGCTTTTTAGTCTTTTGTGCCAACATCCAAAGAGTCTGAGCTCCAGGACCATGGATTAGTTTTAAAGCTTTCATTACACCCGAGCAATGCCGGGCTATACTGCTAGTACATATATAAAGCGAACATTGAAATCAGCACTCACAAGTGACAGTCTGTTCCATGTTAAATGCAGTTGTCAGGCCTGATGATTGCATTCAACATGAAACAGGCTGTCACTGCTAGGTGTTAACTTCAATGTGCACTTTTCTATTTATACATGCTCTATCCCTGATATTGAGCAGTGCTTTTACCCTAAAATACTTAAAACTATATTTTATCAGATATATACATGTGTGGAGATGGAGATAAAATAATGTAGATTGTTAATGACAAATCACACTTGGCCAATAAATTACTGGAGTTTAATATGTTTAAAGGCCAGCACATTTGTGTAAACAAAAATCATTTTTATTAAAAAAAACAAAATGAACTGACAATAATAAATAATAAATAAAAGGTAAAAAGACTTGTCTTTCTAACTTAAATTTTCATCCACTGCTCATCAGGGTTAGATAAATCTATTCATTAACAGATATCATCTTTATATTTAATTTAAATAGACTATGCAAACAATGTTAACCATTGACAGTATTGTCAATAATTAGCATTTTGTTTTTACATAGCATAATTAGAGTTGATGTCTACGAGTGCTTAATGAATTCAATAGTTATCTGACCTTGACAATTAGTGTATCTGCGGAAAATGAAATCTCTTGAACTTTTATTTAATGTGAAAATTTCAGATCAAATTTCTGTATCTCTGTAAAAGGAAAACTTACCTTAGCCAACATGTTTCATTCTGGTGAAAATTTGCAAAATCCTGCAAATCATTTGTTAATTCCCTTTTAATATTTTTTAATTCTTTCTAAAACATTGGAAATTTTGTTTTTGTGTCAATGTGGGACAAGAGTTTGATGCTTTTGTTTTCAGTGAAAAATGAATAAATTCTTGTAAAAATAAAATAATTGTCGGATTTTACTGGAACTTTCAGGATTTATTCACAAATAAATTAAATTATTTATGAAATCATTATTTTGCAAAATTTTTATAAAAATATTATTTTACATGTTATCCCCTCCCCACACCCAACTTAATTTCATTAAATTTCTAGAAATCAGTTTTGTCTGCAAACATTGTTTTATTAGTTAAATGAAGGATTCCTTCAAGAATGTAAATCATTTTTTTTTTTTTTTTTTTTCAGTTGCCACTTCCCCAAGAATCTTTTCTGAATAGTCAAGTAATGAATGCAATAAAATGATATTATTTAATTAGATAAATTTTTAATGGTTTTATAAATTATATATTAAAGGCCATTATTATCTGAAAAATTTTGTTTGCGATGAATAATTAATTTTTACAAGAATTGTTTTCACTTTTTCTTTTTTAAATTATAATAATTTATAGTTTAAAAAAATCTTTGAAAAGTTCTTCAAAACTTTGTCTGCATTAGGTTATTGAGTTATTAACTGAAGACCATATTTACTAAGCTAAAATTGAAAAGCTTAAAACAAATTGTCACACTAAGATTTTAAAAATAATTTTTAATTTTTTTTCATGTGCTCATTTTGAAGCATTATCAGAAAATAAGATCAAGACTAGTAAATTTAAAGTTTACATTCCTAAAATTATATTACAGAGAATATTTCCAACATTTGTAAGACTACTGAGTACTTAAAAATGATATAAAAAAAACAATCACCCTCATTTTCTTAAATTATGTTTTAACAGATGAAGTCTTCGCAGACAGTAATAAACATATAAATAGCTTGTTAGTGCTTGTCAGGTGTTGAAAGATATGTAAATCATTACTACTGTTCATCTTAAAATTCATTTTTCTGCTTTTTTTTTAATAAATAATATTTGCTTCAAATCCGATTAATTATACTTAATTATATCAGCTAATATTTCTCAAATAAAGTTTCTGAAAAGTATACTTTATTTTTGAAAGATTTTTTTTTAATAAAGAAAATCATGCAAATACCCTAGGGAAAGGTATTAATCCATCTCTTCCCTCCAGTTATGGGTTAAATAACAGGACAGATTGGGTTCTATAGCCTTGGCTGGCAACCAATCTACTTCAAAAAGCAATGGCAACATACTGTGGGATAATCTTCTGCCAGTCAGTCATGTCTCTTTCAAGATATGATCACTCAAGCGTGTTTCACATATGGTACTTAACTGACTGACATTGTGATGAAAGATGGCTAAAATGGGGGCTAATCAGCTATTTTAGAAAAAAATCGATTCCAATCAGTATAATTTCTGTTTGGAAAATACACTACAGAGTATTTTGCTTACTGGAATTAGTAAATTTAATCCATTAGCTTTAACTGAAAGCTAACATGAAAGCTTCAAAAATCTTTTTTATTTTTCAAAATTCACAGGTATTATTGTGAAAAAGTGGAGGTACCTACTTAAGTAGAGCTGGGCATTCTACACAAATCTGGCAATCCACGAAAAATAATGTTTGCTGTAATAAAAATATATTGGATTAAAAATGAAAATCCATCAATTTTTTTTTAGAAATTGCTTTGTTTATATCTTTGGTATAAAAGTGAGCAGATATGGCTTTTGGCAAAATATGAATAGAAGAGGTGCTCTAAGGCAGTGCCTTACTTGGCTGTGTGGCTCTTTATAGTCAAATAGTCTAAAGTAAACCAGATCAGATGGTAGTTTTTCCTACAAAGAGGGACTCAAGTTTGAATCCTGCTGTTTTTTTCAAATGACAACTAAATACTGTTTGAAAAAAAAACTGGATGTTCAACTCAAATACAACTAAAAATATGGGGATTCATTAAAAATAATGTTAGATTAAAAGTCCATTAATTTTTCAGCAATGAAATTAGCTTTCAAGAAGTTTTCCAAAGTCTTTATAATAGATTTTTTCTAACATTTTCAGAAACCAAACTATTTTACACTTTTACCCAAAACACAGGCATCATTTATTTCCTTTATTTTAGTTTCTCTTTCAATCTGCAATGTGTAAACATTCTGTCCAGCTGATTTGATTGTTGCTTAAGGACCCAAAATAATTTTCTTGCAAGAACTTTTTTTTTCCAGATTTTTTCTTCTCATTTTAATTCATTTTTTCACAAATATCACAATTTTTAGAGGTTTGTTAAAAGTTCTTAAGAAATATTAAGATTGATTTTTGTGAGAGGGGGTTTTAACAATTTGTCAAAATATTTTCTTGTGTGTGTAAATTGATGTTACTGTATTTATCATAAAATTTAATAAACTTTGTATATTCAATTCAAATAAAAAAAAATATTTAAGTTTGAAATAATTAAAATGAATGTATTCAGCTTGTTGAAGGTTTTTTTTCTAAGAGGAGCATTAGCTTGTAAAAAAAAAGCCTTATTGTTTTTGTAAATACCATCTCTATCTGATATGCCCCTTTAGAATAAAAGTGATCATGGCTCTCTACAGCTTCCTTCTTTTTATTGCTATTAGTAATATCTTCTCTTTATAATCCTCACGTTTTCTTTTTTTAAATTTGTTAATAAGGTGACTTGCTTTTTTCTTCTGATTTGATTAGCTTATTTTCCTCGTAATGTGAGCTTGAAATTTGTCTTTTTCTATTTGTTAGCAGATGTTTCATTGTACTTCCTCTTCTCTTTAAAAGTTAATAATTTATTACATGTTCTGGTCAAGGGCAGACTATATCTCAGTCAATCCGAGTATCTTCATTTGTGCTAAAATTGTCCTCTGTTCACTGCCATAGAGTTGGCACTCATTACATAGCAGTTCAAAACTCTTTTTTCTATTAATTTCAGGACTTGTTCATTCAGCTTGATTTTGTTTCTAATAAATCTTTTGTTAGGAAATTTTCCTCTTGCATTGCTTTAAATAATTCACTCGTTAAAATGATTGCAGACTTCGTGACCAAAATATTTGCTTTGCAGGTTAGAGGATTGACTTGGTCCAGCTAAAAGCCAGTATTTCAAAAACTGATTTCTTTAGACTGATTGGTTCTCTTCCCCAAAGGTAAAACAGCACAGTTATGTGCCATAAAAAGCCTCAAGTATAATGTTTTTCATCATCAGGTTCTCTTCTAATGAAAAATCAGTACAGTATCATATTTGTGCCATAGAAAGGCTTGAGTGTTGGAAAGAATACAGACCCCTTTTTTCATAGTCAGTTTCTCTCCCAATTAAAAATTGGTGCAGGATCACTGAAATAGGAAATTTAGCGGTTTTGTTGGAAAATGAAATCATTTTTGCAAATATTGATTCATTATCAATGGTTTATTACCTTTTTGCCAGAAAATAATTTAGTATTGTAAGAAAGTATATTGACATAATAATGATTTACTGGTAATACAAGTATTATAAGGAAGAAGAATTGGTTTCATATTTTTCTCACCGGTATTTGTATGTAAGTGAATATAACTAAAGTTGGATTTGCATCTTGGTTTTTCAAATAACAATTCTGAACCATTATCGATTATTCCACATTCACATCTAAGCTTAAAGAACCTGATATAAGTTTCCAGAGTGGTTACCTATCTAGGTACTGACCAGGCTTGACATTGCTTAACTTCAGTGTTCATACAGGAATCCATGTTTTAACAAAGTCCTTGACAATACTATAGGTAATGATTCATATAGCTGTTGACAAACCAAAGTATTCAAAATCATTGTTCAACTTACTTCCCTTCATTTGTAAATGGCAATTAAATTATTTTTTCTTCTTTCATCAATACCTGCTCCTTTACAAATCCTCTTTCTTTTCATGGTTCTATGCCCATTGCTTTTCTCAGATTCTCTTCTATTCAATACAATCTGTGATTATTATATTCTGCTTTGTTTTTCCTTATGATGCCATGCCCCAATTTCATCAGGCCCTTTGTGTTGGCTTCATTGATATCTTCTCCTTTCTAAATGCTGTTTCTTTTCATGTTTCTTTGCCCATTGCTTTTCTCAGATTCTCTTTCATTTGATACACTCTGCGATTATTAAATTCTGCTTTTTTTTTTCTTTATGATGCCACGCCCCAATTTCAGCAGGCTCTTTGTGTTGGTTTCATTGAGTTTATGAGTCTTTCTTGTCCCAATCCATCACAGATTAGAAGTCCTTTCCAAGTGTGGCAATGAGGTTTACTTTGTGAACCTTGGCAGATTTCTTATTGAGTAATTGGTGGTGCTATATGCATAGATGCCTACTTGTGAACTGATTACATCAGGTAGACCATTGATGAAGATATGAAAAGTGAATAAGACCTAGAGTAGAGCCTTAATAGACATCCATGTTCATATGAAAGGATCTGGAGTCATGCCATTCAAAACAACCTTCATTTTATGATTTCACAGGAATGATTGGATTAAATTGAACATATTGTCCAGAAATGCCATAGTCTTGTATCTTTAGCACATCAGCAGTAGACCTGGCAAAGCAGAAGCTTCTCAGAGAGTAGGTTAAGGGATGTGAAACGATGAACTATTTCAGCATTGATGATAACCTCAAACATTTTTTCAAAGAGCAGTAAGTGGCTGATAGGGTGATAATTAGAGAGATCAGAAGACTTCCCAGTGTTTTTTTGAAACAGGAACTACAGAGGAGGGCTTCCAAAAGCAGGAAAGCTGGAAGCAGCAAGGCAATAGTTAAAGAGTTTGAAGATAGAAGAGAGTTCAGAGGACACATTTCTTTAGGACAGTGACTGGAATGCCATCACCTCTACTTGCCTTATGGGAGTTAAGCTTAGAAATGATGTTAAAGACCAGACGGGGTTATATACACATCACTCAGTTGAGCCTCATTTCTAGGTGGGAGTCAGGTGTTTGTACTTCAGATGAGTCAAGTGTGGTGTTGGAAGAGAATTTCTGAGGAAAGCACTTGACCTTGCCTGCTGTGGATGTGAGGAACCCAAATTGGCTGAATAGAGGAGAGATTATGGGTTTGCTGTTGTTTAGCACACTTTTGCAGACCTGTCTTTGGAACCAAACTTGTGAGATGCTATACATTGCTCATTCTATCAGCAAACAATAGCTTAGCATCATTTAGGATATGCTTGCATTCATTACAAGTAGACAAAAAGGCACCTGTTGTGGTCAAACATGTTGCTCCAGTAAAGCTGGAAAAAGTGATTTCTGTGGGCAATGGTGGCTGAGCAAGAAAACCAAGGAGATGAATGAGGTTTAAGTTGGAATTTTTAGACTGGGACAAAGGCATCAATGCTGGCTTTCACCTAGGAGAAGACCTTAGAGTGACAGTCTTCAACAGGAAGGCTAAAAACCTTTCAAGGGACATTGTAAAGGAAATCATGGATTGGATGCCAGTCTGCTCTTTGGCAGCAATAAGATATTCTGCTGGAAGGATGGGGAGTGGAGAGAGACATTAACCATTAAACGGAAACCACAGTGTGGTCAGAGTTGCCAAGAGAGTATAGCTGTATCAGGGATAGAAGTAAAACAGAGATCTAGAAGAGGAGCATGTCCATCAGAGTCACTGGGGAAATGTGTTAGGAAATTCACCACTTGCATAAGAAACTGAGTGATTGAGAAGGTCAGGGCATGGATGCCAGCAAGATCAGTGACAGAGCATTGAAGTCACTTCACAAATATATTAGCAAACATGTGAAAGGAAATGGCCTTGTCTATATTATCTGAAATACTATCTAGTACGGAACAGTCAAGGGAGGAAGGGGAGTGGTAGAGAAAGAAAAAGTAGTTAACTGCATTTAGTAGAGAGGCAGAGACACATATAAGAGTGAACTGGACATTCAAGAGAAATCTCCCTAAGCAGATGGAGAGATTTGCAGACAAATTCCCGGATCATGTAAGTGGGCATTGGAGTCCTTTCTAAAGAGAGGAAGGTAACCAGGAATTGAGAAATTTTGACCAGTGTATAGTAAAAATGTCTCAGGTGTATAGAACAAAGGGAAAATTAAAACGACTAATACAAAACATCTCAACCAAGAATACTACAGACTTCAAAAAATGCATCATTCATACCATAATGATGATGGATCAATAAAAAGGCTTACCAGAATGCAAAGAATCCAGAGATTAGATATTACTAAGCAATTCAGATAGTTACTCTAAACTGCTCTAGTTTACACTGCAAAAATGTGTCAAAACAGTGAAATTTCCATCCATTTCAACTGCTGATATTTTGTTTATTTTCCAGGTTATTTTGATAAAATCAATATGTAAACGAGATTTAGTATTTTTTTTTTTTAGATTCAATTTTTTCTCACATGTGATTATTAGTTTTTATTGCACATATCTTTAAATTATGCCACTATTTCACTAAGGGCTGGCACTTTTCGTATTTTTTAATACTTTTGTATATTTTTCATGATTGTGTTTTAAAAACTTGTTGCATTCCAAGTTGTCTCTTCTTATATATATTCAAAATACTTTCATTTTCAATGTTTTCTTTTTATATATATATATATATATATATATATATATATATATATATATAAAACTGAGCAGATATGGCTTTTGAAAAAAAATATAAATATATAATATTTTTGTCCTTGTTATCTTGATCAATTTTTTAAAAACAACATATTTTACTATTCTATACACTTTCAGGCTTAAGGTAACAAACTTTCTGGTGTCTGTCATGGCACTGAAAATATAGTTGATCTTTTACACCTACTTGATTTTGATGCTCCTATTGTAATGTTATTGTTTTTGTTATATTTTTAGCTTATAGAAGCATGACCTTAAATAAAAAAAAAGTTTTAAATAAATGGTAGACAGAATTCAGATGTTTTTTCTTTTTAATTTTTATCATTTTGCAATCTAAAAACATTCAAGGATGTTGCAGAATAAAGTCCTCATAGAAATACAAATTTAATTTGATCAGAAAAGATGATGTAATTGTTTACTTAAAATTGATTTCAAGCAATCCTGTTAGTGTAGTTTTATTACAGAAGATTATACTGTCTGAAAATTAGACACAACAAAATGACATTGTCAATAAAGACTTTTACAAACATTTAGAAGTATTATAATATGAAAGATTAAATTCATCTAAAATGGTGGTTGTCTGATACTTGAGAAACTACACAATGTAAATAAACAAAGAGAAAGATTTTGATTTTTTTTTAACAAGTTTTGCTTTTGTTTATTTTATAATTTTCTTATATTCTTATAATGTTAAAACACTGGCTGCTGTTGATCACCAAAGTTAATCAATGTCAAGGCTAGTCAGTACCTAGATGGGTGATTGCTTGGGAATACCAAAGGTTGTAAGTTTGGATGTGTGGGTGGTATAATGAATAATGGTTATGAACTGTTAATTGGTGAGCCAGGTTTCAATTCCTGTTTGGTTCATTATATTCTCTTATGTGCAAATACCCTTGGGAATGGTATGAATTTACTTCTCCCATCTATAGGTTGATTAGTCAAACTTGTATCACTGAAATCATTATTAAATAAAATAAAAATAAATATGAATTTTGGCAAATTTACTAATAACACAAAACAACTAATTTGGTAATTTGAAAAATTTTATGTATGTATATAGTGGAAATTATGATGTGCTCTGGAACTTTATTAATTTCTTCCAAGTTTTTATTCCATTTGTAATTATCTTCAGGGGAAGGAACTAGTAGTAAATCTATCATAGGCCTTTTAATCTGTTGATTTTTTTTCATATTCTATTCTCGTTCTTGTTGGTTTCTTTGAATTTTTAGTTTCGTAATTCTTGTAACTTCTACAGATTGGATGTACTTGACATGCTCCTTTGTGTGCATCAACCATTTTATTTATAGTAACTCGGTTTTTAGTGATTACCTTACTTGAGTAACTAATCATTAAAATAAGATAGGAAGTTGTGGAGAGAGACTGCCCATAAAAAAGCACCTTCAACTGAATCCTAAATCCTTTGTCCTAAAGTTTATTTATGCCAATGAGCTATACATTTTGGTATTCATTGTTTGATTATATATATATATATATATATAGAGAGAGAGAGAGAGACTCTGCCTGGAGGAAAAAATAGCTATTATTACCTTCCCTGGCCAAAATAAACTATTAAATAAATGATCTGAACTAATATCAAAATGCAGACATGAAAACAAATTTTTGCTATGTTACTTAAAAATAGAAAAATAAGGAGCAAATTATAAACAAATTAACAAACTGCCGGTGATATAACATCCATTACAATAGATAAATAATTGTTGGGATGCCCGCGCCTATTCGGCTATAATGGACTATTCCATTACTATCTAAAGTAATGGTGGCATCTACGTAGAGAGTGTGCCGAGCTGCCGATCGACATGTCAGTCGTAGACTTCTGGTGACGACCTGGAAGTACCCATTGCTCATACTACGTCTTATGACGGTTGAGACGATTAACCTTTGTTCTTGTATTGGTTACTAACAACCTTTGTAAATACTATTTTCACGGAATACAACAAGTAACCTATTCCTGTTGTTGAGTTATTTATTCTTACTCACGACATAACAATAATAAATAAAATAATAACAAATCATAATAAAAAATAATAAAAATAAATAACAAATCCAAATAAATTTTTAATGATAATGATAAAACTAACATATTTTTTTTCCATTTCAGTCATGCTAAATATTGTTACATCTCTCTCTCTTTATATATATATATATATATATATATATATATATATATAGCTCTTTTTATATTTATTTTTTTACTTTTTGCAAATAATTCTTTTTTTGGGAACAAGCCTTACCTATTTTTTATCAGAAGTTGAAATTCACATTGTGCAGCTGAGCTATGCTTATAAATTCTTATTGTTAACTTAAGATATTAACTGCTTAAGCTTATACTAGGTGATGAATGCTTGAAAATTGATTTGTCAAAATCAGATTAATTCAGTGATGATAAAAGTCGAGCAAAAGCATTTATCTGTTGATTTTGCCAATGAAGAAAAAAACATCAATTGGGTTGAAAGAAATTCATTTTGTTTCATCAATTTGATGAGTTACCCCTAGATAACAAGCAAGAAAATATTTGTAATATATTTTTCTTTTTTTTTTAAATATAGTAATTCCTTAATGTAGAATTGTTTTTATTAGTATTCACCTTTTATCATGAAGTATAACTATTTGGATATACAAATGTTTGAGTGGGGAAAGAGAAATTAACAAGCCAAGTTCAAATTGTGAAAAAGGCACAAAACTGTCTTTCTTCACCTATCGATCATATAGAAAAGCACAGTGAGCTTTCTTGCTTTGGGTGGCAACCAGTCTAGGAGAAAGAAAATTCTGAATTTACAAGACCAGCTGTAGACAAGTGGGACAGGAGAAACAATGAAGAACTTGCTTAATGAGTGTTCTCATCTTTGTTATTTTTTTAGCCATTATGCCTTCTGGCCATCATCGGTTATATGTCAATCTGTAGCTATGCAGTCTAAAACTTACCAAATCAGATAGTGGTTTCCTCTACAAAGGATGATGCAATTGTGAACCCTGTTGTAGTGTATACTTTCTTTAGTAAAATTCTTGAATGTACAGGCTGGTAAAAAAAGAAAATAGGGCTTCTATTCAAATATATGTATCAACTGAAATTTAATGTTTAGGACAATGTATATTTTAATGTATATTTGGGCTATAATCTTTCTTTTTAATGTTTTGCTAAAAATGACTAACAAGGAAGATTTTAATTTTTGATTTAACTTTTTCAGTATTCTTACATGTTTCTTTTTGCTGAAGATAAAGAATATAGAAATGTTCCATAATTTTTAACTTTCCAAGTTCTTTCAGCCACTTCACTGGCCATTTTCAAGGATGTTATTTTTCCAATGTTGTTATTTTATCAAGTTTTGACTATAACGGAACTTTTGTGTTTTTTGAAAAGGAGTGTTCTTTAAAGCTATCATATGAGTGCAACTAGGCATTTTTTAAAAAAAAAAAACTTTCAAAATTCCATTTCCACTGTTAAATAATGTAAAGTTGATGGTAGGAGACAATTGTTTGGCATATAAAAGGACGAAATCAACGATATTTGTCTTATCAGGTAATAAAGAGCAAACTGCATTTCTTGATATTTCTTCTTTAGACAGACGACTGCTGGAAATCTCCCCGAAGGGGAAGGATCAAGGAAGCGTGAGGGTAATCAGATGCAAAGAGGAGGAAGACACATACACCCTTAACTGGATTCGTATATCCCCAAGACATACTTTTTTGTGCATGCAAAAATCTCAGGACTTGCTCTTGGTTTTTTTATACCACATCTCTTCATTTGTCAATTAAGACATTTTGTTAATGGATATCTTATTTGTCTACCCATTAATACAGGCAGGCTTTGCAATCTGTCTGCATGTGCAATTATTCTATAACTGATCAGTTAACTTTGTCTATGATATTTCTACTTGGGGAAAATGCCTTTGAAGTTTTGGTAAAAGTCTAACACTGTTCTTTTAGTAGAACAATGCATCTATAATCAACAAAGATCCTAACAGTAAAATATCTAAGAGTATTTAAAAAAAGAATGAAAGTAGCAACCAAAAGTAATAAGAAAGTGAATTCAAAATTTAGATATTTTTTATCACTAGTTCACACCATTGTCACCTGCATGTTGTCATGGTAACAAACTGAACAAATGCAAATAGTTCAAAGGTTATGAGTTAAAATTGAAATCTATTAAAAGAAGTTTAATTCTAAACAGAAAAATAGAAATTAGAATTCTTTGAAAACAAATGCACAAGACAGATATGCAAGTGTGGTCAAATGAAAAAACCCAGCAAGGCTTTTAATTCTTGTATTTTACTAAAAAGTAATTTGGCATGAAATGCAATCATGCTGATGATGCCAACACGAAACAATATGTTGTCTTAAGAAGAATTACATTTCATCATTTTCCTGTTGTAAAAATGAATAAAAAAAACTTAAAAAATGAAAACACATTTTCAATAGGTTCATTAAGACTTGTCTTCTCATGCCACATTACAATGACTTACTGTCACCCCAAAAAATGCCAACTCACAACGAATCAAATATAAATGTGTGTGTGTGTGTGTGTGTGTGTGGTAATATGCACTCGTTTATAGCTTAGGGCATGTGGAACATTAAATGCATGTTGTTTGAAAAGAAAAGAAAAAACAGTAAATATAAAATTAAATATATTTTCCTTTTTTTTTAAAATTCTTTTGTAGAAGAGAAATAGTTTTCATTATCTTCATCATCTCTTGAAGATTTAATCTTAGTTCTAACTTGAAAATTCCACAAAATATATTAGGGTTTGGAAAAAAATATGATGCTTTATAAGACAGTGTATTTCAAAGGCAAATTTCATAATTTTTTTTTTTTAATGATGTTCACTCTGTACAAGGCTGAGGAGTTAGTCTAGGTTGGGGTTTACAGAGTTAGTGGCATTACCCAAGCAAGTGGGTAATGCCACTAAGACGCAAAAGGCCACTGGAAGTAGAATGAAAGAAAAAGACATTAGAAGGAGCTGGAAACCCAATCCTAAACAGGAAACAGCAAGTAAACCTCTTCTTTTGTTCAGAAGATTGGGGAGGAGTGCGAACTGGATGAAAGGCATTTTTGGAAGAAAAATGTAAATAATATTAAATAAAAAATCAGAATTTTAACCAGGTACACATTAGAAGTATAGAGTTGAAGTAGACTTTTGGATTTTCAGGAAACAAGGGATATACTTCTTCTCCTGTTCAAAAGATCAGGGAGCATGTGAACTGGGGGATAGGCAAATCTGTTATCAAATTAGAAATTAAAATGTCAAGCAGTATTCACACAAACTGTAGTACATACAATACTTGTAGAAAAGACAAAAGTCACTTTCACACTGACATGATGTGGCTTCCCTCTGTCTTTTTTACAAGTATTTTTATGGCAACTGCTCTGACAAGCTTTTTTTCCTGCTACCCCAACCACATGTATTTACTCATGCTATTAGATTGGCATTAAGGTCCCACTCTTTTGCCATCAAAATAGCTAAATGTAACCGCCTCTTCTACTCTATAGTTTCTTTTCTTGCACTTTCCATTTGTGGAACTCACTTCCATTTGCATGCTAGCTAGAATCTCCAAAAATTTAAATGCAAAGTCAATTGCCATTTTCATCTACTTTATTCCCATCTTTTTCAACATCCCCTGTATCTATTTTATTCTCTCAATGTAACCTCCTGCACACCAGTGGCATTTCTGCCTTGCTTGTGGTTAAATTAATTAAAAGAAAAAAAACCAGAAAAAAACATCATTTTAAATTCAAATTCCTCTTGAAAAGAAATACACTTATTAATAAGAAGTAAATCTTTTCAAATAGGTTAACAGTTGATTGGATTTTTAAGGGCAGTTAACAATTGATTAGATTTTTAAGGGCAATTAAAATACAGAAACAGTTTTTAAATATCATTTTGGGCACAAGAAATATGGAGCAAAACCAAAAGATACATGTACAGCTTTAAAACCACCAAAAAGCTAAAGCAGTACATCTATCTTTTGGTTCTGTTCTGTATTTCTTGTTGTCTTGTTATAGAAATCTCAAATTTGGCAATAGGAAAAGATATTTTTTTTTTCTTTAATCATTTCACCCCAAGCAAGGCGTAACAGCCACCGGTGCATAGGGGGTTATATAAGAGGTGAGTGATGAGAAAGAGGAACAAGTTACCGGGGAATCAGAGAATGAGTAAGAAAAGCATGAGAATACAGGTGTGAAAAGGAAGAAGAACAGGATACAAGGGTTGTCAGGAAAAGAATGTGAGTCAAGAAGATAATAGATGGCAATTGACTTTGCATTTAAATTCTTGGAGATTGTAGCTTTCAGGGAAACAAGTATATGGAAGGTAATTCCACAGGTGGGAAGTGCAAGAAAAGAAGCTGATAGACTAGAGGTTGCAGTTACATTTGATTGATTTCACTGTAAAAGGGTGGGACCTAGCAATTAGTCTAGTAGCTCAACTAAATTCATGCAGGGGACACCAGGGAGCTAAGCTTATTAGAGCAGAAACTGTGAAAGTATTTGTAGAAAAGACAGTGAAGCCACATTTCATTGGTGAGAAAGTGACTGGAGCTGAGCTACCAGGTCGGGATCAATTATATTACAGATTCTTTGTTGGATTTTGTCAAGAAGCCTGAGATGAATAGCAGGGGCACCCGACAAGATGTGACAGCAGTATTCAGTGCATGAGTGGATGGTAGATTTATATATATGCAAGATGGATTTAGACGAGAAAAACTTTCTGGTCCTAGAAAGGGAACCAACCTTCCGAGCAGGAGATTTAGCTATGGATTCAATGCAGTCATTCCACTGGAGGTCGGCTGATAGATTTAGGCTTAGGAAGTGCAGTGTTTTGCTTTCAGGGATACTAACCTGATCTATTCTTATGGGGGGTAGAAGTGGTTGTCTGTTGTGATTAAAGGTAGCACTTTTAGCTTGTTACACCAACAAGTATAATCTATTCTCCAAGTTGAACAGTTTCTACTACCTGAACTATTTTATCTCTCACTAGAAATATTGTCTGCAATGTCAACTTTATGTATACAGCGACTTCTCCACACGCTTAGATGAAAATTGATTCAAGAAATCAATCAATATGACTTTGAACGTAGCCTTTCTTTAATCGCCAGGTTATTTCTACCCACAAAACCCATAAGTTTTTGTTCTGAAGCTGATCACTCAACAAAGGGAAGAGAGTAAGTGAGATACTTACCAAAAGAACTGTAACCAGCTGCTGCTGCTGCATAAAATGAAAATTGTCTCTTTATTTGTTCACTTATTGATTATCAGAAATTGCATTTGTTTGCCTTTCACTTGTCAATATGCACACATTTCTGGATAACATCAAAAGATTTAGTTTTGTTTTTACCACAGGGAAAGAATGAGTGAAGGTGATAGCCATTCTAGATGTGACCTGATAATATTATCTAACTTCAGGGTTATTCTGGCCACTTGAAATATAATTTGTCATTTTGAAAAATGTTGCTTTCAGCTAAAAAGTTACATTATTTCAAACCAGCAAGGTGAGTGAGAATTGCCTTGAGGAAAATTCTTTGTCAAATTTAAAAAAAAACTAAAAACACCCAAACCCATCAACATCTCCTTCGTTAATATGAGGTATATGCACCAATTTTTACAGTGTTGAATCCTTCCTCCAAGTCAACTCACCTGACATCCTAGACCCCTGCGAAACTAACCTTGATCCTTCTATCACTTCTGAATTCTATGCCCCTGGTTACCTTCCCCTCTTCAGGAAGGACTCTTATGTCCACATGCATGGGCTTGGTATTTATGTCAGTGAACTAGCTAAGGTGATCTCTCTTGAATCCCTAGATCATTCTAATATGTGTTTCCGTCTCTCCCTACTAAGCTCACTTAGCTATCTCTTCCTCTACTGCTCCCCCTTATCTCTTGACTGTTCCGTTCTTTACAGCATCTCCAATAATATTGACAAGGTCATTTCTTCTCATCTGTCTGTCCATATATTTGTGTTTGGTGACTTTAATGCCCACCACACCAAGTGGCTGAAAAACTCTGTCACAGATCTTGCTGGTGTTCACGCCATGAATTTTCAATTTTCATCCTATCAGCCTCCTGCCGATTTTTGGCAAAGTGTTCAAAGCCATCATCAACTCTAAGATGGTTCAACATCTCACAGCCCACAGACTCTTCTCTGACAAACAGTATGATTTCTGCTTCACCAGGTCTACTGCTGATATGCTCATGATCATCACTGAGTATATACACCAGGCTCTCGACAAGAGCGGCAAAGCCCAAACTGTTGCCCTAGATATCTCCAGTGTTTGACAGTCTGGCATGCTGGCCTTCTATACAAGCTGCGAGGCTATGGTATAACTGGACAATTGTTTGACCATATCCAGTCATTCCTTTCAAATCGCACAATGAAGGTAGTATTGAATGAACATGCCTCCCAATGCTATCATATGAATGCGGGTGTCCCTCAAGGCTCTATTCTAGGTCCTATGCTTTTCCTTATCTACATTAATGATCTCCCCAATGTAATAAGTTTCCAAGTAGGCATATATGCTGACGACACTATGGTTTACTCTTGCCTTTATCAAAAAAGCAAACCTTGCTGCCGAGCTTCAAAGGACCTCCAATCCGTGGTGGACTGGGGTAAGAAATGGCTCATGAATTTTAATGCTTTCAAAACAAAGCTTCTATCTACTAACCATCACAGACAATTGCTCATATCCCCCATTAGCATGGATCAGGCTGGTCTCCCTGAAAGCAAAACACTGTGCCCCCTCAGGTTAACTCTTACAACAGACCTCGAGTGGAATAACTATATAGAATTCATAGTTAAATTTGATGCTAAAAAAGTCAATTCTCTGTGTAGGGCTGAGAAGTTTCTCCTATATGAAACAATCCTGCACATATATAAATCTACCATCCGCCTGTGCATTGAATACAGCTGCCATATCTGGTCTGGTGCTCCTGCTATCCACCTAAGGGACCTTGACAAAATCTGATGGAGAATCTGTAATGTGATGGATCTCGACTTGGCAGCTCAGATACAGTCACTTTCTCACCGGTGCAATGTAGCTTCCCTGTATCTCTTCTACAAATACTTTCATGGCTTCTGCTCTGATGAACTTAGCTCACTGTATATATGAATTTACTTGAGCCATAAGATTAGCAACTAGGTTCCACCCTTTTACTGTGAAACCAATAAATTGTAAACGCAAATTCTACTCCAGCAGCTTCTTTGCTCGCACTTCCCGCCTGTGGAATTCCCTTCCATTTACTTGCTTCCTCGACAGCTACAATCTCCAAGAATTTAAATGAAAAGTTAATAATCATCTCCTATCTCATTAACCTGCATCCTCTCTCTCTCATGCTCCTTTCTCCATCCACTCCACTCTCATCAGTATTCTCGTCCTTCTCTTACCCACTTCCTAACACCCCCTATAACCTGTCACTCTTTCTCATAACTTTCTTCCTGTGTAAATCCCTGCCAAACAATGGCAGTAAAATGACTTGCTTGGGGCGATATGATTATAAAAAAAAATATTTGACAGCTATAAAAAGTTTCATTATTTAAACTGAAATATAAATTCAAGTTTTTCTTGTTGGAATCCATTTTGCACATTTATAAATCTACCATTCATCTGTACATTGAATACTGTTGCCATATCTGGTCAGGTGCTCTTGCTAGTTCTCTTAGAGTTCTCGACAAAATCCAAAGGAGGATCTGCAATGTAATCGATCTACATTTGGTATCTTGACTTCAGTCACTTTTTCACTGATGGGATGTAACTTCCCTCTGTCTTTCCTACAAATATTTTTGTGGCTTCTGCTCTGACAAGCTTCATTCTCTGGTGCCTTGCTCTTATGGCTTTACTCGTGCAACTAGATTGGCAGCTACGTCCCACCCTTTCACCATCAAAGCAGTTTCTTTTTTTGTGCTTCCCGCTTGTGGAACTCCCTCCCATATATTTGCTTCTCTGATAGCTACAATTTCCAAAAGTTTAAGTGCAATGGCAATTGACATTTTCTATCTCCTTGACATCCCTCTTTCTCTTACCCTTTCTTTGATATACACTACATGTTTTTTTTTTCTTTTCTCTCTTCCCTCTTCTCTCACTGTATTCTCCTCTGCACCAGTGGCAGTGCTGCTTTGCTTGGGATGAAACAATTATAAAAACAAAAAAAAAATCATTCAGTGTTGGCTTGATTTACATCCAATTAGTGTCCCCATCTTTGTTGTTACAACAACTGTATGGCTGTTGTGTTTTCCAGCCTTCCTCAGGTGTCTGTTGATTTGAGTTGCCTTAGCCTAGTGGAAATTGGCTTACAGTACGTCATGTTGAAACATTGGTTCCCATATGATAACTGAAGTTAAGAAATATCAACCTGGTTAGTGCCTAGATGGAATCTCCCATGACAGATCATAGCCGGCATGTGCTGATCTATTCTAGTATCTAACCTTTGAATAGTTTTACTGATATATTTGCTTTGGGAGATTCGATAAGCTGGTTAATACTTCAAGTTCAACAATTACTGAACACTTAAAAAATAATCCACTGCATGCTATGTTTACCAGGAATTTCTTTATTGTAATCAGCAGAGAGCACTCTGATTACCATTTTAGAATATTAGAGGCATTATATGTTAAGTCTAGGCAGCCTTTCCTCAATAAGAAGAAATGACTGCTGGGGTTTCATGTAATTGATGTGTGTTGTCTATATATACTTCTTTTTTTTTTCCACCTGATTCCTAGAGCATTTTTTTTGTGGGGGGACATTGTGCACACAATTAAAAATTTTTCTCTCGATTAGCAAAAAATTAAAAGCTGAGAAAAAAATTTAATTTTTTAATATTGCTTCAGTTAACCTCTTTATGGTGATCTATTTTTCATAATTGCACTTCTACTAATTGTCTGTTTTTTCATAATTGCTCTCCTACCACTTGTTTGTCCTTTTTATCTTTGCTCTTCTTCCACGTTCATTTTGTTAGCAGCAAAAGAAATAAAGTAAATATGAATAAGTATTCTATTATATATATATTTATTCCTGATAAGGCAAAAAAGTTTTAATCTGTGTCCCAAAATTTTACAACGCTAAATAAGTTATTGTAAATATTTCTGATTAAAAATATAAATTGGAATCAACATATTTATCATACATATTTGTTTGGCAAGTAGAAAATTTATTAATAAACTAAACATACTTTTTGGCTTAAACAGGGTGCGATGGATTATCACTATTCTGGATTTTTAATGTTGCGCATATGCATTTTTTATTTTATTTTGTTGACTGCACAGTATAGTAGGGTCAGCTGGGCACCATGTGTGAGAAAAAGAGCACCAGGACACAATACAGCTAGAAATTTATATTTTACCTTTTGTGTTTATTTGTCTATAACAATGTGCTCACCTATTTTGTAATTAACAACCTGTTCTCTTTGGCAATATTGGCACTGTGGAGAATGTTACAGATTGAAAGAAAAGTTTTTTTTTTTTATAAGCATCTCTTTTCCAAAATCTTGGGTTTGTGTTGAATATCTTGTGTGCATTATTCTAAAGAGTGATTCATAAAATATCACTTCTTTTATTCATTTAATAAAGGTTCTTATTTTAAACCTATTGGAAGATTCTAAGGATTTGTAAACAGGAATGATGAACAGATGGAGATTGTTTATAGTCATAATATCACTTCTGCTTTTTTAATAAAGACATTACTGTAGAAGTATTAACATTTTTTCTTTTTCTCTTTTTGGACTCACTATATATGTCTTTTACAGATTTAGTTTTAGTCCATCTTCACTATATTTAATGATTAAAGTGCCTGAATAAAACAAAGAGAGAAAATGGTGAGTTATTTGTTAGAAACAAGTCACTCTGTTTTTGTTATCATTTTGTAGCACTTTATTTTCATTCTGTTTAAGAAATCCAATTACACTTTGATAAATTCAAATGTGAAAACAAAAAAATAAAAACATTCCAGTCATGCTTTTCTTCATTTCCAATGCTTGATTTTGGGAAGTATGTTTGCTTAAAGCAGCTAAAAATGTTTGGGCAGTATTCAAAATACGTAACAGCAGTAATGTTTGAAATGTTTACTTTTCACAGAGAACAGGATGAATTTTATTTGAGAATGGGCAAAAAGAAAAAAAAACTTCCTCACTCTCAAAATAGTTTCAGCAAATCCAATCTTTTGCCATTACAAGAAAGTATATTGGGACAAACACTTATTCAAAGAAAAGTGGGTGGAATAAATACTATTACCCAAAGCAAAAAAGATGGAACAAGTATTTTGCCCAAGGAAAAGTATGACTGGCCACTCATTTCTGAGTATGTCTTTCTGCTAGTTTGACTAGCTAATCCCTGTTGCAGGTAGGTACTCGGGCACATTTTGGGTTTGTTCAATACCCACAGAGCCAACCTGTGGTTTATACTGCAACTGTGCTGAGCAGAACTTAATTACAGTTCCTGGGAGAGAGTGCATAATCTGGAATAATCTGTAGTTGAGTGAAGCTAGTACATTCAGAGCCTCGGTCATGATGATTTGTCACTTCATGCTAGCACAACCATTCAAAGCTTCTGAGCAGTTTCTCTCCTAAGGCTTGGGTCAACTCATAGTATGGTTTTATATAAGGACACTTATAGTTAGAATCAGAAAGAGACAATTGAAATTTCTAGGGCCACAAAGTTTGGAGAATCTAACCCTCACAGGATATATTGAAGGCAAGAGGAACAGAGGAAAGCAGCAAATAAACTATCTAATGAGCTTGTGTAAATGGTTGGCAGAACAGGGATTAGGAGAGATAGCAAAAACACAAACCTTACTCAGAGCTACAAAAAGGAATGAAATTGTTGAGAGGTAGGATTGTGCACAGTTGCTGTTTCATTTCGAAAAACTTTATTTCATGCATAAAATTCTGTAAATCTTTTCCAATTTTTTTAATTCAACTAAGAAACATTGAGGGATTTTCCAGGAATGGCAAGGCTCATTTCTAATTAAACAAAATCATTGAACAATCTATCTCAGAGGACTAAATAAAGGGATCTGTTCGAAATTTCAATGCATATCACCTGAAAAAGGTCAAAGCGTACAATGGCCAAAACATTGTAAATACAACAATAAAGATGAGGACAACAGTTCAAATAATATAAATAGTGTAAGTAGTTACTATACCTCAGAATTATAGACAAAAGATCATTTAAATTTGTCAGGAATGATTCAATATTGGAATCTCTTCTTCAGAACTCCTGCCCAAACAATAAACTGTTCAAAATTAAACCTACCATTGAAGCACCAAACTAGAAGAGAAGTGATTATGTCCATGCTCAATATTGGACATACTCCCATAATCCATTCTTGTATCCTAAAAAAGGAAGAACCTCCAGTCTGTGTGGGATGCCAAGAGTGATCATAGAACATATACAGACAAACTGCAGCAATTTTATTTCAATCCCCTTGAAAATGCTACCAAACTTAAAAGAACTTTAAAATACTGATTCACTTTACATATTCCAATTTCCAAGAGAAATTAAATTGATCTCAAAAATATAGCCATAGCTATTACTATTTAAAAAAGACAAAACATTTTGACTGTTTAAATACAAAGCTTCATTTAGGAAAAAGCATTAAATTTCAGCCTTAATTGATTGAATGGGTTGATAAAACAAATATCATATAATCATATATAGTTTCTGTCAGACTGTGTAAGCTGAAAAACAGATTGTCTGCAGCATAACAGCAAATCTACAAAAGAGGAGGTTTGATTCTTAAATCTTGAAGCTGTCGATGATTTTTCTCAAATTTATAGATAAAAGAATGCTTCCTTTTGTTTTCAATTTCTTTTTATTTGGTTTTCAGAAAATATTTTTTTTTATTTTGGGGGTGTTCTTTTTTCTATTTTTGGAATTTAACTAAGAAAAGTTTTTGAGGAATTTTCCAGAAATGGCAAGGCTCATTTCTAATTATTAAAACAAGATTATTGCAATTTTTTGGATTGAACTGACAAAAAAATCAATAATTAAAATATTTGATAACTCAGATATCCAGAGTTCATTTCTTGATGGATTTGCAAAAATAATAAGATCATAATAACTGGTACTTCATCTAAATGTATTTTTGTCTACCAAACAGTTGGACATCTTTTAAAAGCTCCTCATGTCAAGAATCTCATAATCCAATCAGGTTGCAGGTGCACCATATGTACTACAGCTGTAGCAGCAGTGGTGTTTCTAAGGCAAGATAGCCTGACGGAGCCGTTTATTAGCTAGTTTTGTGTTCAGTTTTCCTTTTCCTAGACTTGTTGCTACATCAAAGCAAAAAAACCATGATTTGCCCAGTTATTTAACCCATAGCTAAGGGAAAAGTGGGTTCATGCTGAAAACATTAACATGAAGTATACTAAACAAAATGGAAGTTGAACTTGGTTTGCTGCTTTCACTTTCTCTAGCCAATAACTATTACACTACCTGCAAGACCATAACCATTACATTATCCATGCATACTTTGAAAGGTTAGCTTGACTGAATTTTTAGGTTTACTATCAAAATAAACTGGAATAACTTTGGCTCCTAATGAAAAGAATATCAATTCAACTGTGCCACTTTTAACATGCATTTCAAAACATTTTTTAATTCACATGTAATTTCAAATTAAAAAAAAATAATATTGCATTTTGATATTACAGGTTAAGAATTCCTCATCAGAAATTATTGGAACTGGAAGTGTTTTATTTTAGAATATTTTTTTTGTTTTTGTTTTGGAATACATGCTATTTTATATAGCATCTATAAAACGAGGCAGCTTGATAATGGAACTCAAGCATAAACACAATATCTCTTTTATATTTCATAACACAGCTTATATGTATGCCCTGAAGGTACTTTTATATAAATAGCATATACCATTTAATAAATGTTCTGTACCTACAGACACAGTTAATCAGATGTGAGAAACTGGTGAGATAGGGGATGTCATTGATGACATCACTATGAGTGTGAGAAGGAAAATTCAGTAAGTTGTCAGTCTCGACTAATGATGTTGTGTTTTGATTAAAATGTTACAATACATACAGGCACAGTATTTGTATAAAAACAAAACATGGATTCTGATTACAGTTAAATGTAATGGAAACTGAAAAAAACTTCTGCATTATATTTGAAACGCAGCAACAAAATAATCATGCTGCAGGTAGCCATGTTGCTTTCTGAAATTTTCCATTTGTGGCATGTCATGTCAGCATCTGAAAGACTTTTTTGGATTTTGAAGGTTTTCGTATAAAGGAGACTCAACTTGTATTTGGATTTTCAAGTGTTATGCTTATTATAGTTAAATGTAGGTACTGCCACTAAATCACTAAAAAAAAAAAACAGCATAGTATGAATAAAAAAGGTCCTAAACTTAATAAAAACAAACTTTTTCAATCAAAATGTTTTTATTAAGAGGAATTATCAAAGTAATTTTTAATTGTTTCTAAAAAACATTTTTAATCCCTTCTAACATGTTCGAAATGTTGACAGAAAATCTTTGAGTTAGCAGGTAACCAAAACATTGACTGTTTATAATGGAAAACATAATGATGACATAACCCCTTTTTTTTCCGGTGACAAACACATTCATTTGGAAATTCTTGCAAAAATCAAATAATTGTTGGGTTTTAATGAAACTTTCAGTACTCGTTCACAAATGAATGAAATTATTTTTTTAAATCTTGGTAAAAATATTTTTTTTTTACCTCTCTTACCCCACCTCCAAGTAAATCCATGAAATTTTAATAAATTTTAAAGTGTTGTGGTCTATAATTTTGTTAGTTAATGCAGGACTCATTGGGAAATATAAATCTATTTTTTTTTTTTTAAATTTTGCCTGTATATCCGAAAATCTGCTCCAAAGAGTAAAATAAAAAATGCAATAAAACTCTGGTATTATTTAATTTGATAAGCATTTAATTGCTTGAATAAATAATAAAAATTTCTGAAGAAAAAAAAATTTCAATAACTAATGAAATTTGAAAAGAATTGTGTTCATTTTTTGTTATTATAATAATTTATAGTTTTAAAAATATTTTTAAAATCTTTGAAGAGCTGTTGTGGTTAGATTTTTAGTTAGGCAATATAATCATCAATTCTTATTAAAAATTGAAACGTTTAATAAAAAATCGTTCTGCCTTGATATTTTTAAAATAATTTAAACTTTTTTTTGTGCAATTGAAGTTTTTTTTTTTTTTTTTTTGTATGGTAACTTCTATGTGCAAATTAAAAAGTCAGTTTTCTCCCTTACCTGAAAAAAAATTTATACAATTTTTTCACTTATAAACATCATACACTTTCTTTTAATCAAGTACTGTTAACAAGTTATTGATTTACGGCATGGACAGGTCAAAAAGTTCAAATCTGTGATTAAGAAATAGTTTTATTCTAAATTTCATGCTATAAATAAGTAATACTTGTGTAAATCAGATTAATTTAACATAAAATTTGCTAATTTACCAAAATAATGTGTCACAGATTTTTTTTTTTGCAAGATTTTTAAAACCGAGAATTAACTTTTGTTTACAAATGTGTTGATTGCTCAAAAATTGAAAAAATCCTAAACTTTTATATTCCAATCAATATAATTTCTGTTTGAAACAGATTAGAGAGTATTTTGTTTACTGGAAATAGTAAATTTAATCATTTAACTTTCAATTAAAACTAAAATAAAAGTTTAGAGAAAACTTTTTCATTTTTTAAAAATTCAGTTTAAAAGTAACTATGCATATTTTTTTTTTTTTTTTTTTTTTGTGATTTATTGGCGTTACCTAGTTAAATGTAATGTAAACTGGAAAGAAGTCAGTGTTTACTTTGCAATGCTGCGATGCAATAATCATGCTATGAGCAGCCATGTTGCTTTCTGAAAATTTCATGGTATGTCATGTCAGCATCTGAAAAACTTTTGGGTTTTGGAGGTTTTCATATTTGGACTTTATAGCATATAAAACTGTCTCCTTTTCCCCATTTTCATTTTATATAAAACTGTTACAATATTATGCTAAATGTAAGTAGTAATAGTTTACAGTTTATTAGATTACCAGAAATTGTAACTTCATCCAGAAGAACTGACAGATATTTTTGATCCATTTCTTTTGTAGGGAAAAAGTAGTGATAAAGTCTTAGTTGTCATCAAAATAAAGTATCCATATGTTATAGATACAGTACTTTTTGGATTGAAAAGAATTGAAATTATTTGCACATTTTTCAATTATCCAAACTAAACGTCCTCTAATATTTTTTATCTTATCTTTTATCTGGCATTTTGAATATTTAGAAAACTATACATTGATTTAAAAATCAGAAATAAATAGTGCTCACACCCAGGTCCGATTCAGACAGCCTTGGGTGTGAGTACCCTATTGGCCAGGGGTATTGTTGAACTTATACCAATGATGGAAAATGCTGAAGAGTAGATGAATGAATAAAGATATTGTCCATGTTGAAGCTCAACAGTTGCAACATCCAATTTCAAACCCCCAAAGCAAGGATCATGTTTGACAAACATTTAAGTTGGTTATGCTTCCAACCAGAACTTCCCCATTCAAATACATTTACTTGAATCCAGTTTTGGGAGTTAGCAGCAGAAAAATGTGAAGTCGGCCGGAAACAGACAAAAACTGATGCATTTTTTTATCAAAAAAGAAATGGACAAAACCTTGAACAAGATATTTGGAAATGTTATTTGATGATACAAATGGTAAATTTCTTTCAGAAAATTACTTAAGAAAAGTTTTTTTTTTCTCAATAATTTATAATTTAATATCAAATTAACTGGAATTTTGAATTATCCAAACACTTGTTTCTTTTGACTCCTGTCCCTAATATAAAAAGGAAGTACTTTTTTTTTTTTTTTTTTTTTTTTTTTTTTCAATGAAAAAGGAGTTGAAAAGAGGTTCTGTAACTGACAATAGATTCTTTTAAGAATCTATTAACCAGTTCAACCCCTCCACAGTTTTTGAAAAACATTAGAGGTTTACTGCTTGTTTTCTGTTTAGGATTGGGTTTCTGCTTCCTTCTAAAATCTTCTCTTTTTCTCTCAGTTTCCCCTGGCCTTGCATCTTAGTGGCATTATCATCTTGCTTGTGGTAAATTGATTAAAAATAAAAATGATTGGTCTCTGTTATTTTTGTATTTCTCTGCTATATAAATTCTGAACTTTATCAAAAACAAAACCTTTACAGGGAAAAGAAAATGTACCATAAGTAAAAAAAAGTATTCATGTAATGCTTTTCATCCTTTAGGATTTCATGAGAGTAAATTTGTTATATTGGGTCGACTTTTTTTTTTATATAATCCAATTTCATTTACATTTGTTTTTTTTTTATCACTTTTGTCATAAATTATCCCATATTCTGATAACAGAAGGTGGACAAGAATAGTGACCTGTTGTAAGAGCCAGGGTTCAAATTTATTGTAGATGACCTGGCAATCAAAGCACTCTCTAAACATTTTCATAGTGTCTATTTTCTCCCTCAATCAGCATAGCATTTTTTCATTAGATGTTCCACACTGATAATAGAAGATCTGCCAGGAATGGTTAAATGTTGCAAGAGTCAGGACACAAATTTACTGTGGATGACCTTACAATCAAGGCACTCTCTAAATGTTTTTGTCTTAGTGAATTGTTTTCTCCATCTATGAAATTTTATTTACAGTTATAAGAAGTTATTATTCAGTTATTTCAAGATATCAGCTCGTAGGATCAGTTTAACAAACATTTTAATTCTACTAATTTGGGATTTTTTTTTCATAAGATCGTAGAAATCAATGCTTTTCCAACTCGGCAGGGTTTTTCAGATTTCTCTACAAAAGAGTATCACGTGCTGTCTGTATTTCAGCCAAATTCCAATATGCACTTTATATCAACCATTTTTGATATTTATAAACACTCTTAAATATCTTGAAGTTAAAAAACTACTTACCAGCTCCTAAATTACCATCAATTGCTACTTTCTTCTACATCATCTTTCTAGGTATACAGTTTGTCTTATCCATGTTCAGGGCCCTTTCTTTTCCTCTTCTGACTGTGCTACATGAAGGTACTTGTATCATGCTGAGCCAACAATGACTCTGTCCATTTTTATGAAATGTTTACACTCATTTCTTTCTTCATATGCACATACAGAGCTGCACTTGTTGGCATCTGTTACCTACAAATAGCGACTGCAACTGTTATTAACACCAATGAAGCTGCAAAAACATTGCTTGCATTTTACTTGAGTTTGTTTGACTTGTATAAAGTTTTAAATGCACTGTCTTTCTGAAATATGTGCCTGCAATTTGAAAAAGGCATTTTATTTTGATTCAAGTATTTTAAAAATATCTTCTCAACCCAAATAGGAATAGTACTTGAACATTTAGACATTTTTTGTTTGAACTTGTTAAATCATGAAAATTTCCTTGCGATCCAGTCCTTAACTTTCAATAACCAATCCAAATTTATTTAACAGAATGATAAAAAAGTTCTCAGTCTGACCAAGAAAGGAATAATAAATGTACATGTTATCCCACATATCACAGATGTGAATTGTGGTGCAGTGGATATTGACTTGGAACAAGAAATCAGAGAGCCGAGTTCTAATTCCATTTAAATTCATTTCATTCACTTATATGCAAACACCCTTGGGAAAGGTAATCCGTCTCTCCTCCCTCCAGCTATGGTTAAAATAGCAAGACAGATTGGGTTCTATAGCCTTGGTTGGCAACCAGCCTATCCCAGAAAGTAAAGGCAACCTATTGTGGGGAAAAATCTTCTGCTCAGTCAGTCATGTTTTTTTAGACATGATCACCCGAGCATATATCATGTATGACACTTAACTGACTGATCCCACATATACACCTTGAAGATTAACAGATTTGGCACATCATTTTTCAAATTTTTTTGACTCTTACTCCCTACCCCAAAGAAAAAAATTTGGTAGAAGTACGCATATTTATAGGTATTACTATACAAGATGTTCCACATAATTACTCTGTAGTTCACACACTTTGCACATAGTTTTTAAAAAAAGATAATTTCCAAAAGAATTCTATTGTTTTGATCAAAATCTCTTAAATTTCTTCATTTACAAGCTTTCTTTAAGAATTAGAAACTGGTAAAGTCCTGAGGTCGAGGGTCTGTGTGTTAAAATTCCACATTCTTCAGAACGTGTCATCTTATCAACTCTGTGAGTAGGTGTAATGTCCTTCAAAAAGAAAAACTTTCTGCAGTTTCTTTTCACTCTGCATTAGCTGTTTGGCCATTTGATAATCATTAAAATATATTGTCTTTAAAAACTAAGGTCACAACTTTAGGTCTTTTGAATTTCTTTGCCCATGGAAAAATCCAAGTGTTACCATTGCATAAACTTTGACTCATAATGGTAAAACTATGCCCAATTAGCAGTGATAAGTCATTCAAAAAATATATCACTGCAAAATGAATTTGGATATGTCCACTTGATATAATTTCTGATATTATTTAAAGAATTTGCCATCCATTTCAGTGACAGCTTCTGCATCCCAATTACTCATGAATTATAAAAGCCATTACATTTGTTCGATATCTCAGCTATTCTTTTGGTGGAAATTAATCAATTGACCAAATTAGGTCATGATCATGATGAACAATTTCAAGAGTTAATACCATGAAGGCCTCCCAAACAATACTGCTTGGTAGATTTTAAAATATCTAGCCTGGAAGTTAGCATATCATAACTGCATTTTTCACCCATTGCTTCATATATTCATGGATTTCCTTTAGAGTTTTTCTTCTACGAAAACAGGAACATTGACATTTCTCACTTGATGTGTGATTGGAAATAAATAAGTGCAATGATGCCACAAATTGACATTTTACAGAACTAAACAAAAAACACTTTTTTTCAATGACATGATAATGCTCCCATCTTGAGAAATTGGTTAGGTTAAATATTTTTCAGCACTCCCACATCATTTAATATATACAGGAATTCCTTGATTAATGTGCAACTGATTAATGCATTTGTAATTAGTATGCAGAACTTTTTACGTATCAAAGTTACCTTAGTGCATACGTAACACTTGATTAGTGAGGTAAAACACAGTTTAACTGTAGTAATTGAAAATTTATTGTTATATCTACTGATGTATATATTAGCTGCACTAATCAAGGGATTCCTATATAATATATATATCATCCACATATCGAAGCTTATCAGTGTGGGTATATACATATATATATATGTGTGTGTGTATGTATACAGACACATTTATTTCACTGAGTTCTGGAGATTAATGAAATGGAATTAACAACCAACATATTTAATTTATTTGTTTGAACATTATTTTTAATTGATATTTGTATTTGAATAGATATTATGTTTTTAATTAAACAGTATATTAATATATAACTCTATCAGCCTGAATATCTATGAGAAATTTTGTTAGGAAATCCTGCTGAATGACACATATTTTCCTAACAAAATTCTTCATAAATATTCAGGTTGATAGTTATATATTAATATACTGTTTAATAAAAGCAGAATATCTATATTTAAATACAAGTATCAATTAAAAATAATATTCAAACAAATAAACCATTTGTTAATTCCATTTCATTAATCTCCAGAACTTTCCGTGAAATGAATGTGTGTGTATATATTTATTTATTTTTTTTTAATAAGCATTTCACCCCAAGCAAGGCAGTTTTACTACCACTAGTGCGCAGGGGGTTACATAAGAAGAGAATGATGAGATTCTAGACTAGTAGAGTTATGAATATATATACATATTCAGACTTATCTAAAGTTATAAATATATATATATATACTGTTTAATTAAAAACAGAATATCTACTCAAATATGAGTATTGATTAAAAATAATGTTCAAACAAATAATTTATGTATACATAAATTGTATACTTGGGTAGCAGTCCCTCTTTTATACAAGTTTCATTAAAGACAACTAACAAGGCATTACCATTAAGTTTTTTATTTAATTTTTCTTGTATTCGTATAATTGTTTTCCTTTTCTAGACATATACAAAATTTTTTGCATATCCTAGTGCTTTCAGCTATTCTTTTAGCCATTATCAATGATGAATTGTACTTTGATTTTTAACTGAATGTATAGATTTTTTATGTATCTATCCTGAAGTAGAGGAATGTTTTTTTATTTTCCTATATTTTTTAATATTTTTATTTTCTAGAAATGTAGATGTGGAAATGGGTCAGAACTTTTCTGACAGTTTTTATCAGTTTACTGGCAATCATTATTTTCCACTCTGCCATGCCTCTTCTATAGATACAATGTCACCTCTCTACTCTATCACTATTTCCATGGGAAATTTTCTTTTTCCTCATTCCACCGGTAAGACCCGCCATACCATATATTCTATTGGTAAGAAAGACATTCTCTAGTCAGACGGCATCTTCCAAGAGTTGTTGTTTTGTGAAACAGACTCCCAAGGGGATGTATCCCTGAATACTACAATCTTAAGTTCTTCAAGCCTAGATTCAACCATTATTTATCCTCATATTCTGTTCTTACTTACCCCTCCTACATCTATACAACAACCTCATTTAGGTACTCCCTATCTTAAGTGGCTCTTGACCCTTGTATTGGGTGGACATGTAGTTAAAATAAATAAAAAAAAAAAAGAAAGAGAATGAGACATTGCCAAAAAAATCAATCCTTATTTACCGATTGTATATTGGGGAATTCGTATTACCTGAACTTTGAGTAGAATAGTATGGTACTTGAATTTCTTCATTCTGTTATGGCTGTTAATGTTTCAGCTGATTATGTGGGTTGAAGAATGGATTGACTGAAACTTTTGTGCTAACAGCAAATCTACAAAGAAGTTTGATTCTAAAATCTTGAAGCTGTTGATGACTTTTCTCAAATATATATATATATATATATATATATATATATATACAAAAGAATGTTTTCTTTGCTTTACTTCACATGAAACTGCTTTTCAATTTCTTTGTATTTAGTTTGAAAGATTTTATACAATTCTGAATATAAAAATAATTTCTAAGGATTAGAATATTTTTTAGAAATAGTTCTAAAACTGTTTTTAAAGGAATTACTTGTAGTCATTTTTTATATAAAATCTTTTGTGTCCATATACAACATATTCTTTTAGACAAATGTGGAATTAATGTTTTGTTTTTCAAGTCTCTGGAAGTAAGTTCAATTCTTGTTTTTTGAAGTAGACTTATTGAAAATCTTCATAGAAAACATGGCCCTCCACAGCATCTATTTCTTTAATATTTATGAATTGCCGTTGGAGAAAGGTAATGTAGAGGTTTCTTGTTGCTCTTGCCATTGTTTTGAATTCAATTGTCCTTCTTCAAGGCTGGTTGCTCTACAAAGAGCTTTAGGTGCAAAGTGAACACAACAACCATAACCAGGATTTGCATTTTCTGTTTTGATAACTTTCACAACGCTTACACAACTTTTTTGTAACTACATTTTCATAATATGAAAGTGTTAAAAAATTTTTACAACAAATTAACATAGAGAAACTTGACCTGAAAGAATGCAAATGAGAATGGTCATGTGACCACATTACTGTTTGTCATCACCAAAGATATATTCTTAAATTTTTTTAACAGTTGACTAAATTTTTAATGCAAAACATTCAGTGCTTTTCCAAAGTTTGTGTTATGCAACTTTAAAAAGATTTACTTTACCACAGGCACTCTCTTCCATGACCTAACCAGAAATAGCATAAAGTGAAAATGGAATTATCATTAATTTATATGGGGAAAATATTTTGAGCATTTCCATTCTCCCCACCCCATAAACTATGTCTGCTTGCTGATTGCTGTCAAATGCCATAATTCATAATCTGCTGTGAAAGGGTTAAAATATGTCAATCTAGCCTGATAACTTAATCTTGGACATTTACAGTCCATTGTTAGAACTTGGACATCCTATAACTTTGCCCTATCAGAAGTAAAATTATGCTGCCAAAGCAATTGTTGCAGCTTTGTGAGTCTTAGAAAAAAATCTCATACAAAGTTATTTTGGGGTTAGTTCTATGGTAATTAGAAGTCCTACCAAGATGCATTATTGGCCAGAATCTGCAGATGACCCAGTGTTGATAGCAAACACAGAAAGAAAACTACAAAAATTCCTACAGAAAGGAAGAAAGGATTAAACATCAACTGCAAGACAGAATGCATGGTTGTTAGCAAAAAGATGAACCTAAAGTGTGAATTGCAAAAGAGAGATCCCAAATTCAAGCAAATGTGTAAATTTAAATATCTGGCAAGTGTTTTAATGGAGGGTGGAAATTGTGGCACCCAAATCTAGAGGCATATTGGGATAGCCAAAGGTGCAATCCAAAAAGTTAAGCAGAGTATCAAGAAACGGAAAACTACATTAGAAACAAAGAAAAAAGTACTGAACTGTTAGGTGATATGTCTTCCTAGATGGCAGTGAATGCTGGACAATCTCCTTAAAGATGAAGAAACTTGAAGCAACTGAAATGTTGTTTTACAGAAGGATGATGAAGATAGCATGGACCAAACATATAAGCAACAACAAAGTTTTAAGAAATTGGTAACAGAAAAGATCCTTATACTTTACACCAAGAAAAGACAGCTGAGGTTTCTAGGGCATGTAATGAGGAAAGAAGGCTTGAAAAATCTGATACTCACAAGACAGATTGAAAGCAAGAGGGACAAAGGAAGACAATGCATAACATGAACTTGAGTAAATGGATTGTGGAACAGGGTTTAGGAGAAATAAGACAAAATTTATTAAGAGCTTCAAGGGACAGAAAGTTGTAGAGAGCCATAATCACCTAAATCCTGAGGGGACACACCACATGAAGAAGCTATGGGAATGTATAAATATTGAGCCATATGTGAAATTTTCCAAAAATACCTGATTTTATCATGAACATATGTAGGACAGTTTTTTTAGGTCCTAGATATGACAGTAAACTGCATCTGGCAGCAAGTCCTCTGATTAGGAGGTTGGAAAGAGCATGAAACCACCTTTTAATTGCTGTTGTTCTCAGGTCCACCCTGACTCTGAGTAGTAGCACCTGATAGGGTCCCAGCTATGGGCAAATAGTTAACGCTCCCCCCAAACTGGAATCAAAACACTATGAAAGTATAAAAATAGACTTTTATAGAAATATATACATAAAAATAGACTTTTAGAGAAAAATATATATTTTTGAAGAAAAAATTATTACTATAACACATTTTTGAAGGAAAAAAAAATAACCAGCAATACATTTTTTAATACAAAACTAGAAGACATCTTCAGTTATCTAAAATAAAAAAAAAATTTTCATCAAAATCTGACTAAATCAACCTTCTCACAATAACCAAACATTAAAAAAATACCCTAAAACCTTACTTTTTGGGGTATTAAATAACCCACAGAAGTTGATATGCCATTAAACAAAACTCAAACTCCTGTTTATTGTACTTTTCACAATGTTTCAGCTGTTGTATGCTTCGGCCTTCTTCAGGTGCTAGGAATTTTAAACCAAACCCTCATTTCCTAGTGGATATTGGCATTGGTTAGATACAGTAACTTGACCCAAAGTGTTGTGAGTTCAGTATCTGGCTACAACAGTAGTGCACAAATAACTAAGAGTTGAGTTAAAAGGAGATAACTACCTGGCACCTGGAAGTGGCATTGCACATGGAATGAGAATTATATACCCCAGTGATCAGAGTAAAATATTCAGTTCAAAATTTCTAGCACCTGAAGACAGCTGGAGTGTACACAGCCAAAATATTGTGAACATTGGCAATAAAGAGGCGGACAGTAGTTCAAACAGTGTAAATAATGTACCTCATCTCGGTTGTATAGACAAAAATTCATTAATTCTTTAGAGTGCCGACAGAATGGAGATACACACACACACACACACACACACACACACACAAAAATAATCCCAATTTTGATCTGCTATTTAGCCATCTCCCTATGGTAGCAGGATGTGACACAATGTCAATATAATATGAGGTGCTATACATACAAGCTAAAGACAAGAACTAGTCAGTCACCCACAATCACTGTCATGCTAGCGTTCATATCTATGAAACCCTCTATCTTTAGTGCAGTGAGGGTGTTGTTGCTACAAGATAGCTTTTGATCATTGGCAGATGTGCAGCAAGTAATACTTTCAAAGTAGAGCATACGCATACTCGAATCCTAGGCAGAAGTAGTGATCTGTTTATAAAGAATTAGTTGGCATATAGATCATGAATTAATTAGCATATATTGTCAACTTAATTGGCATTCTCTCTTACTGGTTAATATGGATTCTGACCAATGGGATAGGATAGTTGACACGTAACAATACTGTGTCATTTAACTGCTGTCATGTCCGTACTGTGTATCTAACCTATAGTCATCAAGGAAGATCATTTTCAGTTTACTCAAAATTATTCCTGTATTTCTGTTAAGTCACAATGTAATCAATGCATTCAATTGCAGAGAACAATTCCACTTGATGAGTTTCTCCCTTCTTTGTCTTGCAACACAGACCCCATGCCTGATTGACATCTAATGTTACTTCTGTTGCATTTAGGCTTTTCTCATGTTCATGTCTGACAGCCAATTATTTTCTCTTGTTCCTTTTTTAAATTTATTTTCTGTGTAAAATAAATCTTCCATGAAGTTTGAGTAAAAAGTTACCAGTTATCGTAGACTTTTTGGGGCTTGATATGATGTTGACACTCTTTCTAGATTCTGGGTTAAATTTTCACAGTTTCTTGGGAAACCAGGTCATACATAAACACTAAATGACTGTATCTAATTTATACATTGAACTATTTCTTATTACAATAAACGCTATTTTAATGTCTGAGTAGATATGCCAGTTTTTTTTCTACAAGCAAAAATTAACATTTCCTAATCTAGATCATTGAAAGCTTTCCACGTCTCCTTTCCCCAGCTATGGGTTAATTAGTAGGACTCTTATCAGTATATTATTATCTCAAACATTGTAAAAAATGTAAAAATATTTTTGGGCTTTAAATAACCTGCAAAAGGTTGATAAACCTTAAAAAGAATCAATCATTGAGTGTCGTATTTAAGTAAATGTATCTCTTAGTAAGAATTGAACCTACATTCCTTGTTTTCTGAGAATCCAGGTTTGATCCCTGTGCATTTCTTTTTATAAGACTATCAAGGATCTAGACTGGCAGACATTAATTTTATTGTGTTTGTATAAAAACAAAACAGAACAGGATGTTAACTCGAAACCCATTAGAATTTATAGTCACAAGAAATGTCAGATTAAAGCATTTGTGAATTGCATAAATTACATAGAACAAAAAAAAAATGTTCCTATAGGGTCCATGGTATTCAAAGCCAGTGTTTACTATGCCCGATCTCAACGAGTGAGGGAGAAGCTTAATTGGTGGTTCTAGGCATTGCTTCTTAATCCTCGCTATCCTATCAACATTTGATTTTTTTTTCTATCTACATTTATAGAAATGAAACTAAGCATAACTGGTTATTAAAGGATATTTTTTGAAGATTTTAACATCAATCTGGGGGTGGGGTCTTTTTTCTTTTTGCCAAATACATCAATTTGTTTTGCTCATTCTAATCTTGAAAAAAAACACCATATAAAATTTAATATTTTTTAAACAATGTTGAATGTGTTGAAATTATTCAACTTTTTAACAAGAAAAATTTCAAGTCGATGTTATAAATTGTTTTATCTATGATACATTGCTAATTTGTATTTAGATACATTGTATTTATTTTCAATTTTCCTATTTGAATTGTTCACCTATATTGCATGTGATCCATTATTGTACATAATTAGGTTAGAATAGAATTTGTATCTTATATGAATACTACCTTATGGAAATTGAGATGAGATGTAGTAGAGTGGGGCAACTGTATTGTAAATGTGCGGTGGATATATATGGGGGTGGGGCATGAGACTAACCCTGCTGGTATTGTTCTTAAGTTTAAAGACGGATTAATATTCCATATTTTGTTTGGACATTTGAGTTCCTTCTTGATGTGGCTAATATTTCTGACAGCTCATTTATTCAGCTTTTATCAGATGTGGAATTGATATGGCAAAAAACAAAAAAAAAAGACCTAGTGAAATAAGATTTTTCTTTTTATTTCTCTTATGATAAAAGCTGAAGAATGGATCAGGTGAAATATTAACACCATTAAGAAAATAAAGAAAGGGCTTGTTTGAATAAATTTGAGTCAATGATTTTTTAATCAACATGGAAATTAATTTCACGAAAGTGTAAGTGTAATTAGCCTTTTCCTTATAAGGACACATTCAGCAGCCAGTGATACTCAAGTTATGCTTTTCTTTGCTTCCTGGCTATTGGACTGTGATCAAAGTGTATTATCTGTTCTCCTCATCTCTAATAGTAATATTAGCCTTTTCCTTATAAGGAAGCATTCATTGACTGAACAGCCAGTGCTATATTGATTTTAACTTATATTAAAACAATTTTTCAGGAAAAAAAAGCTTTCTCAAGTTCACTATTATCTCTCTTAGTATTGATAGTTCAAAGTATTGTAGAATGTTAACATCTTGATTAGGTCATAATTTTCTCTTTGAGTATCCATGCTCAACTGATATAGTTTCTGTTATGATATCCATGCTCAACTGATATAGTTTCTGTTATGATATCCATGCTCAACTGATATAGTTTCTGTTATGATATCCATGCTCAACTGATATAGTTTCTGTTATGATATCCATGCTCAACTGATATAGTTTCTGTTATGATATCCATGCTCAACTGATATAGTTTCTGTTATGATATCCATGCTCAACTGATATAGTTTCTGTTATGATATCCATGCTCAACTGATATAGTTTCTGTTATGATATCCATGCTCAACTGATATAGTTTCTGTTATGATATCCATGCTCAACTGATATAGTTTCTGTTATTTACTACAGTTCTTTATTTGTGATTCTGTAGTGCAAAAAAAAAAACAAACCCCAAAATGATGACTATTGAGAAAATTTTACATGTCTGGAAGAATGCTCTTTTATTTATTTTAACTAAATGTCATTGGCTGAATTCAAATGATACAAAAAAGCAAATAGCAAATTGAGTCTTTGTGGATAACCTGCCACCCCCATACACCCACCCTTTCTCTATTTTCTGTGTTTTAAAGTAAATTATTCTTTAAAAAATTAATTGATTTAGCATTTGTCTGATTAGCTACTCTTAATGATTTCAATTTGGAATTGTTTTAATATTAGTACATGTCAGATTATTTTAGTCTAAGGAAATCAACTCCAGACTTCAAGTTTAAAATATATGAAATTTGGGGTTTGAGATTATCATAATCTCAGGAATGATAAAACATTAGTGTTAAGAAATCTTCTCACAAATATTGATTGATTGAATTTTTTTTTTTTTTTACAGCTTTTTGACCTTTTGTGTGTTACTTAAAACAAGAAAATATTTTTAGAATGTAAGAATTTTTTTCAAATAATAATGATTTTTACTGATGTAAGTTGTACTAATTAGCCCATACCTAGGGGGTGAAGAAGTAGATAGGCTTGCCTATTGTCTGATTCAAACATCTCCCCAGTCTTTTGAACAGGAGTAGATGTTCATACTTGTTTCCTGTTTAATGATTAGGTTTCTGGTTCCTTCCAATGTCTACTTCAACTCTATACTCCTAAAGTCTCTGCCTGAATTCTGAAATTTTATTTGATAATTAAGTCTGGAATTAGCTGTTTATCGTTCCTGTTATCTTGCCCTTTTTTATGCCAATACAACTACTTTGAGTGGCTCTTGGGCCTTGTATTGGTTGAACATTAGTAAAAACAAAAAAGAGGAAAATATTTCTTTATTAAAATTTTAAAAAAATAGTTGTAATTTTTTTTTAATAGTTACCTACTTTGAAATATCAATTTTTAATATTTAGTAACACTAAATTGCTAAATTGGTATAGTCATCAAAAATAGTGTTTTTAAATATTAAAAATTAATATTTTTACGCAGGTAATTATCAACAAAATTTGCTATAATTTTTATTTTTTTTTAAATTTTGATATTGAAAGAAAACTAAAAAAAATGTCCTAAAGAAGTAGTTAATGAAAGCAAGAAGAAAGGACTAAATATCAAATGCAAGACAGAAGCAGCCCAACGTGTAAATTCAAAATTGGAAATCTCCAATTCAAACAAGTATTAAAATGGGAAGTAAAGTGCAACACTGAAAGCCAAAGACACATTGGAATAGTAAAAGTTGTTTCTGAAAAACTAAACAGAAAGAGACAGAAAAACTTCACTAGAAACAAATTAAAAAATATTGTATACCTGTCCTGTTATGTGGTAGTGAAGGCTGGACAATATTCTTAAGGATGAAGAAGAAATTTGAAGCAACAGAAATGTTCTACAGAACGATGCTGAGGATATCATGGAACAAACATATGCGTAACAAGGAGGTTTTATAGAAAATGGGAACAAAGTGGAAACTTATACTTGATGCCAGGAAGAGACATTTGAGATTTCTAGGGCACAAAATGAGGAAAGAAGTTTGGAAAATCTGATACTCACAGGACAGATTGACAGCAAGAGAGACAAAGGAAAACAATGTATTACATACTTAGTGAACTTGAGTAAATGGATGGTGAGATGGCACTTAGGAGAAATAAGAGAAAATAACAAAAAGAGAAAGTTTATTAAGAAGGGACAGGTAGTTGTGGAGAGCCATACTTTTGGGTCAAAATAGAGGGCAAGGAAGACAAACAAAAAACAAAGTGAACTTGTGTAAATGGATAGTAAAACAACTTTTAGGTAAAAGACAATTTAAGAGCTACAAGTACAGGAAATTGTGGAGAGCCATGATCATTCGCATTTCTTGCAGATACTGATTTTTCTTTTTTTCCTCTTTTCCTATATCTAAACAGTTACAAAAGCCTGGTGTACTAATAGCCATTTACTTATACTTCATCAGCAATCATAAACTACTGCTAATAACGGTACAATAAAAGTACATTCCACTTTTAACGTTTTATAATTCGCAATCACAACTTGAGGTTTACATTTTCTTGGCTGAGCTTGCACAGATACAAGTTGATTTCATTTAGCTGGTTTGAATAAGTAATTTATTATTAAGTTGTGCCAGTAATATATATATTAGAAATGGTTTTTTCATTACTTTTATTATAAGTTTATTTGATAATGTGAATCTTTTTCATGTATGTTATTAGTTATTGTACTAAGGCCAAGATTATCCTACCAACAAACATCACTCAGAATATGTTTTTTTTTTTTTTAATTGTGATATAAAATGACGCCCAATTTTTAGGGATGTTTTCAGGGATTTAAAGGTCATCTTGTGGAAATATATAGTATTATTTAATTTTTTTTAATCATCCTACCAAATATAGCAACATTTTAATCATTTCCTAAGATTCTTATTTACTTATTGGTAAATTGTATTTCCTGCTTTAAACAATGAGACTTCCCTACCTTCAAATGTGAAATTACCAAAGCTAATCAGCGATTTAACTGTTTCTATAGAAACAAGATTGGCCAAGGCTGAGGGTTCTATGCCTGTGTGTACTTTTTCCTTTAAATAGACCCCAGAGATTTCAGAGAGATTTATTACCAGGCTAGCTGAATGGGAGAAAAATGTTGGAATTTTTGTAAAGCACACCTTAACTTGGTGCCTCCTCCTTCCCCTGTAAGCAAAATGCAAATTAATTCTTTCAGTTTGTTCCTTTACTACTTTGTAACAAGAAATGCATGGCTCATTTTTTAGTAAGTCTTTTTACAATGTCTTTTAGAGGAAAGATTTGAGTCATGTTTTGAAAATTGTATGGAAACATGGCTCTTGTTTAAAACAAGATGGTTTAATCACTGGTCTACATTTAAACAAGAAAACTTAAAAAAAAAATTATACAAAATTAGCTAGCCACATGTGGAAATTGAAACTAAAATATGGAAAAGACCCAGGCATAACAACATAGAGTATAGTGAAAACAACCAAGCCTTACAATAGTGGCAAAGTATGTAGACTGTATCAGGAAGAAAGGTTACCTATTATGTTATTGCCAAACAAAAATGAATTACTGAATGAAAAAACAGAAATTATGACTAAGTGTTAACCATACAAAAGATACCTACTAGGATCATACAGCAATGAATGAAAATATCATAACTTCCCTAATTTTGAAAATTGCATGTTCAAAAAAAAAACACCATATAGTAGAAGCCTGGGTTGTGTAATATAACTCATTTACAAATGAAATATATTCAAAAGTTCTACAATATAATTGTATAGAACACTTTTTAATACAACTGTGTACTGGTCTAATTTATGACCAATCAGTCAGTTAAGTGCCATACGTGATACACGCTTGGGCGATCATGTCTCTTTCGAGACATGACTGACTGGGCAGAAGATTATCCCGCAGTAGGTTGCCATTGCTTTCTGCGGTAGACTGGTTGCCGACCAAGGCTATAGAACCCAATCTGTTCAATTATTTAACCCATAACTGGAGGGAAGAGACGGATTAATACCTTTCCCAAGGGTATTTGTGCATAACTGAATGCAAGGAATTCAACTGGAATTCGAACTCGGCTCCCTGATTTCTCGTTCTGAGCCGATATCCACTGCGCCACAATGCAGACAGATTGGGTTCTATAGCCTTGGCTGGCAACCAGTCTACTGCAGAAAGCAATGGCAACCTACTGCGGGATAATTTTCTGCCCAGTCAGTCATGTCTCTTTCGAGACATGATCGCCCAAGTGTGTATCACGTATGGCACTTAACTGACTGACTGACTTATGACCAATTAGTAAGTAATTATATATATATATATATATATATATATATATATATACACTATTGTGCTAGACATTAGATTTAGTAGAGACATGTATGTCCTTGTTTTGTTTTAGACCTTTTTTTTTTTTTTTTAAACAGTGAAATTAATATCATCTACCAACCTAGAAAGTGAAAAGATCTACCAAAATATAGGAAAAAAGAATCCTACTTAAATACGGGTACTCACAAAATATGATTATAGTAATAACAGAATGAAGCTGCTATCTATTAACCATCACAGACAATCACTCATACCCCTCATTAGCATGGATCAGGCTAGTCTCCCTGAAAGCAAAATACTGCGCCTCCTCGGCTTAACTCTTACAACAGATCTTAAGTGGAATGACTATATAGAATCCATAGCTAAATTCACTGCTAAGAAAGTCGGTTCTTTGTGTAGGGCCAGGAATTTTTTTTTGCCTGAAACAATCTTGCACATATATAAATCTACCATCCGCCCGTGCATTGAATACTGCTGCCATATCTGGTCAGGTGTTCCTGCTATCCACCTAAGGGTCCTTGACGAAATCCGATGGAGAATCTGTAATGTGATTGATCTCGACTTGGCAGCTCAGATACAGTCACTTTCTCACCGGCGCAATGTAGTTTCCCTGTATCTCTTCTACAAATACTTTCACGGCTTTTGCTCCGATGAACTTAGCTAACTGGTGCCCCTATATATAAATTTACACGAGCAACAAGATTAGCAATTAGGTCCCACCCTTTTACTGTGAAACCAATAAATTGTAAATGCAAATTCTACTCCAGCTGCTTTTCTCAAACTTCCCGCCTGTGGAATTCTCTTCTGTTTTCTTGCTTTCCCGGACAGCTAAAATCTCCAAGAATTTAAATGTAAAGTCAATAGTCATCTCCTATCTCACATGTAACACATGTTTAATAAACTTCTATAGCCACTACGCCACCCTCCCAAAGTTGTGAATTTTTGTAGACTTTTTTGTGCTCTCTCTCTCTCTCTCTCTATATATATATATATATATGCAGCATATCTTTATTTAAGCATATTTGATTGAATAATTTAGACATATTGTGTCTATTTATTTAAAAGGCTTACATTCCATTGCATAACATTTAAATGAACATTCCTGTCAACATTCATGACTTAGAGGATATGATTTGACAATATATGCATTCTCTATCATGAAAATCATAGGCAAAACCTTGGAATTTTTTATGTCATCTTTATCAAAAATTTGAAACAGACACTAAACAAAATTATGAGTATAGTAACAATGTTATAGAATACCTATAATAGTGTTTTTTTTTTGTTTTTTTTTAATATCTAAGTTGTAATTTTTTAAGAAAATCATACTGATATTAAAAACTGAGTTGACCTCTTGAGATCATAGTTTTCAAATTGGCGTTGTGTTCCTATATGCTCAAAACTCATAAAAGTTAAACCTCAAGATATTCATAATGAACTACTGCATTGTCTTAACAATCATGCTCAAGATGATCTTGGACAAGCTTGAACGTACTTGGGATTATATGAATAATGGGGCCTTTCTTGCTATCTGTAATCACCAATACTCATTTCTGACCACGAGAGAATTAAAATAAAAATAAATAGACACATTATGTCAAAATCATTTAATCAAACAGATATAAAATTAATATAGAAAAAATTGTCACTTAACTGATTGGCATCATTTCTGTCATGGTATCGTCAGAGTTTTGTGAACGTATGCAAATGCATCAGGGTTTGTCAAATTGTTCTGCTGATAATTTTCAATATTTGTGTTTTATATACTCTTGTAGAACTGGTATTATTTGTTACTTCTGTGTGGAAGTCTGTGACTGAGAGTTTTTTTTTTTCTTTTCATGTCCTGTTATCTGGTGATCATTCTCCTTATTTCTTTTCTACTTTCTTTGTTATCTTCTGTTTTTTAATTACCTTCAATTTTTGGCAATGTTGTTTTAAAAAGCAATGATTAGAATTGTAATAAAACCTAAACATATGATCAAAGTGAATTTGATACATTTTTTCTTGGTCTTGAGAATTTACAACAAAAATATTAAACTTTATTTATGCAAGGAAAGTAACTTAATTAAGTGACACTAAACAGAATTAATTATGTGTATTGTAACAATGTTCTAAAATGCCTATAACAATTTTCAAATTATCTATATTGTAATTTTTGGTAGAAAAACAATAGTTTAAAACATGTAAATTGTAAATTTGATAGAAATTATAGATATGAAATTAAGTTACCTCCCTTTTACCATATAGCACCAGGACATTGGTGATCATGGCTCTCCACAATTTTCTCTTATTTGTAGCTTTTAATAAATTTTGTCATTTTGTTATCTCTTCTAAACTTTATTCGACTATCTATTTACTCAAACTCACTAGTTAAGTTATATGTTGTTTTCTTCTTTCCCTTCGCATTCAATGTGTCTTGTGAGTGATAAATTTTTCAAGCCCTCTTTCCTCATTACGTGGTCTAGAAATTTCAACTATCTCTTCCTGATGTTTAGAATGTCTTAAATGTCACAGTTTATCTTTAGAACCAGTGATTTTAATGACATCATTATTGCAAATTTTTAAGTATTATAGAATTTGTAATATGAATATTATCAGATATTTATTTTTAAATTATTTAAATATAGATTTTTGGCAAATATCAAATATATTTTTAGATTAAATTGTAGTTATATTT
>JBBBDQ010001973.1:1592500-1630000 GCA_037127315.1 Ascarosepion bandense
TTTATTTTTCAAAACTTTTAATAATTTTTAACATGTTCAAAATTTTGGTAAAAATCTTGTTTTTATTTTCATTAGCAGGAGAGTTTACAATGGAAAACGTAATATTACATAAGTTTTTTTTTTTTCGGTGACAAACATTAATTTGGAAATTCTTGCAAAAATCAAATAATTGTCAGATTTTAATGGAACATTCTGGACTTATTTACAAATGACTAAAATTATTTTTAAAATCATTATTTTAAAAAAATCTTGACAAATCTTTCATTTTTTTTAATTTTTTTTTATTTTTTACATCTGTGCATTGTGGTGCAGTGGATATCAGCTCGGAACGAGAAATCAGGGAGCCGAGTTCGAATTCTAGTTGAATTCATTGCATTCACTTACGTGCAAATACCCTTGGGAAAGGTATTAATCCGTCTCTTCCTCCCAGTTATGGGTTAAATAACAGGACAGATTGGGTTCTATAGCTTTGGCTGGCAACCAGTGTACCGCAGAAAGCAATGGCAACCTACTGTGGGATAATCTTCTGCCCAGTCAGTCATGTCTCTTTCGAGACATGATCGCCCAAGTGTGTTTCACGTATGGCACTTAACTGACTGACCCCACCTCCATGTAAATTCATTAAATTTTAAAAAATTAAATTCTGGAGGAAAAAATGTTTTTATTAGTTAAATGCAGGACTCATTGGGGAACATAAATCATGTATTATTTTTTTTTTAACCATTTAGCTCCTTTTACCAAAAAATCTGCTCTGAATAGTAAAATAAAAAATGCAATAAAACTATAACATTATTTAATTTAGATAAGCTTTTCATTGTTTAATAAATAATATAAATGTCAGACATTATAGTCTGAGGTAAAAAAAAAAAAAAAATTTTTTTTTTTAATAATAATGAAATTTTAAAAGAATTGTTTTTTTTTGTTTTTTTTTTAATTATAATAATATATAAAGTTTCGAAAAATATTTTTAAAATACTTCTAATTCTTGTAGATGTTAGGCTGGCAGGATACATAGTGAGGACTATATTTATGTAATCTTTCTGTCATGATATTACTGTAGTCTTTGTCTTCTCTGTCATCATAGTCTTCTTCTTCTCAGTCAAAAACTGCAGTCGACACTAAAACGAACAACACGTATGAGTTTCGCAAAACTGAATAAAATTAACTTTACCCTCGCAAACTCTCAGTTTTTATGTCAGCAAGGCATACGCTTATGCAAATGAACACGGGCCTCACTCTCAGTCTGGTTGTGTACGCACACTTCCATTTGTGTGTTCGCTGCCATGATGTTTGCCTTGTCAAACATTCACTCATACATTTGTTACACTCCCCCTGATTCTTTATGATCATAGCATAGGCAAGGTCACGTTGGTAATCTCCGGCGTGTGCTTTGTCGCAAGGGTGGTTCTGTGGTTTCTCCATTTTGTGCTGTTTGTCAGTTAGGCAGTGTGATATACCCAGTGTCGTCTGAAGTCTCATCATTCGCTTCGCCAGATGGGATGATATTTGTCCGGAGTAGTATGTCCTTTATATGATGTAGGACGCCATCAACAGATTGCGGGCTGATCACCTCTGTCACTGTTTCTTCTTTGAATCTGGAAATGCATCGATAATGGGGCGTTTTGACCCCCACAGGGTCTCCCAAACAGAATCTTTTTTTTGCGGGGACTGGTGATGTTGGTACTGGGTCGATATTCCATATTCTGACCTCATATCTGAAGATCCTGTTGGCAGGTGCAGTCAATGGTGATGTATCTTTGGGTGCTGCGTTATATCAATACACTGCTTCTTGAACAGAGCATCCTGTCCTGGCTGCAATCCATTTAATACTGCGGTGACATCGTTCTGCGATGCCATTGCCTGCTGGCACATAGGCACACCGAAATCGCAGGCGGACTCCCCAGCTTGTTGCAAACTCCTTTGATGCTGGAGAATGCAGTGTTGTTGTCCATCAACAATTCCTGTGGTGGACAGTACTCAAAGAACATAGATTCAAAGTGTCAAATAATGTTTCCAGAGTCCTTTTGTGACAATGGCCGCCATTGTGTTGGACCGCAATCAGTGATTGTCAGGAAGTGCCGGGCGAAATACGCATTCCTGAGTGTCCACTACCTTTATGTATTTCCATAATTCGACCTATTGTCATGTCATCACTCCTTGTGAAACAAGCCAGAGGTACGGGCTCAGTCGCAGATTTCATCCTCTCAAGCCATCTTTGCGGTACCTGGGTCATGGGGTCTGCTAAGTTCTGGCTTGATTGGATCAGAGTAATGTCTTTGGACAACCCATATTTTTCTACCAGTAATTTTATTGTTTCCAATCATTGTCAAAGCAACATCTCGCTAGTGGCCTTCATACACTAGCCAGTGATATACACTCACTGAGTCTGTCTTTAAATGTATGACTTTGCTGCTTTTCGAGTTCGGCCAAGTTAATGTGCTGAATGTCATTCGCGGATTGCAGACAACACGCCTCCTTGAACACAACATCATCACGTTCCAGGAGTACACCGGTCGCCAGGGAACTTGTGTCTCCCCATACATTGACATCTTGTCCATTCGCACACCATAGGCCCTGCGAAAGAATCACTCTGCTTCACCCTGGTTATTGTTTCTTGGATCGTTTGTTGCAGTGGGACATCCTCTGTGGTGTCATTCCATTCTCGGGTCACAGCATTGGCCCTTCACTTTATAACTCCCGTTGCTGCTCAGAGACACCCACACACTGGCAGATGCCCAATCATCTTCCCACATAGAGAGAAAACAGCATGACGTGTCACAATTACTAGGATATCTGGAATCACACTCCCACGCTTCCACCACAAAGTGGCACGCTCTCCCCAGACTTCCAATCCAAGCACTTGAGCACCATCTTCAAGTCGCTCCGAATTCTTGCTTTCTAGTCCAAACTGGGAAAAATGCTGTCTTACATGCTCTGCAGGTGCCACGCTGTACATATTGACTATGTATGCTGATATCACCTGTTGAACAGTCACATCTTTGGACAGAGCAGCCTCCACGATCGACTGCATAATGGAGGGTGCTATGTTCAGCCCAAATCCCGTTCGAGTTAGGCAGTATCTTTGCCCTTTAATCATCATGGTTTGGAACGGCCATAGAGAATAGTGCACATGCACTTTATCTAAGTCCAACACAGACACATCGGATCCTTTCCTATGCCAGTCTCTCAGTTTTTGAGGGCACACATCGGTTCATACCGTGTATGCTTCCATGTGGTCATTTAGTTTGCGGTAATCTATAACAGGTTGCACTTTTCCATTGTTAGGCTGAACAAATGTTATTAGTGGGGCCAAGCTCTTTCTCCGGTTATGGTATCAGCTATCCATTATGAATCCAAGTCTGCAATTCACAATTATACTCCCTCCGGATGTGTTTTGGGACAGTGTATTCAGGCGTTTGATTGATCAACTGATCTGGTAGCAGCTCACCTGACCACTTCCAGGTCGCCATCCATGTTTTCTTAGTGGGGCGGAAATCCACATCAAAGTCAGGTCTTTCTATTTTGACTGCAACAGCAGCACTGACACTGGAAGCTTTGTTTGGAAAACTGGTCTCTCTGTGCTCATTTATATGAACACCGCCCAACAAGTGTATAACATCAAGTCTAAGCAGAAGATCAAACCATAATAGATCTCCATCCATGGCCAGCATTTCGACCACTATTGGAATCCTCTTATTCACCTGTAGATTGACACTGGTCACTCCCCTCCTAGTCATACTCTTTCCGTCAACAGGCAGTACATTCGTCCTACATTCATTCGGTTGACCACAAACCGAACTCTTCACAAGAGACAGCGTGCATCCTGAATCAACCAATGTGTTATGCATCACTCTGTTGATGCACATGTGCATCACTGGCAGGTCAGTTCTCACATTACTTGGGGCAAGAGTGGTGCTCATATCTTCGCTCCTGTCTCTGTTTTCTGGACATTTCAACGTGACATGCTGCATAGAACTCATCTACCAACTCATCCGGGCGCAATGTGCATCTCAAACTGCTTGTATGCTTCACATGGATCAAGCACAAAGTCACGTTGGTCTTGTCTGCATCCGAAAGTTGCTGATAGACATTGAAATCCCCTCTGGCCAATTGCAAGTGGATTACTTGCTCGACCAGGTCAACTCCCAAAAGTTTGCAAATCAGGTCTACTCTTTCTAGCCAATCAACAATTGACGTCATTCCGTTGTATTCTGGCACAAGCTTTAGGTCGAACTTTCTATCAGCCATAATGTCAAAACAACTCTTAATCTTTCTGTAATGAAATTACTGTAGTCTTTGTCTTCTCCGTTGTCATAGTCTTCTTCTTCTCCATCAAACACTGCAGTCGACACCAAAATGAACAACACATATGAGTTTCATAAAACTGGAAAAAAACTAACTTTACCCTCGAAAACTCTCAGCTTTTATACCGGAGAGGCATACGCTTATGCAAATGAATACAGGCCAACATGCACTGCCATTTTTGTGTTCAATGCTATGATGTTTACATTGTCAAACATTTACTCATATATTTGTCACAATTTACTAATCAAAAATTGAAAAGTTTAATACAAATTATTTAACCACTTTATTTTTAGAATAATTTTCAATTTTTTTTGTGTGTACTTGAAGTTCTTTTTTTTTTTTTCGTTTTTTTTTTTTTGTATGATAGTTTCTATGTGTAATTTAAAAGATCATGTGTCCCAGGGTTTCTTTCCTTTACCAGAAAATAATTTGTACAATTATGTCACTTGTGATCACCATACGCTTATCTTTTTTTGTATTTGTCAACACATTTAATTATGGTGGAAAGGTTAGAAAGGTCAACTCTGTGTTTAAAAATAGTTTTATTCTAAATTTCATCCTATAAATAAGTAATACTTGTGTAAATCAGATTAATTCAACATTAAATTTGCTAGTTTTCCAAAACTAATGTGTCACAGATGTATATTTTATTTTTCAGAAATTTTAAAACCAAAAATTGACTTTTTTTACAAATCTGTAGATTGCTCAAAAATGATCAAAAAATTTAAAAAATATGTCAAAATTTTATATTTCAGTCAATATAATTTCTGTTTGAAATACACCAAAGTATTTTGCTTACTGGAAATATTAAATTTAATCATTAAGCTTTGAATTAAAACTAAAGGAAACTTTTTATTTTTAAAAATTCAATAAAACAGTTAGTTATTGAAAATAAGTGGAGGTACCTAAAAGCATGTGGTTACGTTTCAAATTTTGAAATGCTACATCTTTGATTCATAATTATTTCACTTTATATTATCAAAATCTGAGGCTATGATTTTTAAATTTTATTTTTACATTTTAATTTGTTTTCTCTTTTTAAAAATCAATTCATTCCAAGCAAGGCAATAATGTCACTAAGATGCAAGAGGCTACTACAGGGTATAAAAGAGAATGAAATAGGTTTCTGATTCTTTACAAAGAATCAGCAATGTATTTGTCTGTACTTCTGAGATGAAGTAATATTTACATTATTATTGTTTGGACTCTTGTCCTCTTCATTGCCATATTCATATCCATAATATTTCAACATGTGACTTAGTGAATAAAAGTGTTGGTTAGATACAGAGATGTGACCCAAAGAGTTGTGGGTTCAATACCTAGCTACAGCAGTGGTGAACAAATAACGAGAGTTGAGTTAAAGGGAGATAACTAAGACATCTGGAAGTGGCATGGCTAATAGAATGAGAACAATATATTCCAGTGATTGAAATAAAGGTTTCAGTTTGAAATTCCAGTCACCTGAAGAAGGCCTGAGCATACAACGACCAAAACATTGTGAATGATGATAAAGATGAGGATAGCAGTCTGAACAATGTAAATATGAATCAGAAACCTAATACTAAGCATGAAACAAGACAAACCTCTAATCCTGCTCAAAACACTGGGGTGAAGTAAATACTTACAGAAATTATTAAAGCGTATAATGACAGGTTTCATGCTGATAATAATCCCTAAGAATCTGTGCGGGAAATGATTTTATAAAATCCTCCTGAAAATAAACAAATTTTGAACTTACACCTTTCATGACGGATGGGTCGTCTTTCAAGGAGACTCCTTACCTTGAATATTTATTGGGACACAAGTTCACCCCTACACCTTGAGTGAAATTTCTATATATGATCTATTGCTAAAGATTCTGGAAAAATGGTCATTTTACCACTCTAGTAAGTATCTGATGCCCCTTGCTTTACTCTGGTACAATTCTTTGTTTAATTCCATGTGCCAGATCAAAGCAAAAAATAGAGTATTGATGGCATATCTGGGCTGGAACTGCTCAGTCCTCACTTGATTGCCTTTATAAAATTCAAAAGTGTCTATGTCAACTTGTGGGGGATAAATTATTTTCCACCCTACAGCTGCTCTCCCACAGATGGAACATCACAAGCCTCTTGCTGCTCTATTGCTTTTTTTTTTTTTAATGGCATGTATTCTGATGAGCTATAGTCCTTGGTACAACCATTGATTTTTGCAACTGAGATTTGCATTGTCATATACACAAGGACTAAACATCCTCATTACCTTTATATTTCATTAGTAAGAAAGAATTTCCACCCTGACAGATTATTTCCAAGAACAGTTGCTTTGTAGAAGAAACTCCCAGTAGGATGTTTTTCTAATCACTACAGTTCTGACCAATTGTCACATGGCCTAGTGGTTAGAATTTTTGCTTTCTGACCAAGAGACCTGACTTCTTCATGTCATCAGCCTGGAGAGGTGAGATCCCAATGTGCAGCACCTTTCAGTCAGTTAAGTGCCAAATGTGATACACGCTTCAGAAATCATGTCTCAAAAGAGACATGACTGACTGGGATGAAAATTATCATGCAGTAAGTTGCCATTACTTTCTGTGGTAGACTGGTTGCCAGCAAAGGCTATAGAACCCAATGTGTCCAGTTATTTAACCATAAATGGAGGGAAGAGATGGATTAATACCTTTCCCAAGGATATGTGTGCGTAAGTGAAGGCATGAATTCAACTTGAATTCAAACTTTGCTCCCCGATTTCTCGTTCCAAGCCGATATCCACTGCACCACAACATGCATGCAGCACCTTTGGAAAGTGCATAAAACCATACTATGGGTTGAGCCAAGCATTGTGAGTGAATTCAGGTGGACAAAACTATTTAGGATCCATCAATGGTTGAGATAGCATGAAGTTACAAGTCATTGTGGCCAATGGTTTGAGTGCACTGGCCTTATTCAAACTGCTGATCATGCCAGATAATGCGCTCTCTCCCAGAAACTGTAACTAAGATGCAATCATCATAATTGCAGTATAAACAACAGGTAGCCTCTGTGTTTATTGAACAAACACAACTATGCCTGAGCATGCATCTGCAATAGGGATTGGCTAGCTGCCCTAGCAGGCAGGCATACTCAGATATGCACTTCTTGCTTTTTTTTACACTTATATAACACCCCACAGTAACCCTCTACAATAATTGGCTTGCAGGCCTTGTATTGGATGAACATTAGTATAAAGCTTTCAGAAATATTGCTTTTAAGAAAAGTCAAACAATTCCAGCAAGGATTGTACTCAAGACATGTTGAATTGTTTTGCCATTTGTGAGCTTAACTAGCCAACATATGATGGGGTTTAATTGTTGAGAATGCTTTTGCCATTGTAGATAAAATTAACATTTATCACTTTTGCCTTCAATGCATCAGCTGTTCCATGAGACACTTGTGGGTTTTCATCACACATGGGTCAAGAAAAAGTGACTCAGTATCCACTCAACTTTTGAATTGACTTGATAGCTAATAGGAAACCACTCAAAACAAATGTCTTTCATATTTTCAGTAAAAAAAAGAATATTTTTCAAAATTTCATTAAGTAATCTTTAAACTAATTTTTATCAGATTCTTTATTTCTATAATGACTACTTTATTTTGGGGAAACTTTTCATTACAAAACTTTAAATTTTTCTGCCAGCAAACTTCAAACATCATCAAAGTTAACTTTGAATGTCAAAAATTGATATTAAATTCAATCTAAAATTGGCTTTAAATATTCAAAAGTTTTTTTTGTTTTTTTTTCATTTTATATTATGTTATATGTCATGCAATAACATTGTGGAGTTATGTATGCAAAATATGAAAGATCTACCTGATCTCCATTCTTTAAATATAGTGTGACATCTGTTGTGCAACATAGAACAATAGACACTGGGTTTTATATATGTATAGATAGAAATATTAGTAAGTATTGTACTTGGATAATGACCTTTGAAAGCTAAGGATTATTTTTAAAGTGATCACATTCCTGCTGCAGAGAATATATTGGGTGATGGTAGGACATGGAATAATATCTGAACAAAAACTGACTTAATGAGATAGTTAGAAATCTATTCAACTATGCCTTTCAATCCACAGAGTTGGCATCCTCAGGCTGGAATACCTATGTGTAAGAAAATATAACAAAGGTCATCAAATATTGCAGTAAGATTTTACAACTTTTCAGCTTGGATTTTTGTTTTATAGAATATAAGTCATTGGAATCTACATTACAGCATTGAAAAAGTGACTGAAACTGAGATGCCAGGTTAAAACCTATAATATTGCTAATTCTTCACTGGATAATACCAGAAATCTCTATATATATGTGGCAGGATCACCAGATCATATGTGACAGTAATATTCAAGGCATGAATAAATGGTAGACTTATGAAAAAGATAGATTCTAGAGAGAAAATTGTCTAGTATAACAAAGAGAACCAGCTTTCTTACAGCATACCTAGCAACTGATTCACTATAATCTTTCCACTTTATATCAACATGGAACGTAAGCCCAATAATGTGTAAGAAGTCATTCTCATAGAGGTTAGTATCTGCTATACCAATGAGAGGCAGAAAAGGGTCTTTCAGGAGATTAAGAGAAAAAGAGCCATCTTTTCTGGTCCTGATTTTGTGATAAGCAGATTTCTCTTTTATTGAACACATCATTCTGATACATGAAGTTAATTTTAGAATCCTTGAATATTTTTATGGTGGTGATCTACTGGATTTGATCAGTGATGCCAAGCGTTCTCTTAGGTGAGATGTTAATTTTAATGAAATTATCTTAGGTGTTGGATTTTTTTGTCTTTTAAATATTCATGTGAGGCAATTAGTTGAAAAGACTCCTCTAAGCAATGAGTCCTTTAATTTATCTCTTGAAGAGAGTTTTCAGAATATTTCCACCATATTTCAGGATATATTTTCAGATTGTCCTTATTTAGAAAAAGGTCTTTTCTCCTCCTCCTTTTTTGAATCCCATTCAAATGCTAAAAACAATTTCTCCCTGTATCATTTGCATGCTGACCTTTTGAAAAGTAAAAAAGGGACATTTTTGTTTGGTATGAATTGATCAATGCCAAAGAATTTATCATTTCTGTAACAAAATCTGTGAGTTGTTTTGTTTTCCTGTAGGTTGAACATTGTTTGTAACTAACTCTTGAACCTTAAAATAGTGGTGTTGTGGTAAGATGCTCTCTCTTCAAGATCATTAGTCAATTAAGTCATTACTTTTGAAATTTGTCTTATGTCAGCATTGTTCTTACTTTTCGAATAGGTAGTAGTAGGCATTGATTTATCTCACAAGATAATGGTAGCACTTTCTTTAATCAAATGTTCTCCTTTTAGAAGCAATGTTTGGAGTGGTTTAACAGACCAATCTTTGCATGGCTTTCAAATAGGCATCAGTGCAATATTCATCGTGTATCTGTTGTCCATTCTTGTTCAAATAAGTTTGTTGTATGTTAATGTTTCTCACTTCTGTAATAAAATCAGAGCTCAAAAAAGAAATGATGATCCGGAATTTGAATGAGAGTAGTAACAATACATACCCTGAATCCATCAAGTGCAACGAGAGCAGTAAGGGATACCTTGAAGCCATCATAAAAATTCAACATGTGGAATTGATAAATTCTAAATGCTTCAAAAATCTCTGGCTTACAGCCAGAACACTTTGAAACACCAATTCCTATATGATCATTGAAGTTAAGCAGCATTGAGCCTAGTCAGTTCCTTAATAGATGATGGCTTAGGAATATCATTTGCATGTGAGGGTGGCATAATGGATAATGGCTCATAATTACCAATTAGAAATTCTTTTTCCACTTCCAATTGGGTTATATTCACTTACATGCAAATACTCTTTGGAATATGTATTAATTAGTAAGACTTCGCTAAAACTATTTTATTATCTCCGAAAATGAAAATAAAAATTGCACACAAAATATTTAGGTTTTGGCAATAAATAATCAGTAGATGTTGATATATCAATAAACCAACCAACCAGCTTATATGGATCAGTTGTAAGAAATTGAGTTTTGGAGAAAAGAAAATTGTGCATAGAATAAGTTGCACTAGAGATAATTTTGCCCAAAACTGCAATAAAAGTAACAATTTTAGTCAGATGAACTGACTTTTTTTTCAACTTCTGCATAAATATTTTGTTTTGTGCTGTTTTAATTTTAAAATTAAGTTTCTAGATTTAATTTAAAAACAGCACAAGCAGAGAAAATATATATGCAAAAGTTGTATGCACATTTTTAAAAAAAGTTGATTGAATCTACACTGAGATGCTGAGAACTATAGCTAACATGTTCACAATGACAACATCCAACTGAATCACAGTTCTATGGATGCATCCCTGATATTTCTACAATCTTACACAAATGCAGTGATCATGAGTGATCTACTGCTCTGGATACCAAGCTATAGCACAAGATAGCTGGTCAATAACCAACTATGTTATGACACAGTATGCCACCCGAATGGATATCAGACTTTGATGCAGGACTGTGATGGTTGGCGTGATATATTCGTGAATGTTCAAGCTAGCTTGATTAAATACAAAGTAAATGAAGTCAATTTTAACAAACGTTTTATTGTGTCCAGTTATGCATTGTGTGTGTGTGTGTGTGTGTAACCCTATATATTATTAATATGTAGGCTTATATGTATATACGTAGTCATGTATTTGTGAGTGAGCATGTAATGCGTTTATGGTCACTATGTAAGGATGATGAACTCTTCTTGACCATTCTAATGATCCCTAACCGAGATAAGGTCAAAGTCTCTATTCTAGATCATGTTACTTGACTTCCATTTCATTTTAAAGAAATGTTTCTTCTGAGAACATATTTATATCGAATGGAATGAATATAGTATGGTATGATGAAATGAGCCAATTTAGTTCATAGAAATGAATTATAATTTATAACCATCTAAATGATGTGTTGAGTTTTTATTTATAAATATCATATTGCTCTGGATAACATCCATTGAGCTCTCTATACATATATAACACTTAGTATTTTATATTAAGTAGATCTTGTTGGATTATCCTCGCCATTCACAGACTTATCATTACACACACACACACACACACACACACATGCGCATGTGTGTGTGCACTTAGAACTTTCGAATCTAACCATGCTGATCTGTCAGGAAGATAGCTTCTTGATGTTATTGGTCTGGAGAAAGTGATCTTAGTCTGCCGCCCCTTTAGAAAGTGCCTGAAAACCATATCATTGGTTGACCCAAGCCTTGTGAGTGAAACTGGGTAGACGACTTCCTTTGAGGAACTGTTGATGTTTTTCTAGCTTGAAGTCACAAGTCATTGTGATTGAGGGTTTGAGTGTTCTGGCCTTGTTCAAATTGTTGAATCAGACCTGATAATGTGCTCACACTCTGAAACTGTAACTAAAATTTGTTTAGCATAATTGCAGTATAAGCCACAGGAGAGCTCTGTGGGTGTTGAACAAACACAAGTGTGTCTGAGGAAGCATTTGCAATGGGGGATTAGTTAGCCACCCAGGTAGATAAGTATCCTCAAATACGAGTGGCCAGCTATTATTATTATTTTATATGTATGTATTTAAGTTCCGATAAAAATTTCTACTTTGCATCAAATGAAATTTTCAATAATAGGAAAAATTCCACAAAAGACTTATCAGAAATTGCTTGTGCATCTATGCAATTAAAATGAAGTGTCTGTCTGTCTGCTTTAGATTTAGAAGTTACTGGATGGATTTCAAACAGACTTCACATGCATATAGGCTATGAATCAAGGAATGCCATAATCTAAGTCAACCTTGAAAGTCTTGAAAAGTCAAAAAATAAGGTTAAAGATGCCATTTTTCATTAAATATTCCCTCTATAATAGATAGCAGTAGGAGATATAAATCAACTTTTAATATTAAGTTTGTAAGCACAGAGGCCTACATCAAGTGCCTTGAGAAAGTAGTGCTGTCCTGGGTCAAGAGAGTGGGTATTAGAAGACTCTAAGTATGGCAACCATGCCACATAAGTAGGAGAACCCAATCATGACTGTCAGACAATTTACATGACCACATCATCCCTTACATCTGGCTACCTAACTCCCCAGACTGAAACCCTCTTGATTATTGTGTGGGATGCAGTTGCGCGAGAGACCAACAAAACTGCTTGTAACACCAAAGATGAGCTGAAGGCAAGGATTATGGCAGCATTCACCAACTGAAGCAAGGAGACCATCCAGAAGAGTTGCAGAAGATTTCAGTCATCAGGAAGTTGTTGTTAAAACTAATGGGTATTTTACTGAATAAATTAACTCTTTAGTATTTCAAGATATATTTGTGTAATTTTGGTAAATATATATGTTAAAATGAAATTCTCAGTGTTATTTTCATTTTTCTGACATTTAGATGGCAATTCATCCATTGCAGGCTGTATATGAATTTGCATTGTAAACATGAAGTGCTTATGTTGTGTCTTATGCATGTTGTTTTTTTTTTTTGGTTTTTTTGTCGTTTTGAAATTTCACCTGTAACTCTGAGGTGAGAAGTATCTTAATGCTACAAGTATAACATTGATCATAAAGTTTAACAAGCGGTATAAGTCAATAGCCTAACAATTTTAAAAAAAAATTTTTTTTTCTATATAGATGCACTGATAAAGAGAAAAACTAATTCACTGTTTGTTATAACCTTGTTGGTTACTGATGTGATGTGGTATCCCACAGTTGTATTGTCTTGGGTCTTGGTATATTACTTCAGTTACTTGTGGATTTGTAGTAATATAAGGTGATATTCCGGTATCTTGCGATTTGCAATATAGTTATTCACATCTCTCACAAATAGTACTGTATTAAGAGGTTCCTCCTGATAATACATAGTGTCCTTTCTTAGGAGTCCTGAGTAATCTACTCAAGGACTAAATAGTAATATCACACTGTGAACACTGAACTCTGCTACTTGGCTGTAACTAGTATGACTTCTGCTGCTACTACTTGTAATCCAGTTAATTTCCTTGGTTGATCTGCTAGGACTTCTGTCTGGTGCTTAATATAGGTTATTATCGTGGTCACATGATCCCAAGTGGAATAATCCATTCTTATAGTTTCATTTGTTATCTGGTGATCAGTGTTTAACCACATGTGTCAGTGTCAACACTTCTTTCTACGTGACCATTTTAATCATGCACACTGAGCATTATCCAGTGAAAATTTCAGATTAAAATTTTGCTAACAGATATATATCAAGCTATGAATTTTTTGATCTACCTTTTTAATTTTTATAAAAAAAAACTAGACCATTTATAAACTCATTGGTTCCTATCATTAGCAGTTTATGAGGCAAAATGGGAAGGTAAAAATATTATCAGTTTTATTATTAATTGCACAAATTTTAATGTTTATGCATTATACAAGTCATTGTAATAATTATTATCCCTCAAATTACATAATATTGCTAAGATCAAATGCAATAATAAATTAATAATAGTTTTATTTCTTATTATACAGACATTTTTCTTCCTCACATTTATTTCAAAATATGTAACGCCAGCAAACTAGCATGCATATTTATTTACCATGAAGTTAGTTGACAATCTTTCAGCCATATAACTTGTTTTACAATGACATGCACACATAGCATCTTCACCTATCATATATTTGCAAAACATTGAAGATGTTTGTTTATAAAAAAAGGTTCTAATGTAGTGTAGTCACTGTAGTGAATTGTATAAATATACATTGTGTTAAGTTTATATTTAAATTTATTTAATAATGTTGTTATAATGTATTATGAATGTTTATTATTTTTCACATGCATAATAGTTGGGATATAACCTGCAAGTATTTGTTTATAAACCCAGATTGATATAAGAATGTGTATTGAAAACAAATACTGAATTTCTTATTAAAAATGTTGTAAAAACAAAAAACAGCCCTTGCTCTAATTTTAATTAAATTTTGCACTGTACTTGGCAGAGGCTCAAGGTACAGTAAGGTTTTAAATTGGTTCAGGTATTAAGTATCGTTTAAGCTGTATCTCGGGAACAAATATAAATACATACAAAATTAAAGTTTTAGTATCATATACATATCAATCAACATTTAAGAATATAAGCAAAAACAAATTATATATTTTGTTTCTGAGGCACTATGGACTCAGATATTTGGTATTTTTGGAGCATTTCTCAGGTAATATGTGCTAAATCTAGTCTGCAAATAGACATTTAAAAAATTGTCTAGCTTTGCCATAACTCCAAGTGTTTATCATGTTATGATCATTTGAAGTTAATTATTCCTCTGCAAATATTTTTGTGCTTGGTGATTTTAATGCTCATCATCTCAAGTGGCTTAAGTCTTCTAATCTTACTAATGTTGCCAGTATTCAGACTTATAATTTTTCCAATGCTCGGTCTCTCAGATTTTCCTACTCATGTCATATAATTATGATCAACATGCTTCTTTGCTTAATCTGTTCCTTGCCTTATCTCCTGTCCTTTGGACAATTCAGATTATGCTATAGTATCTGTTGATATTTCTTTTAGGTCATCTATTAGAAAGGAGCTTCATATCTACAAGGCTTCTTTCTGTTACTAGCATACTATTCGGGCTTCATTTCGTGATTTTCTTCATGGCAATCCTTTACACTTCTTATTGAGAATTGTGCCACTGGCATTTCTTCTTGGGTTAAAGCTGACATCTATGCTTTTGTACAGTTGGAAACACAATCTTCTCTTTGGTTCACGCAGGCCTGTTCAGCTGCTATAGCCAACAGGAATCATGTTTTTCAGCTGTATCAGCCTGATAGTTCTGATTACAACAGATGCTTCTTTGTATCAGCACATAATAATTGTAGCTGTGTTCTCAAAGAGGCTAAGCTTTTGTTTAAGTTAAGCCTGATCAGTATTTGGGTGCCTACTTGGGAATACCAAGTACTGTATGCTTGGATGTGTGGGTGGTGTAATAGATTATGGCTCAGAATTGTTAATCGGAAAGCTGAATTACAATTCCCTGTTGGGCTTGTTATATTCACATATGCACAAATACCCTTGGGAAAGGTATGTATCCACCCCCATCTTCCCCCAGGTATGGGTTAATTAGTAAGACTTGTATCATTAAATCATTATCTCACAAGAAGTAAAATATAATTGCATATGAAATACTTAGAATTCAACATTAAATAAAGCCATAGAGGTTGATATGCCATAAACAAAAACAACGAATGAACCAATAAAAAACTACAAAATGTCTACTTGGCTCTACTGTATGCGCCAACTGTGCAATGATCTTGAATTGCACTTCCTCTGGATGTTATCATTTTTTCTTTTTTTGTCTGAAATGTGAATATTATTGAATTTGTTTTCCGTTTCTAATGAATGACTTTATTATGGTAACTCTATAAAGAGATCTTCCATTCGATCTTCCAGTGACTCTCAAGCATTAGCAGTAGCAAAATAGCATCCTCTTAAGTGTGCCACAAAATATTGTCACAGAATTGCAAAATAATACAAGACATAGGTTTTGCATTAAATAAGTTTCACAAATAGTTGAAAAGAAACATTGAAATAAAGTAAGTTCATATTTGTGTGTATATTTTTAAAAGAAATTGGTTTTATTTCATAATATTTAAATGTATACCCTTTCAAAATTTTGCTAAGTATACTGTGATATCTTTATTTGCTCCTAGGTGTGCCATTGCTTAAAAAGGTTGAGAAACACTGGGAGAAATACTGGTTTAAACTATAGAAGTTGGTTGGAAGCATCATATTTATTTGTAAAATGAAGAGGAGTTTATTTTTTTCTTTATCATATTTTTCTAACAAATTATCTTCTTTTCAAAGTAAACAAAACTGCAAAATAGTTTAATATGCAAAGATTGTTATTTCTTTAGGTTATTTTATGAGACATCTCTTGACAAATGAATGGTTTCTTATTGACTCTACCTTTGATGAAAGGCAATGATATATTTTGCAGACTTAAATAACTTTGCTTTCTACAATTGATATTCACTTTTCAGTTACGTAGACTTCTGTGGATGTGCGTTGTGGTGCAGTGGATATCAACTTGGAACGACAAATTGGGGAGCCGTGTTCGAATTCCAGTTGAATTTTTTGCATTCACTTACACACAAATACCCTTGGAAAAAGTATTAATCCATCTCTTCCCTCCAGTTATGGGTTAAATAATAGGACAGGTTGGGTTCTATAGCCTTGGCTGGCAACCAGTCTACCCCAGAAAGCAATGGCAACCTATTGCAGGATAATCTTCTGCCCAGTCAGTCATGTCGCTTTTGATACATGATCGCCCAAGTGTGTATCATGTATGGCACTTAACTGACTGAAACTTCTGTCATTTTTTCTTTGCTATACTAAAGTTTACTATAAAAATGTTTGGAAACTTGAAACACATTGCATATTAGAATAAAGACTATAAGAATCTATTTTAGCAAAAAAAGTGTGATGACTTGCTTGAACATTGAATTTGATATGCTATAAATCCTTGTTTCTAACCTTTGTCCCTTGGAGCTGACGAACAATTTCACAATGATAACAATGTCTCTTTTACTCTGTCTCAAACTAGATTATTGTATATTGTGTGTTTGTCAAAGGTCTGTTTGACCAGACCCAAGCAAAAGACTTATTCCTTTCTTTCTGTCTACTCATTTCAATATTCCATCTAATAAGAGTTAACCGCTAGAGTATTGAACATGTCTGGCTGTGCAATGCCTAAACTCTTAAGTTATGTTTATTAAATCCTCTCATCCACCATCGCCACTGTCAGTGTTTTTCATTTTTTATTGTTATCTGTATTCACTGGAATTGGTGTACTCAAAGACAGTCTGTGTTTCTGTGTCTGTCTGATTATTGATTAGTGTCACTGTTATGTGAGCCAGTTTGTCTGGCAGCAGTCTCCATAATGTGTTTTAAGAAATGTCTTCTGACACCATCTCAAATAATAAACTTGATTCTTTATTTTCCCTTATATTTCTTTATCAGAATTTTTTCTTGCGTCTCCGTAAATATTGGAAATGGGAAAAGGATTTTTAAGCTTCATTTTTACTGTATACAGAATGTTAATCCAATAAATTCTGATCTATTAGCCATGAATCTTTCCAAATAAACAATAAAAGGCTTTTAAACTTTGCTCAACTTCAGAGAACAGGTGCAAAGACGACAGGATGTCATTCTATAGTATTAAAAATGAGATTCAATGGTAAATCACAAAAAACATTCTATTAACAATATTTTCATTAAAGGTCATTGAAAATAGCTGAGAATTATCAGTTGCAGGAATTCAAAGTTGGTAAAACTCTACAGCAGGCATGGAGACTGTTATTCTAAAAATATCAATTGATTCTTTAATAATCAAGCAATTTTTAGCTAGTGTATTAAGGCTTCATAAATTTAAGAAAATATCAGTAGTCAATATAATTTCATTTCATTTCAGTTTTGATTAAAATAGGTTGAAAATTGTTCTTCTTGACCAAATACAGAGATTCATATCAAAACGCTCTTCAGAGCCTGATGGTCAATAAATCTATTGAAATTATTGTCAGATCTCATATTTATATTCTTTGGAACAAACACTTGTCATAAATTTCAAATTTTTGTTAGTTCTGTTAAAAATGTAACAATATTTTGAATCAGTTAAAATGTTTTTTTCTTTAATCACTATATACAGTTGGGGACAGAGTTATTTACCCCACTTTCATAAGTACAAATAAAGCTGTAATGCTTCAACTTTTTGTGGAAACATCATGTACATTTTTTCACAGTTGATTGAAAGAATTTGCAGTGATGTACACATTTTTTTTTTATTTTAATGCCAAACAATAATATAAAAAATATCTTCAAAAAACATTTATCATTGGACAAAATTATTAGCCATTTTTTCCTAATAATCAATTGCATACCCTTTATTCTTATTGACTTTTATTGTTTTTATTTTGGAGCAAAATACCAATCAATGTATTTATTTACAAGATCAATAAATACATTGATTGGTATTTTGCTCCATTCATCCTTGACAATAGCTTCTAAGTCATCGAAATTTGAAGGACTTCTTTTTCTTACTTTTTTTCTTCAAATATGACCATAAACATTCAATAGGTTTAAGCCAGGATTTTGTGTGCAATACACCAATAGCTTAATTTTGCTGTCAACTTAGCATTTTTTTAACAATTTGTGCCATATGTTTCAGCCCATGGTCATGTCACAAAGACAGCTTTCAAGCACTTTGTTTGATATTATTTTAACAATATCCAAATACTGCTCTTTTCAATGATGCTCTGTACTTTCACTAGTTTTTTCATAAGCATTAAAACATTCCCAGAGTAGGATGCTCCCACCACCATGCTTAATTGTAGGGAGGGTATTTTTTGTTTTTTGAACTTTGTTCACTTCCCGCCATACATAACAGGAGTTCACATGACCAAATAATTCTAGTTTGATTTCATCTGACCATAAAAGAGAGTTCCAATATTTACTCCCATCTTCTAGATAGCTTCTAGCTTAAGCTAATCTGCATTTTAGGTGTTTAGCCTTAAGCAAGAGAATTTTCCTTAAGTGCTAGACTTGAAACCCTACTTGATAAAAAGCATCTAGTGACTGTCTTCATCGATACATTCAATCCTGGTATCTTTACATCATTGACAATGTCCTTTGTTGTTAAGTGAGGATTCTTCAAGACATCTTTAACAATTTCCCTTTCTATTCTCTCAGAAATTAACCATTTTCTACCAGTCCTTGATTTGTCCACAACACAATGAGTCTTGTATATGATAATGCTATGAATTGTCATTCTGTGAACATTTAAACACTTGAAACATGTTGCATATCATTCACCTTGTTTGTATATATTAACTATCTTCATTCAGAGCTTTTTGTCAAGTTCAGCCATCTTTGCCATGGTTGCAGAATGGGAGTTATCAAGGTATGTGGCACTCACATATTGTCTTCTTCATTACCTTTTAGAACATCAGAAAATCAGTTCAATACTATTTCATTTTTCAAACTGTGTTTGTATTAAATGTCAGATTAAGAAAAATAACATTACAATTGCCGTAGAGCAATATTATTTCATAATTTCCATGAGGGGGAAGGTGGCAAATAATTTTGGCCTGAACCAATTTTTTAGAAAAATCTATAACTTTGAATGTAACACATCACTCATTAAGTCCCAGGCCTGACATATAGATGGCACCACTAATAAAAAAATCTACATGATTTTTATGAAGTACTAACCTTCAAATGGCATGTGACAAAATTTTGGGCCAGTCAGATTATTAGCTTAAAAATCAGTTATTTAAGTGAAGCTACTGTTGCAAATTTTCAAAACAATGGAAAAATCTGAATTTTGTGTGTTGATAAAGCATTGCTTTCTCATGGGGGCGGGGGGATACTGTTCAAGCAAAACAGGGGCTTGATAAGTGTTAGTCAGACTCTGCTTTGTTGGAAACAACAGTTAAGAGGTGGTATGCTGACTTTAAACGTAGTCGTACAGACACAAATGATGTTGAACACTCAGGTCGCCCAAAATTGGCAGTTGTCCTGGAAAATGCCAAAAAAATCCACAAACTCATTTTGGCTGATCAGAAATTGAAGTTGCGTGAAATAGCAGAGGAGTTGAACATATCAGAAGGCAGTGTATTCACCATTTTGCATGAACATTTGTCAATAAGAAATCTGTATTCAAAGTGAGTGCTGCATTTGTTCATAGTCGATCAAAAACAACAACACATCTACGATTCAAAGCATTGTTTGCAACTGCTTCAATGCAACAAGGAGTTTTTGTGTAAATATGTGACAATGGATGAAACATGGATTCACCACTTAACTCTGAAATCAAATCAGCAGTCAGCTGATTGCAGCAGCTAAAAGCCGTCCAAATCGACCAAAGATGCAAACATCAGCAGGCAAGGTTTTGGTCTCTGTATTTTGAGGTGCACAAGGTATTTTATTCATCGATTACCTTGGGAAAGAAAAAACCATCAATAGCGAATATTATATAGCATTATTGGTACGTTTGAAGGAAGAAAAAAAAATGCCACAAATGAAGAAGAAAAAGTGATCTTTCACCAAGACAGCACACCGTGTCACAAGTCGATTGCAATGATGGCAAAACTACATGAATTGCACTTCAAATTGCATCCATATCCACCCTATTCTCCAGATCTGGCCCCCAGTGACTACTGGCTGTTTGCAGACTTCAAAAGAATTCTCCAGGGAAAGAGATTTGGTTCCAATGAAGAAGTGATATGAGGAAACTGAGGAGTATTTTGAGGCCAAAGACAAATCATTCTACAACAAAGACATTGAATTGTTAAAGAAGTGTTGGGATCAGTGTATCATCCTAAAAGGAGACTATGTTGATGAATAAAGTCGAATTTTGCCTAAAAGTTATTGTTTTATTAATCAGGCCCGGGATTTATTGGGTGATGTGTTAATAGATCTAAATTTCTAAAAATTTCACAAATTATTCAAAACTAAATATGGAATCAACTATTTATGGTAATTTCACTATTCACATTTCCTAAGAAAATTTGCAAATATTCAGTGGCACTAAACAATTCTGTCTACAACTGTATATATACTAACTTATATGTACACACACGCACTATCAATAAAACCATTCTTAGTTTTTTTTGTTTTTTTTAATCATTTCACCCTGAGCAAGGCGGAAACGCCACTGATGTGCAGGAGGTTACATAAATGTATAAAGATAAATTAGAAAAGAGTGAAGAGTACAAGCTAGTTAGAAAGGAACAATAGAAAGCTGATAAAGCAGGTGCGATGACAGATACATAGGTGGAGAGAAAGGGAAGGTTATACAGGGGAGGGGAGAGAGCTAGAGGTCAGTGGTTAGTAGATGAGTATTAACTTTGCATTTAAATTTCTGGAGGTTGTAGCCATCAGGAAAGCAAGAATACGGGAGTGAGTTCCACAGGTGGGAAGTGCGAGAGAGGAAGCTGCAGGAGTAGAATTGTCGTCTGCATTTGGCTAACCTGACTGTGAATGGGTGGGACCCAGTTGCCAGTCTGGTTGCACGGGTAAACACCTGTTGAGGAGGCATCAGTGACTTAAGCTCATCCGAGCAGAAGCCATGAAAGCATTTATAGAAGAGACAGAGGGAGGCCACATTTCGACGATGGGAAAGTGGCTGCAGTCGAGTCACCAGATCAGTACCTATCACATTACAGACTCTCCTTTTGGAGCTTGTCAAGAACACTGAGGAGAACGGCAGGGGCACCTGACCATAAATGGCAGCAGTACTCCATGCACGGACAGATGGTTGACTTGTATATATGCAGGATGGATTCAGGTGGAAAAAACATCCTGGATCGACATAGTGACCCAATCTTCTTAGCAGTAGAATGAAGAAGTCTTTTTTTTTTTACGTAGGAAATGCATAATGTAGAATTTTCTTTTCCATTTTGTCATTCATTTACTCACTAATACAGTTTTTATCATCCCTTTTTAGCAACGACACATCTAGGTGTAAATAAAAATATTGGGACACACTTGGCAAGATTTTTAAAGGATACATATTTAAATGTTATGAAATAAAAATGAAGCATTTTTTTAAAATGCACACACAAATATAAACTTACTTTATTTCAATGTTTCTGTTCAACTATTTGTGCAGTGTGACACCTGTGCCTGGTGTTTTTTGTGATTTTTTTTTTTTCAATGTTGGATTGATTGTGTGACAAGCAGAACCTCGTTTCTTCTTAATGAATATTAAAATAAAATATTTAAAATAGCATAATTGAAGAATAGTGAAAAGATTAATACTTATTAATTTATTCAAATACTTATACAGTACCATTATTATGTACACACACACACACAATGTCAATATTTTGCGGAACAGCATTTGAGAATCACTGCACTAATATATAGATTTCTTTTTCATATCTTCCAATGAACATTATAGAATGACAATTTCAGATCAACTGTCAATTCAGTATCTATGTAGATGAGAGAACCAGTTATTCCTGTCTTAACTGTAAGCTTGATTGGTTCAATAGCATCAAATTAGCAACCGATTTCAAAAAGAGCTTCCATTCTATAATTAACTGGAGCAAGGAATGGCTTTTTGGTTTTAACGGCAACAAAACATTTTACCACCAGACTCCTACTTTAGATATATAGACAACTCCCTTCTAATCTATCCAAAAACTACTTACATAGCAGATCTGGTCAATAAACTCACTAACATTGAACCTACTATAGACTTTATCTTCGAAACTGAATCTAATCATACTCTTCCTTTCTTAGATATTACACAAAAATAACAACAAACTCAATTTTGACATCTATAGAAAAACTACTAACAAAAACGAGCTGATTAATTTCTTTCCTAATCACTCTTCCAAAATCAAATCTGGTACATCTACTATCTAAAACATTTTATTCCACCTAAAAAAACACACACATAGTAACAACTACCTCAAAAACTATAATGGACATTGTCAGATCTAAAAAAAAAAAATAAAGAAAGAAAAAAAAATGAAATCATAATAATGAACAAGTAGGTATATACAAAATAAATTGCCAAAATTGTTCCTTCATCTACATCGGAGAAACAAGTAGAAATCTAAAAAAAAAAACATATATATGAACACAAAAAAGACATCACTAATAATAATCTAATGAATACATTAGTGATTCACAGAAATAAATTCAACCACAATTTTGATTTAAAAATTGCCCCACTAATAAAAAGAGTAAGCAATTAGTTTAGAAGGAAAGTTCTCGAGAGCGCTGCCATCCAGTACTACCAAAATATCAATTTGCGCCTCGGTTTTTTCCCAATCTCACTTTTTCTCATGGAAATGATATTTAAACAGACGAATATACATAATAAAAAGTCCAAGGAAAACAGTTGAATTCCCTTCATTTTAACATCTCGTGACATTGCACTACACATGAAGGAGTTCTAAAACTAAAATATACTGTTAATCTTTTTGAGTGATATGTGAGCTTTATTTTTTATTTTTATATATATAGTTGCCAACACTGTTTGTTTATAGACACGATATTTGGAATAAAGCTCATTTTGTCTTTTTGCCTTGATAAAGTCCATCACAGGACAAAACGCGTAGCTGATTTAAATACAGTTTTCCTCTTGCCTTCTTTTTATTTAACCAACCTGTCCTTAATCTCAAATCATAACTGAGTATATTTTTACAATTTATGTCTCATCGGGTAGTTAATAATGATGGAACATTGTTTTTCAATGTTGAAACAAAATGTACAATTTTGTAGTAGTTTGCAGTTTGCACATGTTCTAAAGTAATAATAAATATTCATTGCTCTATTTTTATATTGAGCACTTTTAAATTAATTTTTGAACATTACAATTATTTTCTTCATTCTTATTCATTTGGAGATATATATATATATATATGTGTGTATGTGTGATTGTAATTTTTTTTTTTTTTTAAGAATAAAATTGATTGGCAAAAATAGAAATTATTTATGACTCAATCTAATATTTTGCAAGATACACTTTAAATATAACAAAAATAAAATGAAATTGTCCACCATTTTTATTACAAAAATGCTTTATTTGAGATCAAACTTAAATAGAATTAAATAACAGATACAAAAGCTACTGTTGTCAAAGAGTTACTGTTAAAATGGTAATGATAAATGAGGTGTATAGTTTGATTGAAAGAAGAGGTGTTAGGAAGTAAAGATTATGAGGATAAGGAGGATAGATTAACTTGAAGAGCATCCACGTGGGAGTCATTTTCACAAATTAGCAGTTTTTGAGTGGGAGCTGTATGAATGGAGCTTTCTTCTTACATCTGGAACATAGGGAAAATAAAGATGATTTGCCTCAGGAACCAGCATGGTTTAAACTAACCTATTGGAACTAAAGGATGGAACTAATCCAGACATTTGCAATGGAAGTACAGATAGAGTAATAATAGGCTTACATCTGTGAGGAAAAAGACTGCTCAATAAAAAATATTCCCAAAATAACCATGTGAATGATTTTGAATTCTATCAAAGCTGAAAAGTGAGGGTTGAACAGCTGCAACCAATGTATAGCAGCTATATTCCATTTTTGGCCAAATTTAACTTTGTTTAATTTTGTTTTTGTTTTTTTCAAACCGATCTTTGAGTATTTAATGTGCCTGCCATGAAGTTCTGTGGTTCATGATTAACATTTTCTTTGTCATGAATTCTAATCTGCAAATATTTTATCTTGGTGAGCTACAAAACAGCAAAAGAAAAAAAATCAATTATTCCTCAAGTTTTATAATTAATTATCTTTACAAATGAAAACATTTTAACAACTGGCAGTTGTAATGGCCAAGATAGAAATGCAACATTTAATCTTGTAATCTCAATATTTCAAATACAGATCAACTTTTAATGTTGATCAGAAAGTGTTAATATGAAAAAGGAAATCAATCCTTTTTGATTGTGAGCAGTTATTGAGTTTCCAAGTTGAATTTATCATTTAATACCATGTCCCTCCAAGATGTTGGCGATCATGGCTCTTCACTGTTTTTTTCTTTATCATCTGCAAACTACCATGACATTTTGGGAAAGATGGTCCCTTTCTTTATTGTTTTGAATTCAGAATAATTCTGTTTCTAGATTGTCTGCCACTATCTATACTTCTACTTAACCAATAACTAGAGGAACAAAAAATTTTTTCTTTAGTTTCTTTCTTTTTCCCTCCCTTCCTTCTTTTATCTCTCTTACCACCTTTTTTCCGTGTTGCTTAAACTTACGTCGATTTAACACGGCTGTCTGTTAATTTTTAGTTACATTCTCCCTTTTTTTTGCGAACCCAGACGATGTCAATTCTTTTTCTTTTCTTATTTATTTGATTTTATTCTATCTTTTTCTTTTTCTTTTTCTTTTTCTTTCCCTTTATTTTTATTTTTATTTTATTTTATTATTTATTTTTTAATTTCTTTGCAATCTATTTAAAAAGGAAAAGTAGACTAATTTTTCTCCAGTTTCTGAAAGGTTTTTTCTGTTGCTGAGGTGATGTGTCGTCCCCCGTGGGGATCTTCATATCGAAATGGCCATTCAACATCTTTGAATTAATCCTTTTTTAATATATATATATATATATATATATATATATACATATCCTTTTGTATTTGTATTGCTCTTTTTCATATCACTCTGAGTATAAATATTGCAATTCTTGTTCCAGCATCTTCAGTGAAACCCACACTATTCTTATCCTATTTCAAGTCTAAGTCTGCTGTGCCCTGTATTCATTAGAATTCAGATGATAAATTTTGTTATGTGGGGGATTAGGCTGATTGAGTTTGGAGTTTGATTTCATTTACCTGGCTTCTTAAGCATTGCTATAAAAATGGATCTACATAAACTCTAGTAAATGCTTCAAAGCAACAAAATATATTCTTGAAAGGTTAGGTTGAAATATAAATATATAAAATATGTTCTTTTTTAATGCCTTGATTTTGTTCAAAATAATGTTATGATTTCCTCTTATACAGGATTTTAAATAAGCATTTCTTTAAAGCTGAACTTTTATCACAAACTTAAAAATGCTGGTTTCTATTCTTTATCATAAATTCAGTCTGATTCAACCTCTAATGCCTGCTTTAAATTTCTAGATAGAAAATAGATGGTTATGTTGTAGACAATAAAAAAACAATCTTGTATGGCATTTTATGAAACTTGGGTCTGTCTGTGAGAGTAAAACAACAGAGCCAGGGCCTCCTCTATATTAACCAAGGCCTGTTCTATGATTAAAGTTGACTTGCTGACGTCACACTTAGTAGAGCTCTGTTTTATTTACTACACAGCGTCCGTTAGCGTTGACTTATTTTCAGAACCAAACATGCCTTCCCCTTCTGTGGTACCAAATTGCAAAATGAATTATAAAAATAGACCGAAAGTTCATTGTTTTTCGTTTCCAAAAAATAAACATTTATTTGATAAATGGAAACATGCCATTAAAAGGGAGAATTTTACCCCAAGTCCATTTAGCAAAGTGAGGAGTTAAAATTTTACCACCATTTATTTCAACAGGTGCTAAAATCAAAATTTGCTAAAATATTAGTTTTGCCGTAGCACAAGAAAGAAAGCACTTTGTTTATATCTTTTAAATTAATACAACAAAATAAGATATTATTTTTATTTCTTTGAATAAAATTGAAATAAAAATTATTTTAAAAAATATCTGAATTAAAAATAATAAAATTTAAATATGGCTATTCATTCGTAAGTATCTTTTTTTTTCGAAATGTTTTAAAACTTAAACTGAAGCCGAAAAAAGTTATTAAACATTATATTTTCTAAAAAATATTTGAATTAATATTTTATTGATATTTTATTTAAGAAAATAGTGTTTTGTTTTCAATGAAAATGTTTAAAAATTCTTAGAAAACGAAAGTAAAAACTTAACTTCTCTATACTTGCAACTTTATGAATCATTTTTAAACATGAAAAAATATTCCTGAATTAAATTTTTTTTATTCTTTTTCTTGTATGAACAAAAACTACAAAATTTATTTTTTAGTCAATTTTAAAAGAATTTGTTTTATTTTTAAGGTTTTTTATTTGAAAACTCTGTGAAATTATTTGTTACAAAAGTCAAGTCACTATTACCGAAAATTTAAACTTGAAAATGATGATTTAAACTTTGTTTAACTTTCTGAATAAGTTTTGAATTTATTTGAAACATAAAGGCCTAAATCACACCATACTTGAATTTTAAAACCTAATTTTTAAAATATTTAGCACAAAATGAACAGCCTCAAAAATATTTTCCAAACATCTTTTTTCCTATTTTTGATAATTTGATAGTTTATCGATAATCCATAGAAAAAAATTGGAATTAAAAATTAGAATTTTCACTTAAGAATAATTCTTTTATGGTTGGTTTAGGGTTTTATAATCCTTAAAAAAATTAATTAGTAAACATTAACCAAAAAAGAGTTTTACAAAAAAATGATTTTTTTATAAACAGTTTAACATCATAATTGAAATAGAAAAAATTAATTTTTACTTTTTTTTTCATTTTTTACTATTAAAATATTTTAAAAATGTAATTGAATTACCAAATATCTTAGAATCTTTTAAGTGTATCTGTTTTGAAAGATAAAAATATCTTTTTATTTCATAAATTGGTAATAAATAATATCTCTATCCGTCAATTATTTGAATGCAAAAAAAAAAAAACTAAGAATGTTGTCTGTTTTAAAACTTAGCCTGCCTTTTAATAATCAAAGTATTAATTTGAAGAATTTACAAGAGGTGAATTGGACTGAAATAACAGAGGAACAAAATTTAGATGTTTATAAATTTAACATAGATGTAACCGATAATGATGTCCATCAGTGCAAAGAAGTCCTGCCTATTATAATATATTAGCAGGTTATTGCTGTTATGCCGTTTTTAAAAAAATGAAATGTTATAGTTGCAAAAGTTTAGTATCAGGAAGAGTTGATATGCTACCTGAAACAGTTATTTTCAAGGAATTAATAGAGGTTCTCTGTTATATCCCAATGATGTAACAACAAATTTAGTACTATACAATTATATTGTTATTAATAAACTTGTAAAGAATCCTTCTTTTCTTCATTCAATGAATCAAAGAAAATTGTCTATGTACATAACATTGGATGTTTTGGCTAATGATGAACTTTCTTTCATGTTGACTCATTTGGTGAAGGTCATAGCATTGAAAAAATAAAAAAATGATTGTCTGGAGCTCTTCTAATGCATTATTAAATAATTTTTGTAGCAAGGAAAATGATAATATTACTTGTAAGAAAGTAAGTAAAAAAAAGAAAAAAACTTCAAACATTCAACTGAATTTTGCGACATAAAAAGACTTATAAGTTTGATTTTTAAAAAACAGTAACTTAAACTTATTTAGTTTGAATTAATTTGCTTGAATTTAAATTGTTGCATTTTTAAATATTTTTAATTAATAATTTTTGCTTATTTATTGTTGCTTCTTGTTTGTTCCTAAATTCTAACGGTTGCTTGATTGCTATATTTGAGTGATTCTGATTTAAATATTCTTGCAATTAAAACAAATGTGATTGTGATTTTTCATAATTAAATTAAAAATATGAAAATTTAAGCAGTGTTTGTTAAATTGTTTTTAGAATGTAGATGAATAAATGAAAAATTTTGTCTTTAAAACTGTGTTTATTTACAAACACGACCGACAGTCAACAATGATGTTTATATTTTCTTATTAATTGTTTTTCTTAATTTTAATTAAAATTAAAACCAGTATAAATCAAAACACGTGTCTTTCTTTTTTTTTCTTGCTACATTTTAAAAAGTTTTAAAATCTTTATTAAAAAGAACAACTTTGTGATTATCAACGTTGTCATGAAGCGAAAGACGGCTGCTATGCTGATTCATGGCTCTACTCCTGTGACGTCACATTTAATCGCTCAGGCCTTGGTTAATATAGAGGAGGCCCTGACAGAGCTGACCATTTGAGTTTTTCTCAAGTTTTTTTGCTTACCAAACTTTAGTTTCTTGAGCAAGCAGTTCTCCAATTGGTATACACAAGTCTTTACTGTTTTCTTTATTCTTTGACTATGTATGCAATAATAAACGGAAACCAATTTAGGGAGGGGGAATAAAAGATAAAATTAGTGGAACCAAAAAAGAAAATCCTTCATATTATTGACAATAAGTTCTTTGCAAGATGCTATTCATTACTCTGCTTATAGACAACAGTTCGGTGATGTTTATCATCAGAAATGGCAAAGTCTGACACAGTTTTATTGAAATAAGTTGCTTAAAACAAGTTTCTATTTTTAAATTAATTTTTATACAGTTCAATTAAAAATCTGGATGCTTGATGCAGTGATTTTCAACCACTGTTGTATGATCCTCTTAATTGTGCTTTAAAATACTGTCACAGTGTACATATATAGATGTGTGTGGAATTAGTAATTGTAGTCAGCAGTAGTAATAAATGAATAAATATTAAAATTTTTTTTTCAAAAGTTTGTAAACACTTGCAAAAAATTGAAATTTTACTCATAAAAACAACAAAAATTATTGCTCAAAATAAAGACCATCATTTCCTAAGACTTTCTGCCATCGATCTGCAAGCTTTCAGATCTGGTCAAAGTACTATTCAGCTGGCTTCGAATCAAAGAATTCTTGACACGCTTCCTCGACTTCATCAAACGAGTCGAATCGACGACCCTTCAGAAAGTGTTGCATTGAGCGGAAAAGGCTGTAGGCTGGATGTGGCAGAACCTCAACGCCGTCCAGCTCTTCAAACTTGTCTTTGGTTTTCCTGGTCTTCCTGGTTGTGTGTGGCTTGGCATTGTCCTGCTGCATTAAAGTGCACTTTCGGTTGATCAGAGCTGGGTACTTTTGTTTCAACTTTTCATAGACCCGTTCAAGTTGCTGACAGTAAAGTTTGGCACTGATGGCCTGACCATTCGGAACCAACTCAAAATGCACGATTTCTTCAAATTCCACCAAATGCACAACATGACTTTCTTGTCAAATTGATCTTCTTTTGGAACCAACAGTGTCTCTTGCCCTTTCTGAACCCATTGCTTGTCTCGATTATGCTGGATCAGATAGACCCATTTCGCAAGTGTTTACAAACTTTTGGGACAACCTAATAGTTCTTTTCATTATTTTTTGTTTGTTATTTTAAATACTTTATTTTGATATTAAATTTTTTAATTTGACTTTTTAAAATTTCCCTCATCTGAACAAATGAATATAAGCCGTTTTTCATATAATTATATTAACATACTTTGTTTAATTCGAAATTTTTCACAAAGTTATATTATGAATTATTATTGTCAAAATTTCCGATGTGCAGCATTGAGAAGCACTGGCTTAATGGTTAACAGCATGGAAAATGAAAATGACAAATCAAATTCAAACCCTAGCAGGGACACTTTGCATTGCGTGCACGCACGCGCACACATACACACACACGCACGAATCAATAAGTTTATAGCCCTACATGTTGTTAGCTGAATTTCAAATTGAAATTTTCACTGTAAACAGGACACTTATATTTAGAATCAGAAAGAGACAGTTTAAATTTTTGGGATACATAATGAGGAATGAGGGCTTGAAGAATTTGATACTCACGGGACATATTAAAAGAAAGAGAGACAGAAACAGTGTAACCTAGCATAAAAGCTTCTGTAAATGTATGGCAGAATAGTAAAAACCAAAAAATATTGCAAGAATAGCAAAGGATAGGAAGTTGTAGAGAGCCATATATTTAATCTATATGATTAATATAGACCACTGAATTAACTGCATTGACAAGAAGAGATTGTTTAAAAACAAACATTTGTCGTTTGAAATGTTTTTTTGTTATTAGGCTGCAGATTTCTTGATGTGTATGTATATAACAATGTTTTTTTATTTGTGTTTGTATATCAGTAAGTATGTCATTCTGAAGGGTTAAAGTATTTTGTTTTTTGGCTTCATAGAAACAAACCCAAGTCATTAAGTAACTTTTTTTCCTATTTCAGTTGTCATGATGTTTGTTTTGTTTTTTTTTCTTTATTCAGTTGTTGAATCCTTGCCTTTTATAGTTAAAAAAACAAAACAAAACAACTATCAAATAGAATTTTTTTTTGTGTTCATCTCAGGTCAACAAAATTTGATTTTGGTTGTCTATACTGTATGATTTTTTCTTCATTATCTACTTTTCTTCAGATATCTTGTGAAACATAAAACTGTACTATACTTTGTGAGGCTGCTTTGATTCCAGTAGCATGTAGAACTTGAACTGACAATCAAGGTTAAAGAACCTAGTCTACTCTGCTATTTTATTTATAGCTAAAGGAAGAAGCAATTGATTCATGTATTTTGTAAAGTCTTTAATGTGAATGCAACAGACTATATAATTTCATATGTTATGCTCAGTAACACTCTACTTTGAGTGGATCTTGGTCCTTGCATTGCGTGAACTAGAGTATAAAAATAGCCTGCTGATCTTGTTTCCTATACTTATAACTATCTGCACATTCTCTTCCTGTTGTCAGTGACCAACAAAGTGTTATACTCTCCCTCATTATTTATAGCCTTTCATCCCAAAAATAATACTTTGATCAAATTTTGAAGAAAGACAGTTTTTAGTCATTTGGAAAATTTCTTTGAAATATTCATTCACTGTCAATGATTTATAGCAAAAAATGAGTTTTCACAAATGCATTACAAATATCTATTATAAATATATATTATCAAAGACATGATAGACAAATATCTATTATAAATATCTATCATTAGTGAGTTTGTCTATGTGCATTAGGAAATATTTGCATAAGGAATATTGTGAAAATAATGATTTGTAATGGGATTGAATTCCAAGTCATAGACTTGGATTTAAAGAAGACTTTGTATTTTTGCAATATTTTATGAATTTAGATCATCCACAAAGAAGAATGGAAGAAAATCACTCAGATTAAATTGACTTCTTGCATTTTATCCAAATCATTTGAACACCTTGACATTGTTGGAGCCAAATATTTGTAAAGACAGTGTAATATAACAATCTGGCCCCACCCGAGGAAGGCTGATGCAAGCGAGGGTGTTTCCGGTCGTTGAAAGGAACGGATGTCGTTTGACCTTATTTCCGGCAGCAGCGGAAATAACTACAGAGGCAAACAGAACAGGTGTCTCTGAGAATTACGTGGGCGTGCGTGGGCGAGGGAGGAATGTAATATAACAATCTGGCCCCACCCGAGGAAGGCTGATGCAAGCGAGGGTGTTTCCGGTCGTTGAAAGGAACGGATGTCGTTTGACCTTATTTCTGGCAGCAGCGGAAATAACTACAGAGGCAAACAGAACAGGTGTCTCTGAGAATTACGTGGGCATGCGTGGGCGAGGCAAAACCGGAAGAAAAAGTCCCGGTTCTGGAAGATTATAAAAAGACCTCGGCACACGGATTCGCCAGTAGAGAAGCAACAGAGATCGGCCGGTGAAGAGAGGAGCAACAGAGATCGGCCGGTGAAGAGAGAGACACAACAGATAAGACTACACTCTCGTCAACCCATTAGAAGCGCGCTCTCAATTCTCTGTTCCCTATTCTAACCGGCTCAGTCATTAAGACACATAATTGGTGCCTAGTGACTTGCTGTTTTGAGACAACAAAACAGTTAGATGCGAGCTGGTTGCCACGGCGACGATTGAAATTCAACGGACTTAAAACTACCAGATAGAAAGAAAAAAGAAGACGAAAATAGAAGCAGCCGCACGACTATAGACATCAGCCAAGGTAGGTGACTCTTTGATTTGATAGTGTGTGTGTTCTGCTCTTGTTTATAAGTCTAGTTAGAAAAAAAAAAATGGAACAGCATACTTTTGCCGATCTGACCCTAGAATTGAGAAATGTGGATTGTTCGGTGTCGAATACATTAAGGGGTAGAACGGAGGGGGTGCAGGACTACATGCAGAGAGTAGTACACCTAGCGGAGAGCGCATAGGTTGGGGTTGACGGGAGGAATAAAGTTGAGATATTTACCTATCTGTAAGTATAAAACATCTGAGTTAATGATTTACTTTTTTTGTTAATATTTTACCATATATGTGAAGTGAGTTTACTGGTGTGTTGCTTAATTAATCTTACTTTTATTGAGTAAGTGAAATGTAAAATCATGTAAAGGAAGTTTCTTCTACTCTTTAAAGTGGATAATTGGATTAACTTGTTGATAACAATGTTTTCTTTGGTTTGTGCAGTGTTAGGTTTTCTTTTTTTTTTGGATTTCTTTTCAATGACTGTACACTACAAAATGATTTACATTTCTATGTTTGTGAATTATGCTTTTGTGCAGGTTCCCATCAATTCAACATCCTCTGTGAATTTTCATTTATGTGACTTGGGAAATATCTTTTGAAGATACAAACGTGGAAAATTATTAATAGTATCTAAAGCATAAAGTAAATTATACGTCTCTGGTTCAGTGGTTTGGTCCCCGATTACGCAGAAATTTCCCAATTTTTCAGTGGACACCATGCCGGTAGAATTGCGCGATATGGAGGAGATTCCTATCCGCAAACTAGTAAATACCTTGGAACAGATAGATATGGAAAGATTTAGTGAAGGATATGAAGAACTCCCGAAGAAGTTGACGATAGGAGTCATTGCTGGCATAGTCGGCGTTATGATAATCTTTGGAATAATAGCTAGGAAGCGGATTTTTAAGTGTGAAAGAAGCAACAGTGCTTCGGGAAAGGAAAGGGAGTTATCCGTTGTGAATAGTACTCCGGGGTCAACGGGTGTTCAACACTCAAATGTCTCTGCGTTAAACAAAGAGATGTCAACAAATCAGATATGCTTGGATTCGAATCCAGGGGAAGTAGTTCAAGGAATAGAAGACATTGTACAAACTAAGGAACTACGAGTCACGGGTCCATTTTTTTAGACTAAATTAATATAGATGAAACCTCTAATCCTCCACAAGTAAATTGCATGCGGATTAACGTTGGAATCAGGGTAATTTTCTTCATTTTCTATTGAACATTTCTCGGTCAGACTATGAATGATATGTACTGCAGATAATGGCCATTTTTCTGTGTTCAAACATAGTATGTTTGAAATTAAATTAAATGAAGTTACATGTGTAACAATAAACTCGAGCAGAAACACGCATGGTGTTGGTCAAAGGTCATTTACTCGATGTCAGTTTAGAAACTGGGGCGCGGTTACCGCCTATGATCATGTGGTCGTGCATCGAGGCGTCTACGCTTATGGACAGAGTCGAGAAAGAAAATGAACATTTTTAAGAACTTTGCCCAATTCTGTGAAAATGGATATTAAAAAAAAAAAAACAATGAAACATCGAGCTGGTAGAACAATTTTCACGATGGACACGAACATTGTTGGGTTACCGATGTAGGCTCCCCTATATATTTTTTGTTGTTTTTTTGTTTCGGCATGCACATGTTTTGTTGTTTTGGCGTGCACATGTTTTATACAATTGTCGGGCTTGTGTGGCATGAGGAGGAGTGTGAGGGTGTTGCGCTTAAAATGTTCTTAGGTGAACATTTTGGAAAATGGGAGAGCGAGGAATGTAATATAACAATCTGGCCCCACCCGAGGAAGGCTGATGCAAGCGAGGGTGTTTCTGGTCGTTGAAAGGAACGGATGTCGTTTGACCTTATTTCCGGCAGCAGCGGAAATAACTACAGAGGCAAACAGAACAGGTGTCTCTGAGAATTACGTGGGTTTGCGTGGGCGAGGCAAAACCGGAAGAAAAAGTCCCGGTTCTGGAAGATTATAAAAAGACCTCGGCACACGGATTCGCCAGTAGAGAAGCAACAGAGATCGGCCGGTGAAGAGAGACACAACAGATAAGACTACACTCCCGTCAACCCATTAGAAGCGCGCTCTCTCAATTCTCTGTTCCCTATGCTACACGGTTCATCGTCATTAATAAAAATATAACTTTATATTTTTATATATATGCGTGTTTGTTGTTTGTCGATATATAACAACAGTATTGAAAGTTTTGTCACAATATAATGTTTGAATATTGACTTGGTTTTATTATAAATATCAACATTTCTTTCCCAGAATTCTCTAAAAATATTTCTGATCTTTCTCAAATAAATTGTATGCACCTGATCTTGTTTGGTTCTTCATCTTTACAGTCTGGGAAAGTTTCTCTGACATTTTAGTGGAATTGACGTTTGGGCAACAAAAGCTATTTTCCTCTTGAAATAAGCCTAACAATTGATGGTGTGGTCAGCTGAACATTTGGGCAGATTCTGCTCACTCCACATACCTCTAAGCCCTCTCTCTCTTTTTCCCTCGCCTACTTGAGTATTTCATTTTTTATTTAATCAGTGAGTCAATGTTTGGCTTTATTTTTAATTTTCTGTTTTTATTGAATCACTTGCTAGGTCTGCTACTAGGAAAGCTAAATTCTGGCCAGAAAATTTGTCTAGTTAAGTATCTTGCACCCTTGTAATTCATTACTGCATTCAATATAATTGATACATTTATGTATCCAGAGATTCTTGACCAAATTCAAAGAAGAATCTGTGATGTTATTAGCCCTGACCTAGCATCTTGGTTTAAGTCACTTTCCACTACCTTAATGTAGCCTCCTTGTCCCTTTTCTATAAATATTTTCATAGTTATTGTTTTATATTTATAAATCCTCATTAATTTAAGTGTAGTACCAGATTAGCAACAGGATCTTGTCATTTTATTGTTGAAATTGCTAGATGCAACCATAAATTCCATTCAGTACTTTCTTTTGTGGCAATCCTGGGTATGATGATAAACTACATCTGGCAGTAAGACTTCTGATAGGAGATTAGATGTTTTGAAGCGGGTGACATCACTTCTTAATTCCAGTTGTTTCCAGGTGCACCCTGAACCAGAATGATAGCATCTGTTAAGGTTTCAGCTACAAACAAATACCCCCCCTCCAAGCAAAAACATAACACTATGAAAGTATAAATATATATTTTTATAATAAAAATATCAGCAATGCATTTTATATGAAAAATTACCAGCAATACATTTTATAGCAAAATGATCCACACTGTTATTGTAGTTTATAATTGTACATACAATTGTACAATTGTACATACAAGCATACAATTGTATAAACAATTTTTACATTTCTGCATTAAATAACCCAGAGAGGTTGATCTGAAAAAACTTTATTTTAAATGAAAAATTACAAAACAAAATCATTAATCCATGTTTATTTTAAATATAAAATATAAATCCTGTTTATTTTAAATACAAAATTAAAAAGAAAAAAAAACAGTAATCCTCTTATATGAACTGTACCAACATTGTATTAACCAGATATATTGGGTTGTTTTGAAAGTTCATGCTGATATATAGTCAGCCCTGTTAATACACATTGAATTTATGGACAGATTTGATATGCTTACATTTACGATTAGAGCACACTTCAAAATCTCTTTTGATAAAAGAAAGTTTAAAATTACTTGATTCGTGTCAATTTTACACCTCTATGAAAAATGGTGGGAGATTATAAGATGCATTTTAGACAATTGATGCATTTTTATTACTGTAAAGGCAAACAATAAAAAAGACAAGTGCTATGTACCATGAAGGTCTTTAGTTGACTGAACTGTACGGAAGTGATTCACTGAATTTAGAGTTGGTTATTGTAGCCTTATTAATGAAGAACACCTAGACAAACCAACCCCCACTACAGATGATGACCAAATCAAGACATTGTTTAAAAATAACCCACATTATACAATGCAAGAATTGTCAGAAATGCTAAATGTATCAACATGAACATTTAGTAAAGCTTTGGTTTTCTATTGGCTATGATGTTTAGGTACCACATGATCTGAGTAAAAAGAATCTCTTGGATTGCATTTCTATCTATGATTTGCTGTATAAATGCAATGAAAATGTACCCTTTTTTAATTAAATTGTGATGGATGATAAAAAATGGATAGTTTACAACAATGTTCAACAAAAATGAGCCAACTTTAGCCACACCAAAAGCAAGTCTTTATCCTTAGAATGTCATCCTGTGCACCTAGGGAAATTGGAAAAGAATCTTGTACTATGAGCAAACCAGTGAATTGATTTTAAAAATTACTGCTTGCAACCAGACAAATTAAAGGCAGCAATTCAGAAAAAACACAGAATTTGCATACAGGAAAGGTGTTCTTTTCCATCAAGATAATGTCATTTTTTTGGTAACCCAGCAAAAATTATTGCAGCTTGGCTAGGATGTGTTACCTTTGGATTTTCATTTATTCAAGTCCCTGCAAAATTATTTCAATAGTAAAAATTTAATTCTTTGGATGACTTTAAAAAAGCACCTTAATGAGATCTTTGTCAAACAATCGAAATTCTGGGAAGATGGAATCTTTAAGTTGAAGGGAAAATGGAGAAAGGGTTGCCAACAAAGATGTTTATATTTAGTGGAATAAATATTTAATGGCTTAATTTTGTTTTGTGTTTCAATTTCTATTATGTATAAAAAACAAAAATGTTACATCATCTTAGACATTTACCATTCACCCACAGACACCCAACAATACCTCCATTTCAAGTTGTCTAAAATCCATCCCTTACTCCCTATCACGACGAATTTGCACAACAGTATCTGACAAAATCCTTCGTAAAATACGCCTAGAGGAACTACGAAAAACACTACAAATAAGAGAATACCCCACTTCACTAATAACAAGGGTTTCCAACTGGCAGAAGAAATACCATTAGAATCTCTCCGGGATC
>JBBBDQ010001973.1:1640000-1745000 GCA_037127315.1 Ascarosepion bandense
CTGGTGTGTATAATTTTACCGCATATGCCCACTTTTACCAAACTTGACACCATAATAATATTATTTACTTAAACAAAATTATTATTATTAGTAGTAGTGTAATGTAAAAGAAATTATCAGAACAAAAAGTACCAATAACATTGGTACCAATTGATTTACATTCATATCATTAACTAGAAAGAAAAATGAGGTGTCGATGTATTTAGATTGTAACTTTCTTACATACGTTAAGCTTGATTTTTTTTCATACAGTAATTTTTTTTTTTTTTTTTTACTATAGTTAAAGTGTTTTTGTTATATTTGGTAATGTACTGGTAATTTGTTTAAACATTACACTCTTAAATACGTTAAACCCTTATTTCTGCAAATGTCTAAAATTTTAGTTTGAAATTTCCAATATTTTTATCAAAACAATGCAAAACAAAAAGAGAAGAAATTAATGTTATGTGTGTGTAAAAAAAGTTGAATATAACTAAAAATATATTTTGTGGAAATTTTCAAGGATGTTACTTTATTTTTTCTAATGTTGTTATTTTATCCTCATGTTTTGACTGTAATGTTATTTTTGTGTTTTTGAAAAGGTGTGTTTTTTAAAAGCTATCACATGAAAATGGGTAGTGAAGTGACTGAAAGTGCTTAGAGAGTCAAAAATTATGGAACATTTTTACATTCTTTATTTCCAGCAAAAAGGAAATATGTAAGAATATTAAAAAAATTAAATAAAAAATTAGTAAACTCTCACTTGTCTGTTGGTTTTAACAAAATGTTATATATATATATATATATATATATATATATAGAGAGAGAGAGAGAGAGCTGAATATATGTATACTGAATATAATATTTCTATATGGAAAGAAAAAGAGTGATGGAAAAACACGTGTGTTGTATATTATTCAACAGAAATATATATCTAAAGCTATACTTGGTGTAAATATCAAAATGTCTACATACTGTTTAGCAAATGTCAGTGTCAGAATCTCAGGCCTTGTGAGAAAGAGACTGAAACCAGAGTCCTGTATCCATGGCAACACAGTCAAAAGGGAAGGAAAGAAGTAGCCAATGTTTTGGCCATTACAAGAATGGCAGCCAAAATATGCTGGAATCATTTAGCAGCACTTTTTTGGTCTTTGAGATTTGTGTTTAGCGGCAAACATCTTGTGGGGTTCAACTTTGCTACCCACTGCTGGAATGTGGCATTTGTTTTTATTTTATTTATTACTTTTTGTTTTTGTTAAGTATCATATTCCCTAATGAGGAAGGAAGGAGCTCTTAGGTGAAGAAATTTGTTTTTACTATATGATCATATTTTTTATTTGCAATTCACTTTCCATTTTATTTGAATATAGAAAGTGATTGAACACTGTCATGGTTGTCTATAGAAGTAACAGCTTTTGCTATTGCCAACAGGTTTATTCTATATATATATATATATATATATATATATATATATATATATAGAAAAACAATCGCAAAAGAACGGTTACCAGGTTTGTGGGTTTTGTGTATATTTTTTCAGGTGAAAGTGCATTCAATATATAAACAAAAAAGATAAAAGAAACTTACAAAAGAACCTAAGTTTCTGCTATGGACATTTATTAGTTTTATGTTGACTGTATTGAAACAAAATTAAAAGGTCTCTTGAGTATGTTCGTTTTCCTTTTTGGTTCACAAGTAATTTATGGGAAGTAAGGAAAAAACAGTTCAAGATGATTGAGCTCAAGTCAGCTTTGTGCTGAGTTAGGATGGCCAAATTCCTACTTCATGAGTAGGGCCGCTGGAAACCTGTCCAAACGATCTCATTGGAAAGGGGTAAAAGTGAGTGATTCTGTCCTTTCCAGAAATGAGGTCATAACATTGCAAAAGTGACCAGAAACCTTTTCCAATTTCTTTATAAATTCTATCATGGGAAAATTAACTTTTTTTTAATTCTTTATTATTATTTTATTAATTAGTTTTTATTTCATCCCCCCCCCCACTTCAATTTAACTGTATTATTGGTTCATAAAATTGTAAGCACATAAAAAATGTGGATGTTACTGTTTTGATGGCAGACCCAGCAAAGAAGCTGAAAGAACTTTCAAACAGGGTAATAATAGTAAGCAAGAAGAATAGACTAATTATAAGGAAACAGAATATATGGCTATCAGCAAAATATTAGTCCAAGGTATGAGCTATGAATTGGAATTATCAGAATCAAGCAGCTACATAAACTGAACTATTTGGATCATGTAGTAAAAAACAACAGAAAATAGGACACAGAAATCTGAAGGTAAATAGGAATAGCAAAAGGTGCTTTTGAGAAGCTAAGCATAGCATTAAGATATGAGAAAATATTGGCAAGAAATGAGATTGTGAGATAATACTTAATCTCCCATATAGCAGTGAATTTTAGATAATTTTCTTACAGATGAATAAAAGGCTTGAAGTAACAGATGTGGAATGCTAAGAATACCATTTTAAAGAAAAACAGACGAATGTTTACGCTTGTAGTGAAGCTTTATTCAGTGAAATTTATCTGCTGCTCAGGAGTGAGATGTGACCATTTCCTTTATAGTCGAGTAGTACAAAGAGGAGACAAATATGGATATAACATGTAAAGAAGTATTCAGAAAATAGGAATAACAAGGAAACTTACAATCAGAATAAGTCAAAATTTCTGGAACTCATAATTGAGAAAGTGAGTTTAGAGAATGTAAAACTCACAAGACATTGAAGGCAAGGCTAGCAGGAGAAACAACAGGCAACTTACAAGATGGCAGAACAGAGAAAATAGGGATAGTAAAGAGTTAAAACTTAATTATTAACAGAACCTGTGAATGTTTATTCTCAAACTAATGATTGAATGATATCCTTGTGAGTTCCATGATGATAAAATACCCATGAAAATCACCCCCACCATCACACCATATTTGTGCTTAACAATTTTTTTTTATAAAAGTATTGCAAAACAATCATAAATATGAATGCAGGTCATTATTTAAAGAAGTAAGGGAGTACAAATTAAAAGATTTGAAATTGACAATTTTTTTCCATTTCACTGAAGCAGATATCAAAATATATGAGTGTTATCACCTCCACCCTTTTCACTTTCTTTCTTATGTTTTATGCTTATTTTTTCTTACTAAAATCAATCTGGATCTTTTGATGTACTTTTTCTGTCTTTCCTCACATTCAATATTAAATGGTCAATTATTTATCTGAGGCAATGGCAAGGTATGTTATTTTTGCATAACTTCATCGGAAAATATGTTTAATTTTTTTCTGCACATGAACCTGTTGCTCCCTTAAATATATTTATGAAAGAAATATTGAACTTTGTTTTTGGTGTTGGTTAAATATTCTGATTATGCTGATTGTTCATTTTTACTTCCTGGGGCTGCCAAGACTTTCTTCCTTTGGCAAATAACTTATTCTGGTTGTTTTAATCACAAGAAAGTGTGGCAAACTTAGACCTTCATGCCTGCGAAAAAATGGAGTGTCAAATGGACAGTTTTTTTTCTCTTGATGCTGCTATTATTTTAACTACCTTCACTCCTTGGCAATGTTTGTTTTAATAAATGATGATCAGAATTGTAATAAAACCTTCTATGCTATAGTATAACTGGACACTTGTTTGATCTTGTATTTGTGCATTGAATTCATTGCATTCACTTACACACAAATACCCTTGGGAAAGGTATTAATCTGTCTCTTCCCTTCAATTATGGGTTAAATAATAGGACAGCTTGGGTTCTTTAGCCTTGGTTGGCAACCAGTCTACTGCAGAAAGCAATGGCAACCTACTGCAGGATAATCTTCTGCTCAGTCAGTCATGTCTCAAAAGAGACATGATCGCCCAAAGTGTGTATCATGTATGGCCCTTAACTGTTTGATCTAATCCAGTCATTCCTTTCAAATCATGTAATGAAGGTAGTATTGAATGGGCATGCTTCCTGATACTATCATATGAACGTGGGTGTCCCAGAATGCTCTATTCTAGGTCCTATGCTTTTTCTGATATTCATCAATGTAATCAAATCCCAAGTGGCATCTACACTGACAACACTGCCATTTACTCCTGCCTCGTTAAGAAATCTGCCCAGGCCGACAAAGCTAACCTTGCTGCCAATCTTGAAAAGGACCTCCAATCTGTGGTGGACTGGAGTAGAAATGGCTCATGAATCTTAATGCTTCCAAAATGAAGCTGCTATCTCTTAACCACTATAGACAATCACTCCAACCCTCCCACACCAACATGGATTAGGCTAATCTCCCTGAAAGCAAAACATTGCACCTCCTTGGCTTTATGCTATCAGCCGACCACAAGTGAATTGACTACATTGAATCCATAAATAAATCTGCTGCTAGGAAGGCTGGTTCAGTGTGTAGGGCCAGGACGTTTTTCTTGTCTGAAACCATCTTGCAAATGTATAAATCTACAATTTGCCTGTGCTGTCACATCTAGTTGGATGCCCCTGCTATTCATCTGGGGCTTCTTGACAAAATCCAATAGAAAATCTGCAATGTAATTGACCCTGACCTGGTAGCTCAACTCCAGTCACTTTTGCACCAATATAATGTGACTTCCTCTGTCTCTTCTATAAATACTTTCACAGATTCTATTCTGATGAGTTTATCTCCTTGGTAACCCCTCTGCATGAATTTACCCGAACTACGAGACTAGTGACTAGGTTCCATCCATTTACAGTTAAACCGATCAAATGTAACCACAACTTGTGCTCTAGCATCTTCTTTTCTCACACTTCCTGCCTGTGGAATTCCCTTCTGTATACTTGCTATCCTGACAGCTGCAATCTCCAAGAATTTAAATGCAAGGTCAATTGCCATCTCCTATCTCTTTGAGTCACATCCTTTCCCTGACAACCCTTGTATCATGTTCTTCTCCCTTTCTACTCTACTGTCATACAGATCTCTTCACATCGGTGTTCTCATCCTTCTCTTATCCATTCTCTGATACCCACTGTAGCTTGTTTCTCTTTCTCACCACTCTCCTCTTATGTAACCCCCTGCACACCAGTGGCAGTATTGCCTTGCTTGGGGTGAAATGAGATTCAAAGGGAATTATTTTAAAGCTATAGATTACTCTAACCAGGGCCTAATTATTTGCTGTGCTGCAGAGAACAACAATTGGATGTGTTCAAAGAGAAAAACTAATGAAGATGAAGGAATCAGTTGCAAAGATTGGCTAGGAAAATGACTCCAATTACAGGAGTAGAATAATGAATGGTTTTCTATTACTATCATTATAATCTGATTTCTGTATGTTTTTTTTTTTAAATACTACAACAGAGCAAAAATGGCACATCACTACTTGGTTTTTGTTAGCACAATACTCTTAAAAATATTCTAATTTGGAGAATAAAATTAATTTTCAGTCCCATTAAAATAATTTTTAATTACTGTATTTGCCTATTGGACACACCCAGATTTTGGCTTGGAATATTTAAGAGGTGGGTACACATCAGAACCATTAGATAACCTTACCTTTATACGACATTCTCATTAACCATGAAGAAACACTTAGTTTTAGCACAAATTATACTACTGGTCAGTCAGTTAAGTGCCATACGTGATACACGCTTGGGCGATCATGTCTCGAAGAGACATGACTGACTGGGCAGAAGATTATCCCGCAGTAGGTTGCCATTGCTTTCTGCGGTAGACTGGCTGCCGACCAAAGCTATAGAACCCAATCTATCCTGCTATTTAACCCATAACTGGAAGGAAGTGATGGATTAATACCTTTCCCAAGGGTATTTGCATGTCAGTGAATACAATGGATTCAACTGGAATTCGAACTCAGCTCCCCGGTTTCTCGTTCCGAGCCAATATCCACTGTACTACAACAAACATCTTTTTCTAAATAGAAGTGAGGTAAGATTTAATTATGAGGACATTTTGGGTTAAAGAAGAATTTTAGTACATTTCATCATGCATTTATTGCAAATTATTTTAGTTGTTTTTCAGGAAGCAACAGCTGCACCATATAGTAAATCCATAATAGCTACAAAGAAATCAACAGTGAACACCACTGGTACATATAGTAATAGGCAAAAAAGCAAAAGATAAGGTATGTGTTGTTAAATGAAGCCCTATGCCATACATGCAGAAAAGCAAATTTCAGTATCTATACATCGATACACACACACACACACACAAAACAAAACAAGCAACTATATATGAGTCAAAGCAAATATTTCTGTAAAATCTGGTATTTCTAAAAAAGCAACCAGGAAAATATTGTGCAATTCTATAAATTTCTTTTTCCTGGGTGAATTTTTCGGGGATATTTTTGTTTATATCTTGTTTATTCACTTCCAGGAGTTTTAGTTTCAGAGCTAAGCTCTAGGCATGCACTAATTCCGGGTGAACCCCATTTTTTTCATGATCTTCATGTCCCCCTCATAAATGATACTACTGTATTAGAAGCAGGGTAATTTTTTGGTCCATTTTTTTTAACCACGTCCTATTGGGCAGCAAATGTATATATAAATTGACTCACTCACCAATAGACTGTTCAAGAGAAATACTCAAAATCTATGAACTGTTAATTGCAGAATTGTTTTTTATCTGTATGCACTCTCCTCAATCAGCCATAGTGGCATGTCAGTAATGTTGCTTTAATGATAAAGCATAGTGAAAATTTGCATTTGAAACTGATTCCTTCATCATCATTAGTTTTTCAAATTATTTCTAAAACAATTCTGTAACTAGGAAGTGCCTTGACATGAAGTTGACTGTCAATATTTAAATGAGAGAAATTAACCTGTGTTAATTTAAAGCTTTTTTCCCCTGTATCTATAAAATGCAAAGACATCTCTCCCCACTCAACTTTGATGAAAGGAAATAAAGTTGCAGCCCATTCTATAAATATTTAGAGTTAATAAAAAATTTCCAAATTTTGATTCAATTTGTTAGAAAGATTTAATTTTGCTTGTTCTCGTGTTTTCTGGATTTAGAAAATCGAGATGGGTGTTACCATCTGAATTCTTATAAAATACTTTAATTTCAATTCTCAGTTAATTCCTTTATACTGATATCATTAACTTTGTCAGAAATTTCAATCACTCTTTCACAATTGAACCATGGAACTGGAATGACGGAAAATCTTATTGTTCATAATTAATGGTTTATTGTTATTCCCAAAAGATGTTTTGATAGCATTTCTAGCCTTTTCAGATTTATTTCTATTTCACAGATTTTATTTTCAAAGGTTGTCAATAAGCCAGCTTTCTCTTTAGAAAAATGGCTTTCATTTAGTGACTGCACCAACTTCTCCATCCCACCTGTTTTTGAAAGAAATAGTTTGAATTTATTATTGACATTTTTAAAATATTGATTTCTGGTTTTCGAAAGGCATTTCCTGGCTTATTAATAGCTGCACAATCTTTTTCTATTTTGTAGAAGTACTAAATACAATCCCTTTCTAATGATCTAATCTGATATAACTTCACTAGGCAAATAGATTATTAGTTATTTTCTTTTAGGGGCCAGGCAATAATCTCGGCTCCCACTCAACCCCTGGAGCTCGAATTAAAATATAAATCTCAGCTAAAGGCAAATAGATTTTTCAATATTTACTGGTGCTCCCACCACGAAGCAGATGTGATACAAGGTCAGTTTAAGGTGGGTTTATTGGCAGTGCCATAAAAAAATTTCCAAACTCCCTTGGTATTTTTTCTTTTGTGGGTGCCTCAGGCACTGAGCAATAAACTCAACCCATCCTGAGGGAGAGGTAAATTCTAGAGGGATCAACTGGATCTTTGGTTAAAGTATCAAAAACCCAGCCAAAAGCAAATGGATTTTTATCTCTTAAGTGAAAAAAACATGTTTATATCAAACTCTACAGATAGAACCCATTTCAAGAGCAGGTCAAATAGGTCCACTTATTAAAGCACAAGTTTGCATTCAATGAAGGCCATCAGTTCAATAATTGTGCTGGGTAGTAAATATACATTTGAGCTATTTAAAAAAAACTTTACAATTTCACTCAAAATGTAAATAAGTCAAAAACCAACTGAGTTCGAGTGAAAGCTACTATTTAAATATAGTAGTCTACTCGTAAACAATAGGGAAAATATTTTGGCAATAATTTTTACGATTAGCATTTTGTAGTTTTTGTTGAAACTTTAACATTCTGCATTATTCACCATTTTCCTTCAAACACTATTATTTGTTCATCTGAGTCACTTGTAGTGGCAAGATAAAATTTTTTCTTTGAAAGCAAAATCACCTCCAATCTGTTCGTGGTTAAGGCATGATGCATGTCATCTAAACTTATTTATAAATGAAATTTTGTGTGTGTGTGTCCGTTACCTATAGACTCCGAAATGGCTGAACTGATTTTCTTGAAAATTTACAGTTGTACTATAAGCGTCTACGAGTGTTCTTAGCTAGGTCTTGTGTCAAGGTACCCCCAATAAATATCAAAAATCGATAATAAAAAAAAATCGAGTTATAGAAGGAGTGGTTCGATTTTAATCAAATTTGATACACTCATAGACAAAAACATAAGAAACGATATTCAGAATTTTCAAGGTTGTAGTTCTTACAATAGTGCAGAAAATTGATAGTATATAAAAGGCAAGATGTTTGTGTGTGTGTGTTTGTCTGTCTGTATGTCCTTTATACAAATCCACAATTTTTATCCAATTCTCACCAAACTTCACACAAATATTCTTTAGGCTGAGTCTGAGCTCCAGGACCATGGATAAGTTTTAAAGCTTTCATTACACCCGAGCAACGCCGGGCTATACTGCTAGTATCCCCATAAATGTATAAATTGTGGGAAGAGGAAAGCCTGAAAGCATATTCAAAGAATTAGTATCTTTTTAAAAAAATGGTCACCACAATATTCAGATGGCTTTGATAAACTTGTTAATACCTCAAGTCATTACTGTGAAAGACACTCTATCACATAACCCTCACAATTTCTAATATTTTCATGCTGTCTTTTGTTATATTCTGCTTCTGCTGGTTTCAGTCCGAATGGGAATGTGTATTGTTACAAGGATAACAATTGTGATACAGGGCCCCAGAAAAAGTGGGGATAGACTGGACAATATTAGCTCTCTTAGACCTGGCTAATCAGATTCACAACCCATTCATTCAATAAAATTTGCTTATTTACAACAAGAACTCATCCATTCCCATTCAGTCAGATATATAGCAAATTACCATACCTTCACTAAAAAAACCTACAAAAACACTCATGTCATAAAAGTCCCATAATGTCCAAAATGTCTTCTTTTTTTTTTTTTTTGTTTAATTTTCTGTTAAAAATATCTAAATAGTTAAACACATGAACAAATGGGGAAAGGGATTAAAGAATAAGTAACACAGTATCAAGTAGCAACAGAGATTGGCTAAGGCAATTTCTTCCACTAAGAGAGATTAAGGTACTATTTATTAGTGCAAAGGCCACTTCACTTGCTGGTCTGCCATTGGATGAATTCCTTGATATGTATGTTACTCTTGATAAAATGAAAACAATTTGATCATCAGTTCTTTTACCAGGATAAAATGGAGGCCATGATGCTAACGTAATTCTACAGGGATGAACCCAAAAACAAAACTAAAAATTAACAAAACACTCAAACTTAAATAAAATATATTAGTAGGACCCATCCATCCCACATAATAAGAGCAGCTGTTGTATTCTGCTGATAGATGGAATGAAAAAGTTCACTCCCTAAAGGATAAAAAAATGGTGGAGTGGGAAAATCAAAAACTGACATAATCAAGATAAAGAGATAAAAACAAATTGGGATGGTTTGGAATCTTGACAAATCCAAATAGGAATGATTGCAAAATAATTTTCCCTCTCCAATTTATAGACAGAAACACACAAATGCATGCTGAGATTTCTTCCTAGCCAATAAAATAGGCTGGTTCTTGGGTCCAACTGACTCAGTCCCGGTCTGTCTTGCCATGAAGTCAAAACACTGCATTCCTTCATTCAAATTTGCTTTTGCGTCAACCCCAATTCTTAGTTTGTTAAATTTTAATGTTTGCTTTATATTATTTTTTGCCCTGTTTTTTTTTTTCCTTTCTTGAACTTGAATGAAGAGAGTATAAAATGTGGAAGGATTCTTTCGCAAGTCATCCTGAGAATGGTTCAATAAAAAGAAAAAAAGTTGGAAGGATTATTAACTTTTTAGTGTGTAGGAATCCTTCTGCTTGGGTTTTGTTAAGCGTTAAAATTCAGTGTTGGGATTTGATACAATGACATAAAATATTGTTGCAACATTGCTCGTAATTTGACTATTGAAAAAAACAAATTCATTATGAAAATGAATATCTTTCCTTTTTTTTTTTTTTTTTTTTCTTATAGAATTCTTGGATAGAATATAAACTGTATTGCATATGTATTTGAGAACAGTGAAAGGTTATTATATGTATGTTTATGTGAAAGAGTATGAGTATGCATGTATAATAGTAACATGGATATAGGTAGAATTTAGTTCTTACTGTGGATAGTGGCACTGCATTCTGAGATGGCCTCTTTGTAGTTTTGGTAAGTGCTATTGAATTGCCCTTTGCTTTTATGTGTGGACGTTGGTGCATTTATGTGCCTCTTTCTTTGATGCCAAACTTTGTGATTTTTATACTTTCTTTTTTTCCTAAGAAATCAGATCAAGAATTATTTTATTTATTCCTAATTGGCCCTAAAATGCCATGTGGTATGTCTACTGCTATGTTTATGTGATATTTCGGTGGTATCTTCCTAAATTATTAAGATTATGCAAACATTACTATGGAAATTTTAGTGCCTATGAGGGACAAAATAGAAAATATTAGTAGAGAATACAACATGTGATGTCAGAGAATTTCACATTTATGTGAAATTAACAAATTAATTGATTATAAACATGGACAAGCATTTTAGGTACCGTCACTTTTTCCCTGAAAAATCGGCAGAGCATTATGGAAAAAAGGCCCCAAATTTAATAAAAACAAAGTTTTATTGTCAAAATGTTTGTCTTATTATTAAGAGGAAAGACCAAATTTTTTTTTTTCATTTTATTGAATTTTTTAATCATTTTTAGTGCATCTGAAATTTTGGTTAAAATTTTTTTTTAATTTTTTGTTAGCTATCTAAGTAATATTTACAATTATTTTTTAGCATCCTTTTTTTGTTCATGTGAAAATCTGATTTGGAAATTCTTGTAAAAATAAAACAAGCTTGTTTTTTGCTTTGATATCAATCATATTTCTGTTGGATCACAGTAATAGATTACAAGCATTGTCTTAAAAAATTGTTTTCAATGAATAATGAATTTTTACAACTACTGTTATTAGAAAATAAGAGAGATGACTATCAAATTTAAAGTGAACATTTCTAAAATTACATTATGTTGAATATTTTCCAACATTTTTGAGATTACTGAGTACTAAAAAATTATATTATAAAAGAAGCTCGTCATTTTTTTAATATATGTTTTACAGATAAATTCTTTGTCGGACAACAATTATAATATCAAGACTTGTCAACACCTTGTCAGTTACATTGCGAGGTCAGTTAAAAAACAGCTACTGTTTTGTTTTGAAAATACATTTCTGTGCTGTTTTAAACTTAAATTGTATTTTTTGAAATCATATTAATTATACTTTAAATCAGCTAATGCTCCTCAATTAAAGTTGCAGTAAAGTACATTTTATTTTTAGAAAAAATTTTTTAATGCAGAGAATTTCGATGCAATGAAAGATGACTGAAAAAGGGGTGCTAATCAGCTATTTTAGAAAAAAATTTAAAAATCAATTCCAATCAATATAATTTGTTTGAAATACACCAGCATATTTTTCTTATTGGAAATTTAATCCTTTAGCTTTCAATTAAAGCTAAAATGAGATCCTCAAGAAAGCTTTTTCATCTATAAAATTCATGTACCGAAAATTAGTGGAGGAGCTTACATTAAATTGGAAAGAACGTTTTGTAAGAAGGAAAATAAATCTTTTGTTAAAGAGTTCAGTTTCTCATCCAAGACAGATGTAATAAGAGTGTATGTTGTAATAGTTTATTGTCTGTATAAAAGGTGAATAGAATAAAAACGTTAAATTTTAAATGAAAGAAATTAAGTTTTCACCATGATCTTCAAATGCTTTCTCATGCTCAACTTCAGCAAAGAGAAAAAGGTTTGCTTGTTTCTTATTTTATAAGAAAATTCCAGGTGTAATTGTCGACATTGAATGTGACACGCTTCAAATTTTTGTTCTGCAGTAAAATTAGTGTCCTTTAAACTTTTCTTTTGATTTTTTCCAATTCAGAATGCTGTCTGTTTTTATGCCCATTACAGGATGTGCGTTGTGGTACAGTGGATATCAGCTCGGAACGAGAAGCCGGGGAGCCGAGTTCGAATTCCAGTTGAATCTATTGTATTCACTTACGTGCAAATACCCTTGGGAAAGGTATTAATCCATCTCTTCCTTCCAGTTATGGGTTAAATAGCAGGACAGATTAGGTTCTGTAGCCTTGGTCAGCAACCAGTCTACCGCAGGAAGCAATGGCAACCTACTGCGGGATAATCTTCTGCCCAGTCAGTCATGTCTCTTTTGAGACATGATTGCCCAAGTGTGTATCACGTATGGCACTTAACTGACAGGATAAATATTTCTGTATTTCAAGGAAAAGCTGTAAAAGTTTTGTTGTCCAAAATGTGGTACTATTCTTTTTAGTCATTAAAACATTGTAAGAAATGGGATATGGTAATGGCATAATAGATATCAACCCAGAAATTAGATATGTGGGTGGCATGATGGATATTAATCCATAAATGAGATGTGGTGGTTGCATATAATGAATATCAACCCAAAAATTAGAACCTGTTAGCTGAGTTCAAACTGTAATCTGTTATGTTCAATTTTGTACAAATGACCTAGAAAAAAAAATGAATCTCTCTTCTGCCTCAAGCTATGTCTAAAATAGCAGGTTAGGCTGGGCTCTAGAGATTTGGTTGGCAACCATCCTAAAAGAAGGAAAGCTTTGAATTCCAAAGTAATAGTAAAACATTGTACTTCTTTTTTTCAAGAACTATCATGGCAATTTACAGATAATAAAACAAAGGAAATGTGGAGAGCCATGATCCACAGTTTAACAAAACAAGATTAAGATTCTATTACCACTCTCACCTACACAGAATAATGTGCATTTATATTTTTATTCTGTTTTATTAAATGTTCACTCAATACAAGACCCAAAAGCCACTCAAGTTAGTTGGATTATTAAATGATTTTTGTATACACATAAAAAGAGAAAGTATGTGCAGATTATGAGAACATATAGGATAGATAATGGTTAACACTTGGAGTGTTAAGTTTGTGATGTTCTTGTCAGTCTCTTTTCTGCAAAGTAGTAACTTTTGGGAGAAGTTACTGTCATGGAATTTCCTCCTTAGCAATGGAATAGGAAAGGAATAAGAATGGTTCATTGCTGCGTAAATATCTGAACTGGTGGATCTAAGGAATAGCGTTCATCTAAACATTTTCCATGGAAATAGTGATAGAGTAGCAAGAAACTTGCAAAATTGTGTCTGTGGGAAAAGGGTTGCCTATTATCAGAATGGATAACATTAGTTTCCGAGAAGGCAACACACTTTGTCTCTTTGGCCTAACTCTTTCAAATGATCCCAAATGGAATGGCTACATTGAGTCCATAGCTGCATCTACTGCTAAGAAGTTTGGGTTACTGTGTCGGGCTTGGAAGTTTTTCTTGTTGAATCCATTTTGAAGATTTATAAATCCACCCTTTGTCCATGCATTGAATACTGTTACCATATCTAGTCAGGTGATCCTGCTATTCATTTTGAGGTTCTCCATAAAATCCAAAGAAGGATCTGCAATATAATCGATCCTGACTAGGCAGCTAACCTTCTGTCACTTTCTCACTGATGTGATGTAGCTTGACTTTGTCTTTCCTACAAGTATTTTCATAGCAACTGCTCTGATGAGCTTTTTTCCCTGGTTCCTGAACTAGATGTATTTACTTGTGCTACTAGATTGGCATCAAGAGCCAACCCTTTTAAGATTGAGCTAGTTAAATGTAGCTGCATCTTCTACTCTGTTTTCTTTTCTTGTACTTCCCATTTGTGGAACTCCCTACCATTTCCTTGTTTCCACGATAGCTACAATCTCCAAAAGTTTAAATGCAACATCAATTGCCATCTTCTGTTTACTTGATTTCTCTTCTTAATTTTAACACATGATAGAAAATGGCAGACCAAAATAATAGGTGCATTAAAATAGTGAAAGATACCTTCCAAAAGCTAAGCAAAATATTGAAGAATAGGCTGAGGGATGTTCAGCACTATGTGACAGTGAATTCTAGAGAATTTCATCACAGGTAAAAAGATCTGAGGTGACAGATTTGTGATTCTACAGAAGGATACTGAGAATACCATAAACAGTATATGAGGATGTTTTAAGGAAAATGGAAACAAAAAGAGTAATTGTGTTTAGAATCAGAGCTGAAATTTCTAGGATGCATGAGGAAAGAAGGCTTGGAGAATTTGACACTGATAGGTGTGATGACAAGAGGTACAAAGAGAAACAGCAAATAACTTACTAAACGAGTGCCTTTAAATTGATAGTGGAGCAGGGTTTGTTAAAAAACAAATATTACTGGAAATTACAAAGGATAGGAAGTTGTAGTGAGCCATAATTACCTACATCCTGAAAGCACATAAAAGATAATAGTTGCCAAGCTGTAAATAACAATTCATTCTATTTTAAGCAGTTTCCACTGAGTTACATCCAAAATGAAAGAAGTGAATTCCTGAAATTTCCTTATTGTATCAGGTATAAAGTGTTGTTAATACAAATGGGCATTGAATTTGTATGATCATTTCTTTAGAAAAGAATTGTGTATATTAACGTTCCTCTACTCAATTCACATGTCCTTAGGGAAATTATGTATCAGCAAGGATTTCCAGCTGCTTTGCCTAACTGTATCACCTCCACCCACCCATCCATCCACCTCCATTTAATCAATATCATTTTCAAATGATTCTGACTGACTAGATTCTTTGTCTTTGCAATGGTGAGAATTCTGCAGTTATCTCCCTTTGTCTAAATCTTCCCTGCATTATTTTTTTTAATCCTTTCATCCAAACAAGGCAATAAAGCTGTTACGATACAAGAGATTACCAAACATGAAAGAATATTAGGAAAAAAAAAACAGTATTAAAGAGCAAGAACAATAAAAGAATAATGACACGATTAACATTGCATTTAAATTGTTGAGGGTCAAAGTTGACAGGAAAGCAAGAAGTTGAAAGAGAGTTCCACAAGTGAGAAGTGATAGAAGAACCTTTTAACATAGAACTTACAGTTGCATCTAGCCATTTTACTTATAAAATTTTGCGACCTTACAACCAGTTTTATACTGCACTGAAATTCATAAAGTATAGATACAAAATAGAAAGCACATCAGGATAGTTACCATGAAAGAATTTGTAGAAAAGGCACAGGGAAGCTAGTGTTACAGTAGTAGGAAAGTGACTGAAGATGCCATGTCATGTCCAATAACATTGCAAATTGTTTTTTTAGATTTTATCAAGAATTTTTAAATAAATAGCAGAAGCACTAGACCAGATGTGACAGTAATACTCAAGGTGTAGAATTGAAATCTAAACTTTCAATCAAAAGTGGCACCGGCTGACCAATCAATGACTGTCAAATGTTTCCTTATAAGGAAACGATTATCATTACCATTTCTGGCACACATTATTAGAAGGTCTGCACACTTTTAGTTGCTGGTATTGTTAAGTGTAGAGTATGTCAGTTCTTAATTTGTATCTTATTCTCAAACCAATTGTAGGTCAACAGATTTTTCTTTTTTTTTATTAAGCAACTTCAGCTTGGGTATTTTTCTTAGATAATCATAGCAGACTTTTATATTACACATAGCACAAGTATTGTTCACACAAAGATTTCTTAAAAGATATCGATTTCTTCTTGTTCATCTGCCTATAAAAAATATTACAATAAATTATAAGACAGATTCGAGATAAGATTTCTAAATTTAAGAGATTAAAAATTTTATTTAGATATTAAAATATGTATTTATATTTTTAATGTTCATTACATTGAGATCTACATTCAACTCCCCCATACACAGAGGAGGAATCAGCTCCCCATATTCTGTGATTTTTTTTTTTTGTTTATATTGTACTGATATTGTTTTAGTTGCTTTTATATTGTACTGATGGAAAACTTCATATTTGAATGGAGATAGTTTTAAATAAAGTACTTCTTCTATATGCCATTTCCCTTCAGTATGTAAACACATATGGCTCTCCACATTATCTTATCCTTTGTAACTCTGAGTAAAAATTTGTGTTTTTGCCATCCCTCTCCATCCTTCTGCCATCCATTCACACAATCTCATTTGGTAAGTTATATGCTGTTTATTTCTGTTTCATATACCTTCAATATGTCCTGTGATTGTCAAATTCTCTAAGCCCTCTTTCCTCATTATGTGCCCTAGAAATTTTAACTCTCTCTTTTCTCTTTCTAATTTTAAGTATAAGCATCCATCTTGGTTCCATTTTCCATAAAACTTCCTAGTTACTCACATGTTTTATCTGTGGTATTGGCAGTAAAATCTTTAATTATTACTATCATGTGATTATCAAAAGCTTTTTTTTTTTTTTTTTTTTAATGAAGCCATCATGTAAGAGATTTGAGAGATGGTTTGAGGACCAGTGGTGTCTGCCCACCGAAAGATGCAGCATGCCAGATATCAAAACTACTACCTTTACCCAGAGATACCTATGCCAACAAATTCAGGGTTAAGCCAAAGCTTGAGGAGTCACAAATATAAAATATGAAGAAAGATGCCTTCCAGAAACTAATTATTAAGACATAAGAAACCAAGAAAAGTGTGCTAAACTCTACTAAATAATGTTATCTCCTTTATGGCAATGAATTCTGGACAATTTCCCTATAGATGAAGAAGAGATGTACTTTTCCAGGTCTCAGTCTATGTTGGACTCTGTCAGGGATGTTTTCAGTTGATCTTTGAAGCATTGTTTTGGGCTTCCATGTAGCCTCTTGCCATTGGTGAGGTCTCCAAACAGGATGATCTGTGGGAGTCAAGTGGGACACATTCTAGACATATGACCTGCCCAGCAGAGGTGATGTTGAAGGATGGTAGTCTCAATGTTGGGGAAAGATGTCTCTGAGAGAGGACCTCATTGTTTCTGATGCAGTTCTTTCAACTGATGTGAAGGAAGCTTTAGAGCATTGTTTGCTTGAACTGCACCAGATGTTTGATGTCCTGATGATACAAAGAGCATGTCTTGCAAGTGTACAGAAGGGTGAAGAAATGACAAATGTTAAGAATAACTGTGGGCAACGAGGAAGTTTTAAAGAAAATAGGATCAGCAAGAATACTTAACAATCAGAATGAGACAAAATTTCTGGGAGCTATAATGAAGTGGACTTGAAGAATTGAACACTCACAGAGCATATTGAAGGCAAGTAAAGTGGAGGAAACAGCAATCTACTTAATGAACTTGGGTGAATTGATTTCAAAACAGGGACAAATAGTAATGGTGAGATTAACTGTTTCCCTACAAAAAAACATTTGGCATTTGTTGACAGAACAGGTAGCATTACAATTAGTTGAAATTTATAATATCTCTCTCTCAATCCAGTTTTTTGGGAAAATTGTTTATCAAGTCCCACTAACTGTTATTGCTCTTTCTAGTACTGATGTAAGCTTCTATTCTAAACATTTGTTTAATGCTGTATAAAAAGTCCACATCTTGATTTATGTCATTTTCTCCTCGAGTGATGTGATATCCATTTTAGTTGTTGCTGTTGTTGAAATGCCTCAAGAGATGTGGTTTCTGTTATTTGGTAAAGTTCTTTGTTATTCTGTAGCACAGGTCAGCAAGATCTGATAAAGGATAGTCCTCTACAAAGCCTACAGTGTTCATTCACCTGAAACCATTTTCCATCATTGATCTCTGAATGCAGTTGTATACAAGACATTTCTGAATGTGGGGAAAATTGTGAAAACGGCTTACCTCAAACGCTGTGCGTCATGTGGAATCCAGTTACAACGTGATAAAAAGAACCAAAATGGTGGCACCTATGTTTTATGCCAGGCAGTCTCGAACAGTTAACATGAAATCTCATTGTCTTGTCGTTCGTATGCAAATTATGGTTGATCTTTGGCTGTATAAAGCCAGCCGTTTTTTGAGAATGGCAGACATTTGTTGCTTCTTGCTGACCATGCTTGTGTTGTTAAAAGAAGAAGAAGAAACTGAAGAAAGAGGAGAATACGACGACAAAGACGACTAGACGCGAATCTTGCCTGTTTATTTCCTCCATTCTTTTTTTGTCTTTTCACACTACACTGAACAAGTTGTATGACATCTGTGTGAGAGTCTTGATCGGATGAGTCTATTTAAGAATATTACTTTGGTTTTTAGCATATTGCAGTGTTGGGTAAAACTACCTCTAGCACAGTCAATTCTATGTTCAGTTTCCTTATCTCTTATACTATTGTTATTATTTACATAATTCAGGCTGTTGTCTTCATCTTTATTGCCACATTCATGATGTTTTGGCTGTTGAAGGTCAGAGCGTACAACAGCTGAAATAACAAGAATATGGCAATGAAGATGAGGACAAAAGTTTGAACAACATAAATGGTGTTAATAGACACAATACCTCATCTCAAAAATATAATCAAATGTTAAATTTGTTGTAACTGATTCATACATGAAAGTTTTTAAAATGTTTAATATTCCTTAATGCCACATTCTAAATTTTGATGATGGATTCAGGGTTGATGCCATCACCATTTTCTTTCCAATTCCAAATCATTGTTTTGGTTTTGGAAAGGTTTATCTTGATCTCCTATTTCCAGGTAGAATAGTTCTTTGTTCAAAATCATTCTTATCCTAATCACTGAATACTGATGTCATGAAAAACAAAATGTGAGGTCAAAAATTAGTAAAAGCAGCAAAAGATAAGTTATAGAAAGCCTTCTTTTGATCACATTTTCCACTGTCCATTTCTAGGGATATCTTATCTAGTTCTTATTTTTACTGGTGCTCAGTTATTGGTTCCCCTGTTTCCACTGAGTTCAGTGATTCAACTCAATTCCTAAGCCATCAAATTCACAAACCAACTCTTTAATTAACTATTGTCTAAAAGGACAATTTTTTATCATGAACTTGGGGCCTTGAACCTAAACTTCCTCCATAATAGTCCCCATGTAAATAGTATGAATAATGATAACTCCTCACCCCAGAAATTCTGGAATCTTTGCTTACAATATTTATTTTAAAAAGTTTTTTCATACTTTTGTTGGTCTAAAATCCCGTTTTTAAATGAGGAAATATTTTTTATGAAATTAGGGTTTTCTTTTCACCTGAATTTTTCTTTTGAATTTTGTTCACAGAAAAAAAAAGTTGACATCTAATTGTTATTTTTAATTGTGTGTATAATTTTGTTTTTATTTTTTTCATCTCATTACAGTGCCAAAGCCAGAGCGAAGATCAGCAACATTCTTGTAAGTGACAATTCATAAACACCTTTTCAAAAGTTGGGGGAAAATAACCCCATTGTATGCTGATTACCATCAAATGGGTATGAATGATGGTAATGTTTATTGATATTCAAAATATAGCACAAAGCCCCCAAAATTCAGCTCGTGTAAAGGCATTGGTTTTTCCTATCTTGTCATAAACTTTGCTAGTTGCGTTTACTGACGCAACCATTCTTAATTGTTTCTTTCTCTATAACTTCACTTTTATTCTGAACCTTTCATGCAACAATCATCAAGAAATCACATTCTCTGCTCAAAGATTCTAATTGGAGCCATATTTATAATTTCCTGTGTGAAGTGGGTAAAAAAAAATTGCAACATATATCAATAATTTCAAAATTTTCTTTCTGATTTAAACTAGAGAAAATACATTTACAAAAACAGTGCATAATTATATCCCCATTCTTCACTATAATCTAGAAAAATTCAGGTAGTCATTTGACAAATGACATGGAAATAATTTAAATTAAACAAAAATAAAATAAAGCAAAATATTCCTAATGTTACCAAAGAACTTTACTTTCTGTCCATTAGTGGGGAGGGCATGAGCAAATAAAAAGCAGGGATGTTGGGAACTAAACTAAAAAAAAAAAAGAAAGAGAGAGAGAGAGATCAATAAGTATATATTCACTAAGTAAAACAAGCCTATGAGAAGAAAAACAGCACTATTCTATCTTAACTTGAGCTGGGCTGACAAATCTTTCTCAAAAGTACAAAACTCTTTACAAGAAGCTGCACTAAATGGGCACCAATGACTCAACACAGTTATGCCACATTCAGGCATATTTCATAAACATTTGAAGACAGCCTTACTCTGTCTTTCCATCCTAATTTTAACATTAAGCTGATGCATAATGTTAACAACCAGATGATGAAGAGGTAAGACACAATTCACAGTGAATTTCCATCTTGTGAATCAGTCAAATTACCATTCACATCTTGACTGATAAAAATTAATAATTGATATAATTCCTTTCTTAACAATGGTTGGCTTTCAGTAAGAACAGTTTTCACCCAAGAGAAAATAGCATCTATCAGTAGAATAGAATGAGTCTTCACTTTGAGCTAAATGATTGGTCTCCTCCTCATCTGAGTACATGTTTCCCAATGCTGGAAAGGATTTCCTGACATTTTTATTCCAGAATCTGCTGCTATTGCCATTTTGTATAAAAATCTGGCCAAAGAAATGGAACAATAAATTTTGCAACTGAAGCCCTGTGATCCCATGATTACAAATGTCATAACTCATTAGGATTGTTATGGTAGCATATGTATTACAGCTGTGGCAGTTGTGGTTGTATCTAGGGTAAGATAACATAGTGATGTTCCAACCTGTTTAAGTTTGTTTTCAATTCAGTTTTGCTTCTCCTAGATTGGCTGCCAGTCAAGGCAAGAGAACTAGTTTACCCTGCTATTTAACATAAGAGTACTTTAATCAGATCTCTAACTCAGTTTGATAAGTAGGAGTAGATGAGGGAGTAAATGTGCAAAATACACCATCTCCTCATCCCTCTCTTTCAAGGAAGTTTATATTGACCCTGATATTCTGTGCAGAATATCTTTTATTTTTAAGATTTTTTTTTTCATTATGGTCTAAAACAGTCTTCTGGTGTGGGCAGTAGAATGTTTCACATAGATTTCATCATGTCATCTTTAATGGAACTGACTATTTTGTTAAGCTTTTTTTTTTTTTTATCACCTACAGTTTGGACAGATCCACCAGAAACTCATCCTCCTCAACTAGATGAGAGTGTTTAGACATGACACATGAATTTCCCAATATCAATTAGACATCAGGGTTGGATGTATTTTATCCATTTCTTTTTTCAGTTTGGTTATTTCCTTTTCCTTTTTTTTTTTTTTCCATTCAGGTTTTTTCTTTTCACATAATTTTTTTTCTATTGCAAACCAGGCTTTCATTGCTTAGCTGACATCAAAATCAGCCATTTCAAATTTCTTTTTTTTATTTTATTTTAATAAAATTCCTCATTTCAGAAAGCTGAAACATTGTGAAACAAGAAAAATGAGGATATTAACCTGACTGTAAATAATGATAATTCCTCATCCCAGAATATACTTTTCAATATACTTTTTAATCTGAAATTAGGGAATTTCTTTTGAAAATTAAAAGTTGGATATTACTATTGAATGTTACAAATAAAGTTATTTTGAAATTTTCAAATATTTTTACATTTTATAAAAATGTTAACTTTTAAATTATAATTAAACTTTACAAAATTTAATTTGATTTTGAATTTGTCAATATTTAAATGCATTGTGTTATTAAGGTAATAAAAAAAAGATATAATTAAAAGGCACAAAAAGTAGAAAACAACAACTACATTAGTTGGCAATACAAAATAGGAGCAAGAAAGAAAAAACAAATCATATTGAGTGAGCTAATTGGTTATTGCTCCTCACTCATTAGAATTCAATCAAGAAATTTGGTCAGTAGTTAAAAAAAAAAAAAAAAAAAAAATAGAAAGAGGAATTCCTTCACCTGGAGAGGTGCTAACAGTATTGGATTAACTCTGTCAGTGCCAAATTTCACAAATTTGGTGGCAGTGTTGTTGAAAAAAAAAATTTTGACTTCAAAAATACTTGCTCTACCTGTCTTGAACCCATAAAAATATGATTCCTAGAGGAAAGAAATAATGTTCTGAGAAATGGCCACCAGTTTAGAGAGGTCAAAAAGAACTCCAACCATATTTTTGTCCTTAACTGGAAAAGTGCATGAGGCTATCCCTGAAATGGATCCCGAAATCTTCAACCAGAAGGATGGACATAACCCAAACTAAAGAACCAGTTACTAGCAAAACAGAAAAGTCAATAGTGTAGCTAGAGAATCACCGTCTACTTGGAGTTCCCCTTCCAAATGCATTGTCAATGTGCTCGACAAGTAATCATGCAAAATTTGTCAATGCACAAAAGGCACAGTGATGAAATTAAACCTCAACAGATAGTGAAAAGGTTAAACCTCAACAGGAGGTTAAATCTCAACAGTTAGTGAAAGGTTTGGGGTATTTCACGTTTGACGTTCTGTTACCTATGCCCGAAGACTGTGCAGATATGACCTCTAGTGATTTTATCACAAAGGAGCATATCATCCACACAGAATACCTTGGACAGCGTAGGATTCAAGTGACAGGTCATGAGATTCCTCACTATATTCTTGGGGAGCACTTAGGAGTATATCTGATGCAATATGGTCAAATTGTAAATGTTAGTCCGGAATATGTGGTAGGTGGGTGGAGGCTCAAATTAATGATTGATTGTGAGGCTTCACCTCTATTCCTAACAGCTTGGAGATTAGCAGGAAGAAATACCTCGTCATTGTGACGGGGAGATAACCAACATGTTGAAAGTCTGGTGTGATTGGTCACCTCGCTTCTTTCTGCCTAGAGAAGAAGGCCTCTGGAATCCTGCCAGAGACCAATCACCCTCGAGCTGAATCTTGTTATGTGGTGCCTGTAATGCCTGTTGGTCAAAAGGCTCTGGTTGGGTATCTTTTAGACCCCACATTGCCTGTGCAAAAGAAGGCGAAGGATGCACAGTAATGGCAAGTCGTGGGTAGAGTGAGAGGGAAGCTGCAAAATTTCAGTTTCAAATGGCCCCAAAGACCAATGGCACTAACATTCCTAAGGGTGAAACTCTGGCCAGCTATGCCAAAACCCTCGATCAACAGTGCCAAAAGTATGATCCTGGCTATGAAAAGACCCTGAAAATTAAAGAATTGCTGCAACAGCTTCAAAGCAGTAAGAGCACCAGTTACCACTCCATCACTTTTCCCCTCTTCATCATCCAAGACAAGACCCCTTCCTCCAGTGACCAAATCACTTTCATTAACTCCCTCTAAACTGATACCCCTTAAGAAAGCATCTGCACCTCAACAACAGTCCCTTAATTTTCTGCTCCAGCATCTCCATCACATAAGAAATTCTCAAAACCTTTGACACATTTGCTAACTCTAACCCCTCTAAATGTGTTCCCCCATTAAAGAGAACCCCACTGCCTCTGCATCAAAGCCCTCTCCAGTCCCATCTCCTGCCAAATCTCCATCAAAAGCAGTTACAGCACAAAAGAGGCAAAGAAATCCTTTGCAAAGAGGGGGAAAAGAAGAAAAGGTAACAACTATCTTATAATACTGACGAACATGTCTGCTGTATGTTCCCAGGCCAGACTGAAAGAGACAAACTAAAACAATTTTGCTTAGCAAGGGTCCCTGTTTCTGTTCACCCCACCTTATATCGAGTACTGAAGTTAACGTTCCTATGGGATATTGGTGGTCTTGTCCCTGAGGGTCACATTAATAATGAAATGGGCCAAGGATCAGTGAGCAGGGCTGACAGTATCCTCTCTCCAACAATGCTAAGGCAGGAGCCCAACCCTAGAGGAACTAACAATGGCACTCTTGAGGTTGGAGTCTTGTAGTGCGAAACTCATTTGTGAAATTCAGCGCCTTGAAGTGGACATCTGTGTATTTTTATTCTGGTGACCATGATGATATTCTGACAAGGAGGTTTGACCTCTTAGTATGTTATGATTAGCACTCTGGGGGAGGGGGGTTCCTTGGCTGGGTAAATGTTCTTTGGATGCTGTGTGTATGCTTGCCTTTGTGGATCTAGCAGAAAGACTTTGTGCGTTAGAGGTTGCCCTAAAGGAGTGGGCTTTTTGTTTCATTGGGGTTTACATGCTCAATGTTGCTAGTGAGCAGGTGGCTTTTCTTTGGTGGATCAATACTTTTCTGATGACATCTCGTAAGGTAGTCTTAGCTGGTGACTGGAATGCCATCCTCGATCCCAATATAGATCACACAGATATTAAATCGGGTACTAACAACCTGGATGTAAAATCATTTTGGGACTTTATCAACAGGCTTGATCTTGTCAATAAGTTCCAGAATGAGCTTACCTGGGGGAGTAGTTTGGACTTGAACTAATAGGGGCAGCTTGGCTTTAGTGTTATATTCAAGCTACATTGATCAAGTCCTAGTTAGGAGAGTCAACTTAGGGCTCTTAGGCTGACCAAGTTTACATAGTATAGTTTATTCAGATCATAAACTCATTCGGGTTCGTTTAAACTTATATAAGCCTGGCTGGTTCCTGTAAATTCAACACATCATTGTTTGATGAGAAGGATTTTCAGGACCGGCTGTTACTTAGTGGGGGCTGTGGCTGGAAATAAGTGGTTGGCTCACCTTAAGTCAACAATTAGGTCGTTTGTCATTGATTATAGTAAGTGACTCAACTAAGATAGATTAGCAGTGCAGATGGCACAAAAAAACTAGAGTAGAAAGAGCCATCAAATTGGGAGATAGTGGGGAAATAGCTGCAGCTAGAGCAGAGTTTGATTCTCAAGAAGGATCAAGCTCTGGTAGTTAGTGATAGATTAAAAATGATGTCTTCTGAGGCAACAAATATGGCTGCTGAACTGCAAACTGAAAAAGTTTGGAGTATCACAAACCAATGCATCACATTGCCAGATGGACATATAGTGACCACAAATGATGGCATATGTGAGGCTTTCTGATCTTATTTTCAGGATCTTTTCACCAAGGAGCCTGACCTGAGCCCAGCTCAGTTTGAAGCCTATTTAGCTGACTTTCCTCACCTCTAGGCAATTGAAGTGTCTGGGTGCAAGGGTCCGATAACAAAGGTGGAAATCTGGGATGTGCTAAAACTTGTCGGCTGAAACAAGACTCTGGGTATTAATGGACTTCTGTACGAATTGTACTTGAGGCAGTCACACATGTTTGTCCCTCTGCTGGCAGGGATGTTTAACCAATGGATGAAGAATAGGAGTATTCCCAATCACTTCACCCGAGATGTGATCAAGCTGCTTTGTAAGGACAAACACAAAGGGGATGGGATTAGTAATTTTTTGCCTTTAACTATGTTGAATACAGAGTTAAAGATTTGGGCCAAGGTCTTAGCCAACCATTTGCAGGCTGTCCTACCTAATTTGATTGGCCCTGAGCAGACTTGTGCTGTGAAGGGTAGGACTATTCAAGACAACCTTCATATGGTTCTCTTGATCTTAGAAAAAGTCGACAGTGAAGCCACGCTGATCAATTTGAATCAGTCCAAGGCATCTGATAGGGTTGACTAGCAATTTCTTGGGGTGGTTCTCAAGGCAGCTGGTTTCAGGCTGTACTTTCAGTCCTGGGTGTGTCTCTTGTATCAGTCTCTCGGTACAGTGGTGGAAGTGAATGGTGTAAGGTCAAAACCTTTCATGTTGTCCAGATCTATTCATCAGGGTAACCCGCTTTCACCTATGCTGTACATTCTTGTGTTATAGCCCTTCCTCCACAAGTTAAAGGTGAACTCAGTACCACAAGATATGAAGATTTCGACCAGGTATTCTGTCTGTCAACAATGTGACTGCTTTTGTGCAAAGCAGTGCTGAGATTCACAGAGTCGGAAAAGAAATCAGCAATTATGTGACAGTAACAAGAGCCAAGATCAACTGCAACAATCTGTGGGCTTGCACTTGGGTGCATGGCAGGATGGGTATTTCCTCGACCCTTCAGCTGGATGGACAGGCCTGTCAAAATACTCAGCATCTTGTCTGGCCCCGACCTCAAGTTGGAGGTCCGAGAAAAAGCCAGGGTGGCAGTTCGGCTGTGGTCTCAGAGGAATATTTCCTTGAAGGGAAAGGTGGAAGTTTGTGCTTTACACATCAACCCCGTCCTACATTACTGGCTCTTGGTATTTCTCCTCCCATGCACCGAACTAGTGTTACTGGTTAGTCTTGTTCCACTTCTTGTGGTGCAACAAGGCTCATATGGTGCATTGTTAGATCTGTTCCATTCATCCGGCTGAGGCCTGTTTAAGGATGCCTAACATTGAAATTCGTCAACAGAAGCTGTGGCTGAAATTTCTAGATTGAATGTGTTTGCAAAACGTAGGTAACAACCTCTTCTGGAAGGAAGATGCTAAGAAAGCTTTTCTAGCTTTGAGAAGTATGCATGATAGCGAGGAGGAGGCTCACTGGAATCCTTGAGGCGAGTGCTTCTTTTATCGCCAGTGTTGACCTTTACTGAAAGAATTCACATGGGTGAAGGAAGGCCTCTGTGACACTGGCTGTTGTCTTCTAAAGCATTATATCATGTGTTAGTGAGGGGGGCTCCAAAAGATAATCTGAGAGATGAGTTAGATTTGATGAATGAAGAGTTTAGCTCTCTGTGGTCTTGGGCATCTGGGTGGGTGGAGATGTCTCAATGATGAGGCATCACTCACCTAGCTGGTGTTGCGGAAATCTTTCTGGATTGGCAAGAAACTCTGCTCAGCAACACTGGTTGTTACACCAATTTTATGAAGGTGAGAAGTTTTTCTCTTCTTTTTTTCTCTTAACTAATTTTGCTTTTTAAATATCAGCTTAAAATTAAAATTAGGGTGGAAAGGAAGTGACTCTCTTCATTAAAATTTTGCAAAAGGTGGGTGACTGCTTCACGTTTGGTTCGTGTGAGAAGGGCTAATCTAGAGTGGTATTTGGACATGACCTATGTTTAAGAATATTGGCATCATCAACCCATTCCAATGAAGACATTTTTCCTTTTTTTTAAACAACCAAATTTTAACTTAGCTAGTGTATGGTTGGTCATAGGCCCCCTCCTTTTATTTTCTCCCATTTATTTTTGGTTTATTCCCCATCCCCTCCCTATTTAGGTAACAGTGATGGCAGTTCAAGTGTGAGATTTCATATTTGTTATGGTGTCTAAATGTGTGAGTGGTTGTGGGAGTGATTGTAGATTTTATAAATGGTATTTATTTATTTTACTAATCCCACAGTATTTTTGTCTAGTTAATTGCTATTTCTGCCACGTTTAGACTGGTGAGGGGTCCCCATACTAACACCAGTTTTGTTTAGTTTTGTAAATATCTTTTAAGCATCAAAAACATTGGGGAATTTTATTTTAACTTTATATCAACCCAGCCCTTCACAAAACATTGTACATAATGGGATTAAGTAAGAATTTTTAAATCAAATATTTCATTATGGTTTTTGTGTGAAACTGGTTTGGTGAAAAAAATATTATATGAACAATTGGGTCAGTGATAGAGGCTAGTTAAGTTAGTGATAAGACAAATGAAGACCAGCCTCCCCCAATTCCCATTTCAGGCTTTGTGCTAAATTTACACTATTTTTTTTGTATAATAAATATTAAAAAAAGTCTTTTGCCTGGAGAGGTGCTAACAATCTGAGCTATTGGATTAACTCTGCTAGTGCTAATTGCACATTCTTAATTCTTTTATATTTCTATCTCCTTAATAAAGCTCTTTTTTATTCTCATATTCTTTCACCTTGCATCTTAGTAGTTTTATTGCCTTGCTTGGTGTGAAATGATTAGAAAATAAAAAGTCGTCTCAACCAATCTTCCTTTTTACATGAGGACAGTTGTCTTGCTTTAATTAAAATAGTTTCAAGGAATTTAAATTGCTAGTTAGAATGTGATCGACATAAAACTGAGAACATGTTGTCTTGGAAGGATGAAGCACACACCAATTTTTTTTTTTTTTTTTTTTTTTTTTTTTGCAATAACACATTTATGCAAATTATCTGGTTGACAATTTCTTGGACATATTGAGCAATTCTCTTCTCTAGAAATTGAGCAGACCTGTCTGCGGAGTTAGTTTCATGCTGACATTCAAATTGGCTAATTACAAAACTATTTTTGAAGATAGGTTCGTTATCTTTATGACCTATTTTCAAAATAGGTTGTTAAAAGAATATAATGTAAAATTAACCAAAAAAAACAAAAAAACTTATTAAATCTGAAATCTACATAAGAATAAAGATTTTAATTGCATATGGAATATTACCAAAAACACTTTTCTTTTAAAGCTTATTCCTTGTTAATTGCTTTCTCTTTTACTTAATTCTTCATAGACACTGATGTCATCTTTGTCATCATAAAACAATGAATCATTGTTATAATTCAAATGTATATTTCTTTTTCTATTATTAGACATGCCAAATTATAAATTGAAATGGCCAGTGCAAGAATGTCAGATATTTTATACATTGGGTTTTTAACAATACACATGAATTTGTAGAATAAAATACAATCTTGAAGCCAGTAAAACCTAACTCTGGACTTGGTGTAATAGTAAGATCCTTTATTATGATTGGACAAATTGGTCATATGATAGTTTTGAGGGGTTGAGAACTATGAGTTATGTAAAGTGTTTTGAGATATTTTCTTTCTACATCACTTGAAATACAAAAAAAGAAAAAACTTCCACCACTAATGAATATATTTGTCTAAAACTATGGATGTACATTACAAATGCTATTTTAATCTTATTGATTTTTTTATAATCTTTATAATAATGTGATTAAAATTGTTAAATATCAGAATAGACTTTTGATAGTAAACTGAGAAATGTTAACTTGTGAGAAATTATTCTTATATTTCTTTATCTCATATGAAACCAAATTCTCCAAGAAGTTCAAAAAGATGAAGAATAAAAAAGCATTTCAAATAGAAATCAAAATGTATATTAAACAAAAGGGCTTAATTTTAGCCTGTTGATGTCTTACCATTAATGACAGGCTTAGCCTGTTAATAATTTCTGTTGTCTTATACTCGTATATTCTGTTATAATTCGTTTTCTGAGGACCAAATTAATTCCATTAACCATCAAAAGCTTTGTATACACTTAGAGTGCAAATATTTCCAGCATTTTATTACTGAAAAAATGTAATATGAAACCTGCACATCTAATACATGTGATGGCTAAATTGTCATCTAAATGACACAAAAATGAAAATAACATTATCATCTCATTTTAACAGATATTTTAGTGTAATTTTGGTAAATATATCTTGAAATACTAAAGAATAAATTTATTCAACAAAATCACCATTGTATGAAGTGGTTACTGTTAAAATGTGAGCTCAAAAGGCCATAAAGTGCTAATTTTCATATGAGGCAGAAGAGAGCTAGAATGAAAAACCTTTTCCCTAGTGAGGGGAAGTGAGAGGGGCCATCTTATGAATTGGGAGGGTACATCAAGAGTCTGTTCTTTATTATCTAGCAAGAATCTGGCATGCGGTGAAACAATCAAGAAATAATTTAAGAAAACAAATATTGTTGACAAAGAAAGAGATCAGTGTGGTTTATATTTTTTGCTTGGCCAAGATAAAGTCCAAGGAATAAGAAATAATTTTCTCTCTTCATAAAAGAATTGGGAGGATACATGTCATTGGCAGTAAGAGAGGTGGGTGGGGCTTATAATTTTGCTGGTGAAAACTTAACAGAAAATTTAAACAAAGAACAAACTGGAACTCTTTTCTGAGTGTCAGGCCCTGTCAAGCCAAGTAGTCTGATAATTTCATCTCTTCCTCATGGAACTGAGAGATTAAAATTAATAACTAGAATTGAAACCTGCACTTTCATCCACACACTTTAAAAATTAGATTCATCAAAAAAGACAGTTGTATCTGCCCTCTGAAGTTGGATTTATCACTTCCCATAAGAAGTAATGGTGTGAGATGGAAGCAAAGCAGGTGAGAGTTGAAGGTAGGAGCAATCTCTGTGATTATTCCCAAGAAAGACTGATAATTTTCCAAATTTGGAAAGTTGATTAAAGAATGCAGAATTAATGAAACAAAGAACCTGTGTTGGGATTAATGCAAGAATTTGAGTCACCTCAGAACTGTCAGCCCCTATGCTGGGTTTGTACCAGAATGCATATAAGCAGACAGTTTTGGAAACTCCGTGACTTACATGGCAAATACTGTATCAATTGCCACTGGTTTTCATGTTGGTTTCCACCAAATCTTCTGGCTCCAGAATTTTTTGACAAGGCCTTGTGTCAATAGAGATTGATGCCAGAATGGTTAGTTTTTGTTGTACCAAAAACTGCATAAACCAATTAAAGATTAACCCAGCAGACCTTTTTTTTTTTATTTCCATTTGTGAAGATATTTATTTCCTTGGTATAGCTTCCATCACAGTTTGATCCAGCACTTTTGATCTTTCACTGCTTTGAGATCAAGCACACAATATAGCTAGAGTAGGTGTTAATCAAAGTGGCCAGCAACCAACAACCAGCTTGACCAGTGCAGGTTTGGTCCTGTAGTTAAAACATCATCCTAAGACTCTGAGGACCACACCACTAAGTGTGGTTGAATCACTTGGTATAGGCAGTATGTAGCAGGGATTATATTATCTGTTTATTACTGACCAGGTTTTGGCCTGGTTGGGTTATAGGTGAATGTTGCCCTAATCCTTGCCTTCAGTTCATCTTTGTTTTTACAAGAAGTTTTGTTGGTCTCTTGCTCAAGCCCTCCACCCACACACACACATAATAATCAAGGAGGTTGCAGTCTGGAGAGTTAGGTGGCCAGATGTAAGAGGTGATATGATTACAGAAATTGTCTGACAGACATGACTGCTTGTGTGGTATGGTGCAGAGCCCCGTTGCCAGATACAGGGTCTTCCAGCATCTACCCTCTTGATCCAGGGCAGCACTACTACCTCAAGGCACTTGATGTAGGTCTCTGTGTTGAGTCTGAGACCTTCACCAACAAATTCAAATGAGTTCTTTTCTCATTAGAATGATCAGAGTAAGTTTTCTGAGTTGCTGTACCTTTATAACCAACATTATACTCACCCAACTCTTTCCAAATCCTCTACACTGTCCTCAGATTGACACCCAAACACTTTGGAATGTTTGTATTAGAGCTGCCAGCATATATACCAAGCAGTACAGCATGTCGTTTCTAAATTTCTGAATTTAGAGTGAATTGCATCATGGTGGTGTTTTGTCACCGATGGTGCCCAACTGACTCAACTATACCATGCTGTTGACAAAATCTAAAACAAGCAATGCTCATGCATGAAATTAAGATAAACAATGGTGAGAATTTACCCATCATACCCTGTATAAGGATTAATGAACAAATTTTTATTATAAATGTTTTCAAATAGACATTGTTCTTTGGGCGTCGTATGTTACTGTGAAAGCCAAAAATGATTGTAGTTGATCAAAAGAAAAAATCAATTAAGATTTTGCAGTGATTCACAGAATGAATTATTTTTTTGTTGAAGTCATTTTTGATCTCACAGTTGAGTAAGAGATCAAGTAAAAAGTGATACACCAAATGGAAAATCTACATAGTATCAAAAATGCTACAGAATGAGCTTTACTTGTTTAAAGAATGAATCTTATTCTGTTGAGATCAGTTTTAGAAACCTACTGAATCACAATTTTCATTCTATAGCTGTTCTCCGTCATGTCCCCTTTTCTTCCTCTTCCCCCATCTCTCCCATCAAGAATTTTTGTTCAGAGTCTAGGCTTTAATGGGGATAATATTCCAGTGCAGGTGCTGGATTGATTATTCTTTTAAACACAAATTCATTGAAATGAAAGTAAATTTTAGTTTAAAACTTCTCTTAATATTCAGTCAGCTCTTTGCAAATATTTTCTATTTGTTATCTGAAATTGTTGTTTGTTTTTTTTGTTTGTTTTTTTTAAAGTCACATACATTTTTTGTGTAAAGGGGATATTACTACTGTATTTTCATGAATTAACAGATTTTGTAAATCTGTTAATGAAATCGATCTTTACTTTTGTTAAATTCAAGGCTAGTGGTAGTTATTTATCTGCCTCTTGGCAATTTTGATTCAAGCTCCATTTAATGTATTCCTTCTCTATGCTTGCTTGGATATCAAAGGCAAGGATTGTTTAGCCTCCCTTGGCACTTTCCTTTTATGGGACTCCTCAAGCATCAGAGATTTTCTCTGCCCTTCACTCTTTAATTGTAATAGAAGGATAGCTGTCTGCTGTGAAGGATGACCCCCTGCAGTTAAGCCTATTATATTCAAAGCTCATAATGACTGAACAGTAAATAAGTTAGAATGAATTTTGATATTGAAAACTGTTTAACCAAGAAAAGGAATAATTATGTTGATTTTTTTGAAAACAATTTTTTTTATATTCTTGATTGTATTGAAAACTTTTCAGTACCCCTTCATATGTGTGTGCATGTGTGTCCATTACTTCTTTAAAAATTACTTTTGTCTATATTTTTGAGATGAAGTATTGCAACTATTTACATTATTTGCATTGTTCAGATTGTTGTCCTCATCTTTTTTATTGTCATATTCACAACATTTCAGCAGTTTTATGTTGCAGTTTTCTTCAGATTGTATACATTGGAATTTCAAACTGAACCCTTTATTTAGTCCAATAGAGTAGATTGTCCTAGTTCCACAGGTTACGCCTTTTCTGAATATCATGGTTCCACTTATTTCTTTTTAGTGAACAAAAACTCTCCAAGTTTTTGTTCACCTTTGTTGTGCTCGGGTATTGAACTCACAACTCTTTGTGTTAAGTTACTAGATTAAAAGCGTTTGTTAGGACTTGACCCTAATCTCAAGTTAGTGTGTATACAACTTGTTTTCACATCTCTTCAGAAACATACTGAATAGATATAATATGGATATAATAGATATAGTATTTTTTGTGGAGTGATTCCACAAAAAATGGCTGATATACATTCTTTGATTCCAGGCACTGTTGTCCTCAAAAGACCTGAATGCAATGGGCAGGACACATTGTGTGAATGGGGGATAAGAACTTTTCTATAGGGAACTGGAGACAGGAAAGCATTCACAAGCTTAGGAAGAGGTTTTAAGATAATTTGAAAGATAATTTTAAAGCATTATACATGGATGTGCAGCATTGTGAAGAACTGATTTTAAACTGTATAGGGTGGAGGCTTTTTATAAGGGTGGAATGCAACACTTTTAAAGACATAACATACTCAAATCAAGTGCAATCTACAAAGATGCAATAATATGCAGTCTTGGAAAGATTGTGTGTGCATGCTGTTGTCAAGTACAGGTTATGTAAATCATCTGAAAGGTCATCATAACACTGAGAAGCAAGTCATTAATGCCAATCTGCCTTATTGTCTTACCAATAATACTTCTGTTGTTTGAAACAAGGCTTGCAGATCATCATCTAGACTGAGGGAACATGTAGTGGTACAGAGGGGAGTTGTAGGACATGTAGATCCAATCATTTCAATCAAGGATACAGAAATTATCTGTCATGTATGCATGATAAAATGGAATACTGGTCTCAAGTGTCACCTTAGGAGCTATGAACAATGAAAGAAAATGGAAACCATTACAATTGATGTGAAGAGTGAAGAGGCAGCTCTCATCTCTGTGAGAGGTGGTAATAATTATATATATATATATATATATATATATGTGTGTGTATTTACAAAAATTTCAGATGTCACTAAAATGCATATCTGCAAAGAGACAATGAGAATAAAAACAAAGGAAAATTTAACTTAGCCAATACCTTTCAGCAAGGCAAATATAAAGATTTTATTTGCAACAAGTATTTATAAATAACAGTAAGATTTTCAAATTTAAAAGGTGCTAAAGTAACATTCTTACTCTTGTTTATAAGTACTTTTTGCAAAATAAAATCTTTACATTTGCCTTGATAAAGTCCATCAGGGGACAAAATGCACTGGCTAAGATAAGTGTCCCATTTGTATTTATATATATATATATATATATATATATAGAGTGGTAGACTTTCTAAACAGTAGCTACTCCGGCATTTACGCACCGCTTATTCGATAATGAATTGGAGCACTCTAGCTATTGAGCGTGTTTATACGCGCTAAAAAGCCTGCTTTCTTCTACTGGACGCTCGTGGCCTAGGGGTAGACTCGCCGAATGACGCCAATTCGGTCAGGTTTCAATCCTGGGTTAGGAAGCGACCGGAGTCTAAGCCGTACTGATTCGCTGTAATACAGCGAAACAGATCTGTCTGCAGATGACTATAGTATATATATATATATATATATATATATATCATGAGTAATGGTTACTAATGGAAGTATATTCCATAGTTAGATATTTACTTTAAAAAAGTGCTCAATACAAAAGTAGAGCATAAATATATAATTATTTTAATAATAATTGCATGCTGTAATTTGATAGCTATAAAGTTTCAGTGCTAAAACACCATCATCAGACAGTAAAATGGGTTTAATTTATTTTGTAATATATAGATAAGGAGATTTTTTAAAAATAAACAAAGAAACAAAATTGAAGAAATAAAAGCAAGGTTATTCAATGAGATTGGGAGGTAATAAGATTTCAAAAAACGCTGCATGCGAGATTCGCTAGCTAGTGAATGAATGTTGAAATCCAGACATTTTAAACTGGAAGGAAACAAAAAGATAAAGCAGAAAAATAAATAAGCATGTAGGTTGATGCAATTTGGTGGGAGGTGGGGTGGCAATTGGAGTTTTACTGAAAGTGACTGGGTCTATGATTAAGGACATGTGTTGCCTGTGTCTAGTGGATGATGTGTGGTTAAAACACCCTTTATGAGTGAGGAGGGGGAGTTAATTCAATTTGACAAAATTTTGAAAAGTTCTAAAGATGTTTGTGAGCAAGCCTCGATGGTGTGGAGGAAGCATTCCTGCCAACAATCTCTTTTAGCAAAGAGCACCAGATAAAAAATGTTATTGCACCCCCTTCTCCCCACACACAATGTTGCTGTGATCAGAAGATCAAAGAGGAGTATGTTAGTACTGTCAGACCCCCTTTCGAGCAAAGAATGCTCTATCTTCGCTCAGTGGAAATGGTGATTAGGTTTTTGGAATTCTTCATTCACTCAGAATTTTATTCAATATCAACTACACAAAATTGCTTCATGAACTTTTTATCATATCTTTTGCTATAAGTGACAAGCTTGTAAAATGACAAGATATTTATTGTCATTTTTCTTCTTGCAAAAGGACAATATTACAAGAATTCAGATAATGATTTAATTGGAGATACTGAACTCAAACAGATGCAATAATTTAGATATATGGGGAGCATATTAACAGAGGGTGGAAAGTGTAGCATGGAAGTCTGAAGGTGTATTGGGATAACTAAAGATGCTTTCTACAAGCAAGGAAATATTAAGAGGCAGAAAAATATCATTAGAAACAAAGAAAAAAATACTAAACTGTTATGTAATATCAGTTTTCCTATATAACAATGAATGCTGAACAAATGAAGGGACTTGAAGAAACAGGAATATGGTTCTACAAAAAGATGCTGAGAATACTATGGACTGAACATGTGAACAATGGCAACATTCTCAGGCTACAAAAATTATATTTAGGCTTAACATCAGGAAGAGAGAGTTGAAATTTCTAGGGTACACAATGAGAAAAGAAGACTTTGAAATGTTGATACTCACAAAATATATTGATGGTAAAGGAAACAAGAAAGCAATGCATAGCCTACTTGGAGAGTATGAGTGAATGGATAGTGGAGCTGGATTTGGGAAAGAAAGAAAAAAAATCTATAAAGGACAGGAAGTTGAGGAGAGCCAACTAGTTAAGAGTTGAAATTAGTTCTGCATCCCATCTTGTTTAGTTCCTATTTTTAGTACTGCTCATTTATTACACACCCTGTTTCCACTGAATTCAGTTTAGGTGGTCCATTTTTCAGCCTTCTTTTGGTATAATCTATTCAAAAATAATGAAACATCATATTGCCACGAAAAGACAAAAACATTCTTTAATTTATTTTAATTTCCTTAGATTCACAATTGATAATCTTTGCCATTTTCGGAATGTTATATACCAGCACAGGTCCTGTTTGTGTGTTGCATGTGTGTATGTGTACACCATGCTGCTTTTGAAAATGTCCATTTTTATATATATATATAAAAAAAACAAAAAAAACTGTAAAATAGATGTGTAACAAAAAAAACATCTCCTACTCATAAAAGAACTCGAAACAATGAAATTGTTAAAATAAGCCTGAATAATCAACTGAACAGTAGCCAGTAAATACAGAAGAGAAAATGGGCAATGTTTAACTTTCATGCCCTTTTATATCTTTATGCTCACTTTTCAAAGCATTGAACATTTTGACAAATGAGTGAATATGTTTATGATTTAGTAAAATGTTATTTTTCTATTTATTTCTTTATGAATTGATAAATGATAAACATTTGTATTAGATTATTTGGTTCTCATTTTTGGAATCTTGCAAATATGGAATTATTCTTGTAAATAGGCAATCTAATAGTTTTTAATGTTTTTGCTGTAAATTTTCAAATGAGTTCTTTTATTCAAATTTTAATTTTTTAAAAACAACAAACTTTGGAGGGAAAGTAGTTAAAATAATAGCAATGTCAAGGAAAAACTGTTCTTTTGATACACCTGTTTTATTATATTTATTTTATTATGTTTTATTATAGGCACAAAGGTTAAACTTTGCTGGAATATTTTTCTGGAATGGGAAGGAAAAAAACTGATTTGGATTCAAATGTTTCAAGTAAATGATTTAAATTGTAAGAGACAAAAAAGAGGAAATCCTGCCTAGATTTCACCCACTGGAAACAGACAAATGGTTCAGTGCACATTATGAGTGATACCTATGTGGCTAAATAATTAGTAAAACATAGGCAAAGTTTGAAATGAATTGCTGTCTTCTTTCTCCTTGAACCCAGATTGGAATAAAAAAATAAAATATATGTCTTCTTTATTGATAGAAAATTAACCAATGTAAACTTCTTTTTTTCTTTTTTTTTTTTTAATACTTCAATATCCAGCCATGTGTCTGACAAGACAAGCCATCAAGTGGTTTGAGTGGGATGGGTTCTGGCAGGTCTATTTACTCAAGATGTGTTATACATATGTGCTCTAGTTCTCAACACTAAACCTCAACCTTGTGTCACTTCCACATCTCAGTGGGGAGATGAGGTAAATAGCTACAACTAAATGAATAGTTCACTGGCTTTTAACCTGGATATGTGAAGAGAACTGGTCAAGTGCTCTGTTCCACAGTGACCCTGTGACCACAGTCATTCATAGAATTGATGATTGCAATGTAATATTTGATTATATTCTTTTGTAATGATTTCCATTAAAGCAGTATTCAGCATTTAGCCAAACAATTAGCATTCAGTAAAATTTATAAAAAAAAAGAATGTTGGATGTGCAGGTGGTAAAATGGATATTGGCTTAGAATGAGAAATCAGCCAAGTTTGAATTTTGTTCATGTTCGTTACATTCACTTACATGGAAACACTCTTAGGGAATTAGTTTATGGCCACATCTTGTTGAAATACTGGTCCCTATTCAATCACCAAAGATAAACAACATTGAACCTTTTTTTTTTTTTTACAGTAAAGTTCACCTCTGTACAGACCCAATATGTGTCTGGTCAGTACTTAGATTGGAAGTTGCTTAGTAATACCAGCTGCTGTGAGTTTAATGTGAGTTTAGATGTGCAGATAGTGTAATGGATAATAGTTCAGAATTCTTTGCTATTCAGACCAATGTGTGTGGGTGGTGCAGTGGATATAGGCTTGGAACGAGAAATCGGAGAGCTGAGTTTGAATTTCAGTTAAATTCGTTGTATTCATTTAACACTCTTGGGAAAAGTACTAATCCCTCACTTCTCCCTCCAGCTGTGGGTTAAATAGCAGAGCAGATTGGGTTCTATAACCTTGGTTAGCAACCAGCCTATTGCAGAAAGTAATGGCAACCTACTGCAGGAAAATCTTGTGCCCAGTCAATCATGTTTCTTTTGAGACATGATCACCCAAGTGTGTATCACATATGGCACTCAACTGACTAACTGATCATCATCTTGGTTGTTGTATTCACAAGGTTTGTTGAAATCTTTAACATGAAGAATTATCATTATTATATTCTTTGATATCCTCATCTTGGTTGTTGTACTCACAATATTTCAACCATTGTACCCTCCAGCCTTCTTAAGGTGGTTGCATTTTTTGGAATTACAAACCAATTCCTTCATCCAGGTGGGAGAATAGTTCTCTGGCAGTTGTAAGTTCAAACTTCATGTCTGGTAGTGCTGAAAAGTCATTCTACCTAGTTCAGTGGAAGAAAGAATCAATCAAGACAAAGGTGAACAAAACTGGTAATAATATGAAATATACCCTGAAGAAGGCCTGATAGTGTATTGGCTGAAACATTGTGAGTATAACAAACAAGATCAGAATGTTGTTTCAAATTACATATCATATAATAACATCAAGGTGGAGTTCAATTGAGTAGATTCTCACTTTAACATCTTATTAGCAAAAAACATAAAAACACTCATGGCTTCCCCTACAAACAAAAAACTTAAATGCAACTATATAGAATCTGATTCTTCTTCAGATAATGAAGTGGAATCACCCTTTCTGAGATTTATTATTATAGAGTCATATTATTGGCAACTCACCAATCACAAATTTATCTCCCTTTGATAATAGAAAAGGTGATATCAGGCAATTGAACACCTTTATCTGTCAAGAAATTGAAAAACGGGACACTGCTTGTCGAAATGGAAAAGAAGAAACATGCAGATTTTCTACTGAAAATAACTATGTTCCACAACATTCCAGTTAAAACATACCCTCACAAATCCCTGAACATAAGGCGGATGTGAGAAGCAAAGAAATATCTCTATGCATAACAAAAGAAATTAAGAAAGAGTTGAAAAAGCAAGGTGTCATTGATGTTAAACGAATTTCAATAAAAAAAAAGAAGGTAAAATGATAGAAACAAACACTTATATAATGACATTTAACACATCAAAAATACCAGGGAAAATTAAAGTAAGCTATACCATGGAGAGGGTTGAGCAGTTTGTGCCTAACTCTTTGAGATATTATAAATGTCAAAAATATGGACATCATGAAGACACTTGTAGAGGACAAGAGGTGTGTTGGAAATGTGGTTGAAAAGATCCTGAACATCATATGAATGAATGTAAATTCCCCAATAAATGTGCTAACTGTGGTGGTGACAATCCGGTCTATGCAAAATCTTGCAATATTCCCTACCAAGAAGCACGGAAGATGATAGTAGGTTCTAACACTACCACCTATTCTTAAGCAGTCCAACAGAGAAAAAATAATACAACTGCAGTTTCAGAAAAACCAACTACCCAAAGTAATACTGCGGATAAAAGAAAAATCCCCCACTAAAACAACTATAAAAACCATAGCGCAGACACAAACCACTTCTCTTAAGAAACAAAAGTTGCAGAGATCATCAAGCCATCCTCCTACTTCTAAAATTGACAACCTTGGAAAAAATCAAACATCAAACCTGAATCAAACAATGTTAAGGCAGAACGTTCCCCACAATCCAAAATAGACAATACTCCAACTTCACCCTCACAAGAACGTTTAAAGTTGTCGAACTTAACAAGCCAGTTCAACATTGAAGGTTGACACCAAAAATAGATTTAGCTTGATAGAAAGAATGGAGACAGAAGAGTCGAGCAATATAAACAAATCTAGGAAAAGCAATAAATCTAGTTTAATATAATGAAACTGCAAAATAATTCAATTCTATAATGGAACTGCAGAGTAATTAGAGCCAACCATGAAAAACTTCTAGTACTCCTTGATAAATATAGCCCCAAAGTTGTATGCCTTCAAGAAACATTACTCAAGGACACTAACCAGTTAAACATTAAAAATTACGATTCATACAATCACCTACACAAAGATAGACACAGAGTTTCTGGCGGTGTATCGATCCTAGTTAGGAAAGATATACCCTAACACCAAATAACCATAGACAGTGAACTCCAAATAATTACTGTCAAAACAACATTGCCAAAAACAGTAAATATCCGTTCAGTCTATATTCCACCACATGATCCCATTAATGATATTAAATTTAACAAGTTAATAAAACAAATCCCTAAACCCCACATATTATTAAGTGACCTTAACAGTCATAATACCATATGGGGATGTCTGAAAACTAACCAAAAGGGTCAGTTAAGTGCCATACATGATACATGCTTTGGGCGATTGTCTTGAAAGAGACATGACTGACTGGACAGAAGATTATCCCGCAGTAGGTTGAACCAAAAGGGTAAGAATCTGGAAAAAATAATCAATAGCAATAACCTTTGCATTTTGAATGATAAATCTCCAACACATCTCAATCCATATACCAGCTCCTATTCTGCTATTGACATTACTCTATCTGATCCTTCAAGCTACATGGATTATATGTGGAAGGTTCATGATGATCCTTGTGGCAGTGGCTATTTCTCCATTATAATAGAAATTATTCAACCTATCAGTGACAATAACAGACCTCCCTACTGGAAAACAAATAAGGCCGAGTGGCAATGGTGACACTTCACTAGAGAGACAAGGGTGGCTCAATAACCTACTGATCGGCTGCAGGAGTGCCACTGCATTGTTACAGAAACCACTAAATCGCTATTTTAGACCAGTAGACAATTTATAAGTGATGATCCAAAAAATGGAAAGAAAGAATATGGTTCTTAACTCAATGAAATGGAGGTTAAATTCAATATAAGCGAGACGCAGATGAAAGTTCAATCAAATCAAAACACTGAACGGTTGGGTATTTTGGTAATTCAAAATATTCTCTTTTCTTTTATTGACACAACAACGAAAACAACAGACGCTGGAGATAAAAACAAGAAATTAGAAAATAATGGAAAATCGTTGGAAATCTGTGAAGGTCTTTCAGTCAATACATCTTTCTCTACTTCAATTTTCTTATCCAATTTCAGATTTGATCTACATAGGCAAAAGAATAATCCCAATTATCTTTCTTTATCAAACCGAGAGTCTCTCTTTCTTATTTTTTTTCTTCTCTCATTAAATTTCCAATTAGACAAGGAATGTTTGTGTTCCTCAAAAAAATAAAGAAGTTTTTGTTTTGTGGATTCCTTTCAAGTCAACAAAATTAAACTGAATGTGTGACATAGATTGGTATCGGAGAATATCGGAATTTTGTAGATCGATCAGGAATGCTTTTTTTGTCGCTCATATTTTATACTTTGATACTTCACACACCCTTGTGTCTGTTCAAATTAAGAGATTATGCTTTTTGGTTGTCCGTTTGTATTCTTCGGAGACACTTTCCCATTCTCGTATATTTTTCCTTTTTTTTTTTTTCTTCCTCCTCCCGAGAAAGTTTTGGATTACATCTTTTTTTTTTTTTTTTTTTTTTTTTTATTCAATGCGGTTGTCTTTCCTTGGAGTATTTTTGGCATTAACATATCTTACATCTTCTCAGTTAGACATTCAGGCCGCAACTCACTGTTTTCAAATTCTCTTACACAAAGTGTTTTTGGCGGTTTATTTCTATCAACCAATCAAATGATGTCCTTTCTCTCTCTCTCTCTCTCTGTGTTTTCTAGTGTTTCTTTCTCACTGTTAATCAGTTTGCCTTCTTCTTCTACAAGATAGCAGTCAGCGTTGCTACTACCATCGCATACACACTAATAAGTCCATGTACACATTACAAGTTTATAGAGAGAGTGATTTTCTCTCTGCATGTTCATATGTTTATAGGGAGGTGGGCAGAGAGAGTCCTTTCACCCATCTCCACAATGCATACATCATCACACAACAATTTGAAACATTGTGCAATACAAGACTGGTCCAAAATTCAAAAAGTTCAAACCCAATAAAACACTTTACACAAACACTAATTGCAATAGCAAATGAAACCATACTAAAAACTTCTCCATCAAACAGACGCAACAAACCCTGGTTTAATAATGAATGTAAAATAGCAATCCAACTGCAAAATGCTGCCCTCCGCAAATTCAAATTGCTCAGAGCAAAGACCTAGAAAACAATTAAGCTGGCCAAAAAGACTAGTTGGGAAAACTGTGTAAATCAAATTAATTCCTCTATCAAAACTACCACAGTATGGAAAATGATCTGGAAAATTGCTGCGAAAAACCAACCTAAACGATCAAATACCTCATTAAAAATAATGATGAGGTCACAAATATTAAAGATATTTTTGATACACTGACTGAGACCTTGGCAAATTCATCCTCTGACAACACTAACACAGAATTTTACAAAGGCAAAACAGAAATACAGAAGCTAAATTTCAATTCAGACAACACTGAAAATTATAATGGATTCTTCACATTCAGTCAGTCAGGTAAGTGCCATACGTGATACACGCTTGGGCAATTTTGTCTCTTTCGAGACATGACTGACTGGGCAGAAGATTATCCTGCAGTAGGTTGCCATTACTTTCTGCAGTAGACTGGTTGCCACCCAAGGCTAGAGCATCCAATCTGTCCTGTTATTTAACCCATAACTGGAAGGAAGAGACAGATTGATACCTTTCCCAAAGGTATTTGCGTGTAAGTGAAAGCAGAGAATCCAACTGGAATTTGAACATGGCTCCCCCAATTTCTCATTCCGAGCTAATATCCACTGCACCACAATGCACATTCTTCACATTACCAGAACTAAAAGAAGCCATACAAAAATCTCACAACACTGCAGTTGACTCAGATGAAATCCATTACGAATTTCTTAAGCAACTACCCCCAAAATCATTAGACTACTTATTAAATACATTTAATTACATCTGGAAAAATAGTAATATCCCAGAATCATGGAAACTAGCCACCATCATTCCCTTACATAAATCGGGGAAAATCAATCTCTATCCAACAAATTATCATGCAGTAGCACTGAGCAGTTGTCTGTGCAAAACTATGGAACGTATGGTGAATAAAATGTTAGTTTAGTACATTGAATCAAATAATCTCCCAATGCAGCTTCAGAAACCAAAGATCTACATGGATCATATGGTCGGGTTGGAAACAAACATTGAAAAGCAACACCTTCTAGCTATTTTTTTTTCAGTCTGGAAAAGGTATATGAGACCACTTGGAGGTATGGGATCATGAAAGACCTACATGACATGGGATTGAAAGGCAGACTACCAAACTTCATAAAATCTTTTCTTTCAGACAGGAAATTCTGAGTCCAAATTGGTTCAACCCTGTTGGACATTCAAAATCAAGAAGAGGGTATGTCAGTAACCCTCTTCAACATCAAAACTAATAGCATTACCAATTGCCTGAATCCTGGAGTTGATAACTATTTGTTTGTTGATGACTTCTGTACCACCTCCACACCCAAATACATGCGTACAGCAGAGCATCAACTATAACAGGGCATCAACAAAATAAACAAATGGGCTATCAAACAGCTTCAAGATCTTTAAAACAAAAATACAGTGCGTGCTTTTTTGTCAATTAAGGAAAATGCATAACAACCCAACACTGAAGCTAAACGGAACAGAAATTCCAGTAGTCAACCAGTATAAATTCCTGGGAGTTATTTTTGACAAAAACTTTCATTCCACATCTACGATATCTGAAAGAGAAATGCAAGAAAACCCTAAAACTACTTTGTGTAATAGCCAACAAAGATTGGGGTGCAGATCAGCAAACCCTATTAAAACTATATAGAACATTAATCAGATTAAAACTTGATTATGGCTGCTACATATACGAGGCAATGAGAAAATCCTACCTGATAACACTAAATACAGTCCACCATGAAGGATTAAGACGTGTCTTATTGGCATTTTGCACATCCCCAGTGGAGAGCCTTTATTCGGAATCCTACAAACCACCACTAAAACTTAGATTCCAAAAATTAGGTCTGCAGTACTACAGTAAAATCAAATTGCAGCCAACCAATCCAGCTTATACCTGCATTTTCAACCCCAAACACCCAAAACTATTTGATCAAAAAGAAAAGGCCATAAAACCTTTTGGTCTCTGGATGAAACCCATAGTGGAAGACAGATATTCTAATCACAAACATTCATGATTGCGTTCAACTAAGCTCACCACTCTGGCTACTTAAGCAGCATGTGGTTATTGATTTAAACAAGCTCCCTAAAAATAAAACCCACCTATTAACCTACCAAGAAAAACTCTTCAGTATTCAGGAAAAGTACCCAAACTACTCACACATTTATACAGATGGCTTCAAAGACAGCAACAAAACCGGGGATGGAGCAGTTTTCAATAAGAAAATGAAGAAGAAATGCCTTCCAAAGGAAGCCTCCATATTTACTGCAGAAATCTATGCAATAAAATTAGCACTTAAGATTGTTTGTACAAGCACCTAAAAAAAAAACATCATTCATACGAACCCCATCTCTGTCCTACAATCTATAAAGAATACAAAACTGGATAACCCCTTAATTGTCAAATTTTTAAACAAAATCAACTCCATAAAGCATAAAAAGGTGACATTTTGCTGGATTCTAAGTCATATTGGAATTTAGGGAAATGAGAAAGCTGATTCCTTCGCAAAAGCTGCACTTAACATGACATCCAACCAAAACTCCAAAACCCCATATACTGACCTAAAACATAAAATCAAGAAAATAATGACACAAAAATGGCAACAACTATGGAACAAAAATATCCACAACAAGCTCTACCAAATAGAACCCACTTTAAAAGAAAGGAAACTGTATCCTAAAAATACAAGAAGAGAAGAAACCACCCTTGTTCAGCTACACATTGGACACGTTAGACTGACTCACTCCTTCATACTAGAAGAGCAGCCTCTTAAATGTCCCTGTGGAAATCAATACACAGTAAAACATATACTGATAGAATGCTCAAACCTTACACACATTCGAAGAAAGTTCTACAACATTAAGAGCACAAATTGATCCAAGTCATATAATAAACTTCTTGAAAAGAATTAATCTCTTATCAAGGATGTAGACTGATATGTAATCAATATATGTTACCTTTTAACATTGCACAAACAAATTCTCTATACTAAATGGAAATCCTTGTCTTAGACAGTAATACCTGGAATTATTTTGCAGTGTACAAGCAAATAAGCTCTAGCTTATACACATTTACAAGTATTGTATATTTAATATATATATATATATATATATATATATAATCAATTCACCCCAAGAAAGGTAATAATGCCATTAAGGCACAAAAAACTACATGGAATGAAAGAGAAGGCTTTAAAAAGAATTCAAACAATAAATCATCATTGTGCTTTAATCTTCATTTCCATGTTAGCATGGGTTTAACGGTTTTCTTGATAGTTCTTTTCCAGGCCACCTGCTTTTGTGTTATGCCTGGCTGTAATCTCAAATCTCTTAAATTGTCATTGATAAGCTGAGTCCATGTTTTATGTGGTCTACCTATGGCCATCTACTAATAAATATACAATTGCTGATCGGGTATTCTATGTCCATTCTCTCATCATGTCCAAACCATTTAAGTCTTGCTTGACGCATATCATCTGTTATATGGCAATACCCAGCTTATTTTTTAACTACTCTGATGATTTTCTATCACTAAGGCATTGCATATCCACTGTACTATTTTCATGCCGGTTCAAGCAATTCTGCTAATATCGACTTCCTTAAGTGGCCAGGTTTCATTATCATATAGCATAACACTTCTAATGCAAGTTTTATATAGAATTTTTTTGTCATCCTTTGCAAAAATACTTGAGATGTTAAGAGGTAAAAGTTCCCTAAATTTTTTTCAACCTGATCTTACACGGGATATTAAACTTGCTTCTGTGCCTCCACCTGCACTTAACATGTCACCAAGAGAGCAAAATTGATCAACAACTGCATAGTCAACATTATCAAGCTCAGCTTTCTTGTCTTGATCAGTTGCAACTGGTGGGTTCAGGCAAGTTCTGCATTTGAAATTCACCACATTGACTAATCTACCATTCAGTCCACTACATTGTTTATGCCCCCAGTGAGTACAGTGATTGCAAAAATGGAGTTTGAGCCAACAATCTTATAACAAACTCCACATGGGTGCTTTCCTGAGGTGAAAGTCGACCTCAGTTTATGTCACTAATCATCACCTTAGTCTTAGCCAAATTCACCCTGAGCCAATAAACAATAAAGCTATTCTGTTAGCATTGCCTCTGTTTTTAAAGGAAGTCAAGTCATACAAGTTCTTAAAATATACAATATGAAATTTATACAAAAAGAAAATAGCAATAGTTCTAAGGCAAAATGTCACAAAACAATTGCTATTAGAATTTTACGAGAATATTTTGCTGAATATTTCTGTGCTTCAGAGTACATTGTATATTATGTTGTTGATATTTTGTTTGTTTTAACTTCCAAACTCTATACATTGAAAATGATTGCATTTGACACAAATTAAAATTAATGTAACATAAAGGCATTGATTGAGCTTTAAGTGAAATATTTAAAATTTTACAAGCATTTTTCTCTTGGAAAAATTATTCTTCAAAATACTAATCTACTCATAAAAGTCAGTCTATTTGAAAATTAAGTAACACTCAACCCGATTACCAATAAAATTGCAGGGCTTTAAAATGTCCTTGAATAATTTAACAAAAGAGGAGGTAAGAAGTAGATTATGAAATCTGTGACATGTAGGTAACATAAATACCACTCTTAGTCTGCCCCCAAGCGATTAATGAATCATACTAGTTGGGGCTTATGTTCTCAATAATTATAAATTTGTTTCTTTACAATTCCCAAGCTTCAATGAATGAAAACACTACAATAAGGCATCATTAATGAGATTAATCAACTAAAAATGAACTCCTTAGCATTAAGTTTTTATTTTTGAATTTTTTCAGCATATTTCAGACAAATACGTCTTTTTGTCATGAATGATTGCTACAAGAGGAAAATTTTATGTGCGATTGGTTGTCAATAAGAAGCTAAATGGATGATGTATTTGCAAAATGAATTACAATGTGAAATTAATCCTGACTCAAATTTGTTTCATTTTGATGACATTTTTTTCCTTCTGTGCTTAACGGTTTTGTATTACAGGATTTAATAGTTCTGCTGACAACACAAATAATTTTATATCAATTTGTATCTATGTATGTTTAGAAACCCCAATCAAGAAAGATGCCTTTGTAAAGTGTACTCCACTTGTTAGATTTACTGACTATATCCTGATTGAATAAAACAATGATAGTATGAAAATTGTGAAATAAATTACATTTCCTATTTATTTCTTCATGTCACATTTTTCTTCTCACCACTATACTACAAGTTTAAGAGAACTACTTTTTACTATTGTGTATTCCATTCTGACTCTACGATCAAACTTCAAAATGTCAAGGTCCTGGGCATGATGGTAAACTGCATCCGACAATAAGACCTCTGATTGAGAGGTTGTGAAGAGCACCTCTTAATTGCTGTTGTTCCCAGGTCCACCCTGACCTGAAGTGGTAGCACCTGTTAGGGTCCCAGCTATGGGCAAATAGTTATTCCCTAAACTGGGGTCAAAACACTATGAAAGTATAAAAATAAACTTTTATAGCAAATATACATTTTTGAAGGAAACATATTACCAACAAGATGTTTTTGAAGAAAAAATTATTACCATAACACATTTTTGAAGAAGAAAAAAATATTCTCAGCAAAACATTTTTGAATACAAAACTAGAAAACATTTTCAGTTTTCTAAAATAAAAAAGAATAAAAACAAAAAATTTTTATTAAAATCTGACTAAATCAACTTTCTCACTATAACTAAAGATTAAAAAAATACCTTAAAAGCCCACCTTTTTGGCATTAAATAACCCACAGAGGTTGATATGCCATTAAACAAAACTCAAACTCATAATGTCAAAGGTATCTCCCTTATGTTTGTTTGCAATCATTTTTCTGACTACCATTTTTGTTTTTCTTACAGCAAGAAGTAAATCAGTTGTCTGATGTAGAGAAGTTACTGCTGTACCTCAAGCTTCCTACCGGCGCCACCAGTGATGACCAGCTCACACTGTATGTATATAAGTCACTCACTTATTGTAACTTTTAGAACAAAAAGAAATAAATTCATCTCCTATGATCAGTTATTTTCAGAACCAGCAGAAAATAGATTTTTTTATTGTGTAGGTTGATTAAAAGAATAAGTCTTTGTTGGTCCCAATATTGGTGAAAAGATTACTTATTCCAGTATAATTACAATTTAGGCACAAGGCTGAAGGGGAAGTGGGATGAGGCTGATCAACACTGACTGTCCTAAACCTAGCCAATATGATTTGCAGCCCATTCATACACTACGATTTACTCTTTTACCACAATAATTCAGCCATCATCATTTGACTCAACATATACCTCAAAACGACATATTCACAGGAATCTTACTAAAATACCTATGACATAAAAATTTGATAATATACAAATTGTCTTCATGTTGTTTTTTTTTTTTTTTTACAAAAATATATAAAAAATATATAGCATGAAATGAGGATGAACTCTATAATTAAAATAAAGTACAACCAAATATTAAAATTAAGAAAAACAATAAAATAAGTTTGTAGGATCTGGCCATTCCATAGAAAAAGAAGAGTGGCCACTGTATTCTGGTACTAAGCATGGTCAAGCAGTTCATTTGTTAATGGCATGGGAGAGACAAAATAAATTACAAAATGAGAAAGCCAAAAAGCAAACTGGGATGTTTGGGGATCTTGATCTGGATCCTAACAAAAGAGACTGCCCTAATTACTCACATTAACTAGGCAAACAAGAGTCTAGCTTAACCAGGAGAGGGGACTGTCAAGAAACCAGCCTATTATGTGTAAATTAAACTAAAAAAGTAAATCAACACTGACTCTGTTCACAAGAGCTAGCACCTTTCACCTACCTTTCACTGAAATATACGGAAACATTTTCTATCAGTTCTGATATGTTACAAAGGAAATGGATTTAAAGTTGTGAAGAGTTCAGTCATCTTCAGTATGTGTCTCTGAGATACTTAAATGTTGACAGTGAGAAGAGACGTCTTGTTGCTGCCAAAGTTGAAAGGTAATAGGGAAGAGGAATTCAAATCTCATATTGCCTGTGATTATCGTTGGGGGCAGTGATCAAATACTTGTTGCTGAGGAGAATGAAGACTTTGAAAAAAGAAACAAATTTCACACATGGAAGAATTTTGCATGTATATTCGTATAAAGAACGGCATAGATCACCATATTTTGTATGTGTGGTGTCCACGTGGTTTGTTTGCAAATTAAATAGCTTGTTGGAGTGGGGGAAGAAATCACTCTTGGTGGCGACAAGTCTTGATGTTATTGCAACATCATGTAATGAAAAAAATAAAAAAGATGAAATGTTTATGTACTTATATAGTTTTGAAAGCAGCAACACCTAGTGGGTGTCCTGGCAGACAAAATGAATATTATAGAAAATAAAACTTTATTATCATAAGATAATACGCAATGTTATTTTGTTAATGACTACAAGACGAAGTACAATGAAAAAACTTTTTTATTTTTGTTTAAGATCGCAACTTTGTTCTTTTATTCAAGTTTTGGTTTTAGTATGAATTTTATTAATGGAATGTGAAGGGGTGATCTTAATTACCAATCATTTGTCTTGTTTCATTCTGTTGTGCAACCGACCTTCTCTACACTAACTGTTGAACAGGGACTCCTATTTGCTGCTCATAAGAATGGTTGTCGCAAAGTGGGTCACAGGGCATAGCGTTGAGCTCCACGAACTACAGTCTTCTCTATTTCTATCTTCTTAATCGTTGTCATGTGATTAACCCTGTTCTTCTTTCAACCTCTTCTTCCTGTGTTTCCTTATGCTATTATCAACCAGAACTACGTGTGTTATACAAACTTTATAGCACATTCTAATGAAATTAAGAAAGATGTGGATCATCAAATTCATCCTTATATAAAAGAATGAATATGAATTCAAGCAATTTGGATTAAATGCAGTGAATAGGTTCAAGTAGTTCTCTGCAGTAATCTCTTCTATCAGTTAAGCCAACCTTAAAATTTCTACTTTATGAAGACACTTGCTATTGTGATGAGACTCAACTACCCAGCATTCATTTGATTTCATTCACAAGAAACACGTACTAGATTGGATTCACTCAAGTAAACAAAAGTTGTTTCTTCTCTTTGTCTTTTAGGTAAAGAACAGCAAAGGAAAACAGCATTGCTTCCTTTTTCTTTTTTTTATTAAATTCATTTTCTTTGCAAATTCCTGTTAACAAGGCTCTTTCTCCTAGATTTCAGTATGATAATATTTTATAAAATCTCCTTCAGTGTAGATAGCTGCTGCTAGTCAGGATTGAACCTTAAGAGTTTTGATGTGCACTTTGTTATTCTAGCCAGTGAGCTTTGATTTCTTCAAACTGATTGTAATAAATATTTTTAAAACATTTTTAGCAGCCCAACCTCATCTCTGCATGCATCGAGTCGTGTGGAACAGACGCAGGCTTATACATGGATCAAGAGTCATTTGGAAGAAGACAGTGACGTCTGCCTACCGAAACAAGAAGTCTACGAGGAATACAGGTCAGTAGAACAATCTATAGCTATCCAATTCTGGACACCTGTCTAAAGATATCTAGTCCGATCTTAGTCGAAGCTTACTTTTCCCAGTTTTTCAAACCAAGTGTTTTCTGCTTGATTAATAGTTATGAGTAGGCATTAGAAGAAAGTGATATTCTCTCTTTTGCATTTCCCCCATTATGAGCATTATTATAACCATGATATAATAACACTTTATTTTACAGTCAGAATGAAATGACAAAGGAAAAGGAATGACAAACATGCTTTGTTTTCAGAGAGAATTTTATACTGCTAAATTACACACCAAATTATATATACATATTTACATTTGTCCCCAACAGATAAATTATAACACATATATGCAACAACAAACAAGAGTTTTACACATAATAATTCTTAGCACTAACTAAAGTTGTAGAAGGTTATTCTGTGTTTCTGGAGAAACCATGTTTAGAAATCCATGACATTAATTCATATAATATTTGATAATTTCTCAAATCAAATCGTATTCTAAAATATAACTTCAACATAAAACATTATCACTGGCTCTAATAATTATGTCCACACAAACATGTATATGCACAAAATCTTCTACCATGTATTCAATTGTGAAAGCTAAATATCATATTTTTTCTTACTTCAGTGCTCTTTAGAATATTGACAAGTATCAATGTTAATTATTTAAAAGTCTTCTCTTTTCTTTTCCATAGGAATTATTGTGAGAGTTTAAACCTTCGTCCCCTCAGCCCTGCTGACTTTGGGAAAATAATGAAATGTGTCTTTCCCAATATCAAGCCAAGACGTTTGGGACAACGCGGCCAGTCAAAATATCCTTCTAATTTCATCACAAATGTTCCATTAAGACTTTGGTAGATGTTTTTATATTTCTTGGCACAAACTCAATTTCTTAAAAACCTAAAAAAGAAGGCATTAAGCTCTAAATCAAATCAGCCATTACTTAGCATTGGTGACAAGTGAAGATTTATGTAAATAGATTTGATTCATAAGGAGAGAGAAAACACTTTTCTGGATTTCATTTCTAGGGGCCAACATGTTATTGTTTTAGTGTTTACTCATGCATACTCTGTGAGAAACATTTTGAAAATGAAAAAATATTTTAAAAAAACAGTGAACAAAAAATGTTAATTTTAACATTAAAACGAAATTTGATTAATTTTTAGTGAATTTTCATTTTGGCCCACATTTGGAAGAAAAAAGAAGCACTTGAAGACCATAAGAAATTGTACCAGATAAAACTTTGTCAAAAATTATTATCGGTTTCTTTTCATTTTGATCTTGCCTGGAGTCTATCCTGTTGTGATCTTACCGAACCTCAGTGATATTTTTAAATGCATCCTTGTATGAGACTCTCTCTCTATCTCTCTCTCTCTTTCTTTCTTTCTTTTTGTAAGGAAGAGTCCAGTCTATTCCTAAAAACGCAGTCTTGAAACAATGTTTATTCTTTTTCTCCTTATGTATCAAATCTATATAATTACATATTCTTTTGTCAATTGTACTACATTATAGGATTATCACATAGCCAGGCACATGCATTTGTTTATTTGATGTAAATTCATAGAGTAAGTAAAGAAAGAAAACAAAAACAAGGTAATCACACAGAAGGTGTTTTTCTATTTGTCATGTCTAGTTTTGCAGTCTCGAAATAATTTTATTATTACAGTATATTTATGATCATAAGCATCGCCACATCTTATACGACAGTGTTCCTAAAGTTTGGATATGTTGGCAAAAATGCATATTTTCAACAGCATTTTATTAATTGGAATATTACCAAATATCATCTTCCATATCAGTTATTTATGACGCAAAGGTCCATGTACTTTGTAAGATTCGTGTAAATTTGATGCAATAACTCCACATTGCATTCAACTTTAGCACATTTGCTCTTTCAATTAAGTATATGTTGCGTTTGTGATTTTCATTGAGTACATCTTTTGCAGACCCCAGAGAATGAAATAAGTTTTTCTTTCTCTTGACAAAATGATGTTTAATCGGTGGAGGGTAAAAATATAGCTAACGAGATTTCCTTTCTGTTCAGACTTTAGACATCCTGTCCATTATGTGTTATATACTACCACTGGAAAACATGGAGGAACATGTATTTATAAAAATATAATGTTATATTTTTATTCTTCAATGGTGACATTTGTGTGGAGCAGTAGGGAAGTTGGAGAGAGTTTTCACACACACACTCACACACACAAACACACACACACACACACACACACACACACACAAAGAAGCCATTGGGAATCGGAAGCTAATGGAGATCTTTTTTCTTCAGCCAACATTCTAGATTTTATATAGTCTTAAAACTCTTATGTTACTCACATGGCCACATTTCTTCACCCATACATTTTTGCTTTTCCGGGTTGTCACTTGTTGACTTTATCTACAGCTGGATGTATCTGTCAATCACATCCACTGGTCCATCCCTTTCAACTCATTTGTCACTTTCATTGACCTTATCTACGGCCTGATGTATCTGTCAATTACATCCACCATTCAAAGTAATATATTACATATGGGATTATCACAGACACAGGTACATGCTTTGGATTATGTCTCTTTGATTTAGTGTAATAGACAAGAAAAAGAGATAATCTCATGCAGTATTTGGATTTAGATGTTTTTCTAATCACTTGTGTATTAATTTGTGATTAATTCTAGAAACTTAATTTTACTCTTTCTGTTTTTCTATATGATTTGCTGTCCTGAAATAGCTTTATCACTACATTGTATTTTCCATGCTGCAACCCCTTTCTCATAGACAAGCCTCTCACTGCTCTATCGCTATTTCCATGGAAAGTGCCCAGATGAATTGCAGATCAGATCTTCATGGCTCGGACTCATAATTCCACTCATTTCATAGCAAACCACTGTCATTTTTCTCTCCATATTTTTTTTATTTTTCTATCATTACCTCTAACAGAAGAATAAAGTTGAAAAATATAAATAAAAAATTTCTTTATATTTCAGAGATGACACATTGTAACTATTTACACCATTTGGACTGTTATCCTCATCTTTATTGACATATTCCTAATGTTTCAGCCTTCTTCAGGTAATATACATTGGAATTTCAAACTGAACGCTTTATTTTGTCCACTGGCCCTGTAGATAAAAGTCTTGGTTGAGTAATTCAAAGGTCAAGCTTGGTGAGTGTGGCTAAACCCCTAACGACATGATAAATCAAGGATCCTCAAACAGGAGTGAGAATGCTCTAGATTTGGATTTTAATATATTAATAAGAAAAGGGGCAATTTATCATTGCTGTCATCAGTAATTTTTTTTTATCAGTGTTAAGAATAACACCTCAAACACCAACCTTCCTGCTTTGACCCCCATAAGGCATGTGGTGGAGAAGGAATCCCTGTGATAGTCCTTAAGCTCTTCCTTATTTTCATCAACAACCTCCCAGATGAGATCAAGTGCCAAGTAGGCATCTACGCAAATGACACCACAATTTACTCTCACATCAGTAAAAAACCCGTTGTGGCAGACAAACATAATCTTGCTACTGACATTGAACGGGATCTACACTCTGTGGTGAATTGGGGCAAGAAGTGGCTTGTCAATTTCAATGCGTCTAAGACCAAGCTGTTGTCTGTCAATCATCACAGGCAACCTCTCCTGCCTCCCATAAGCATGGACCAAGCGATTCTCCCTGAGAGCAATACACTGCACCTCCTCGGCCTTACCTTCTCTTCTGATCCCAAATGGAACCACTACATAGAGTCCATAGCTAAATCCACTGCTAAGAAGGTTGGGTCACTGTGTCAGGCCACAATGTTTTTTCCGTCTGAATCCATCCTGCATATATACAAGTCAACCATTCATCCATGCATAGAGTACTGCTGCCATATATGGTCAGGCACCCCTGCTGTTCATCTCAGTGATCTCGACAGGCTCCAAAGGAGAATCAGTAATGTGATAGGTACTGACTTGGCGGCTCGACTCCAGCCACTCCCCCACTGACGAAATGTGGCCTCCCTTTGTCTGTTCTATAAATACTTTCATGGCTTCTGCTCCAAAGAACTTAAGTCACTGGTGCCTCCTCAACAGGTGTTTACTCGTACAACCAGATTGGCAATTGGGTCCCACCCATTCACAGTTAGGTTAGCCAAATGCAGACGACAATTCTACTCCTGCAGCTTCTTCTCTTGCACTTCCCGCCTGTGGAACTCACTCCCATATTCTTGCTTTCCTGACGGCTACAACCTCCAGAAATTTAAATGCAATGTCAATACTCATCTATTAACCACTTGACTCTAGCCCTTTCCCCACCCCATATATCCTTCCCTTTCTCTCCACCTTTGAAACTGTCATCACACCTGCATTCTCAGCTTTCTATTGCTCCTCTCTAACTGGTTCGTCTTCCTCTTCACTCTCTTCTAATTAATCTTTTTACACTTATGTAGCCCCCTACACATCAGAGGCATTTCTGCCTTGCTCGGGGTGAAATGATTTAAAAAAAAAAAAAAAAAAAAGATATATCAAGGATAGTTTTATATTTGGTTTCCATCAGCAAGACAAACAAGAACTTCAGTACCATAATTTCCATTACAACTCAAAGAAAGCACAAACTTGCTTTTTCTACCTGCCTCTTTTGAATATCCCAGCTGTCCATTTAACTTGCTTGCATGGTTTTCTGGTCTGTACCTGTTGTAAATATTTAATGTAACCCTTACCCAAGCTTTCTACTGACCGGCCAATAATAACCTCCATGTTTCCTTTTAAATTTCAAATCTCTTTGGTGTGCACTGAAAGCTGAAGAAGGGCATGCTGACAAGGTAACAAAATAGAAAACAAATGCCACATCAAGACATAAGAACGCAAACTCTATTTCCCATATTATATGTAGATATGTTGGTCAAACTGCTCAGCTCTCCACCTACTCCACCACTATCAACTCCTCATGACATGATGGCTGGCAATACAAATGGATGGAAAGGAACATTCTGACAAGTCAGGAAAGGCTAGAACTTTCTCTGATGCTATGTATGATTTCTGCGATAGACCAGCACACAGATCTGCCTAATTTGCAATTTTGTTGCCACATGATCCCAAAAAAACAAAAAAACAAAACATTATCCACTCTTTTACTTCCCATCTCCCATTCAAGCAAAGTGGATGCCTCTTAGAAAACTAGACTTGAAAAAGGACTACTTGCTGGCTTTTAAAAACAGAAAAGCTTGAGATTAAGATAAAACCTTTTTCAACATGGATGTCCATCATATCACCTCTGCCACTAATGTCCAAATTTCACTCTTTTTGGGATTTCTAGTTCTTCACAAATTGGACACAAGGTATACAAATTACTGACCTTATGTCATCTGGTACAGCATATTGATGTTATATCATCTGACATAGTGTATACTTACATTATTATATCTGATATGATGTATGTAAATTCAGTCAGCTCAAAAATTGGTTTGGTGACACATGCAAAATTAGTTATGTTACCCATATATTTCAACAAAGATCTACTACAGGTATTTGAAAATGCCTTTTTTGCTTGTTTATCCCTTGACTCTTTCTAGATATGTATACAGTGGCATTCGCAAGAAGCTAGAGGTACAACCACCAATTCTACCAGAATTGGAAATCTCTCCCAGGAAATTACGTGTAAGTCTTTCCTTCCAGTTTTTCTCACTGTGAATTTCTTTTTATAAGCAAGTTTAAATTTGACAAAATCCTAAGGGATTCGACTATGGACATCAGTGGGGCTTAAGTAAGTAAAATAAAATGTAAAATCAAATAAAAAAAAGTTTAGTAAATATGTTGTTTTTATATTGCGTTCAAGAATTCTACCAATTCTATGAGTTTAGTTCCATTGAAATATCTTTCTATTCAGGCATAAAAAATGTAAGCTTACACATGACAGAATTGCATAGACGCTCACAGAAACCATTTATTTTATTAAACAAGTAATTTATACAAATGAAGTAATTAGAAATGGTCATAAATTTAACTAATACCTGGTTGACATCTCCTTTGCTTTTTTTAATGCAAGGACCCTTCTAGGCATGCTAGCAATGAGTTCATGAATATCATCTTGAGGGATTTCTTGCCATGTTTCTGTTTTTAAAAGCCAGCATTGGTAGAATTCTTGAATGCAATAATCCTAAAAGTCTGGGCTTAGAAGATGGCTTCCTATTCTTTTTGCAGGTGTTCAATCGGGTTAATATCCAGGGGCTGACTTGGCCATGGAAGTTTATTAATCCCATTTTGTCTCAACCAATGTTGTGTTGCTTGAGCAGTGTGACATGGAGCTCCATCTTCCATAAATAGGGAGTCAACTTTGCTCATTCTACTACTTGAGAATATTACAAGGAACCCTTTCTTTAATATAGAAACATATTTGGCTGAATTGATGTTTCCTTCACACTTCACAAGCTCTGAGCGACCATCACTCCAAATTGCACCCCATACCATTACTGAAAGGCCCCCATGTTTCACCGTTGGCTGCAGTCTTTTTAAATCAAACTCTACAGAGTCTCCATACCCATACTCTTCCACTGTAGGAAAATAATGCGAATCTTGACTCATCAAAGAAAATGACAGTGGTTCAAAAGGTCACAGGTCTCTCCACCATCTCATGAGCCCATTCCTTTCTGTGTTTGATATTAGCTGGACAGAGAAGTGATTTCCTTCTCGCAGCTCTGCCATAGTATCCCAGCTTGTGAAGATACTTGACAGCTGTTCTGGGACTGACATCAACTTGTGTTGCTATGTCAGAGGCCTTGCAACATGGATCCTGTTCAACATTTCTTTGGACAAGACGCATGGTTCTTTCAGAGGGCCCAGGGCAGCCTGGATGAGGTTTTGTGTACTTGTTACCCTCTCTGGTAAATTGTACGATCACTATTAACAGTAGAAAGGGGTGTTGAAAGATTTTCAGATATTTTTCTTTGACTAAGCCCACCTTCATGTTGGCCTACAATACGTCCTCGCTGAAATTTGAATACATCTGATGCTCCTTTGGTTCGTGGCCTGTTCCAGTAGTGTTATCTGCAATTTTAACTAAATAATCTATGTCATCTCGGTGATTAAAAAAAATCAAAATCAAATTTATCTTGGTGTCTATTCAATTCTGTCATGTTTGTGTACATTTAACTAACTTGAATAGTAATTTTAACACAAAATTTAAACAACCTGATTTCTGATCCAAATTCTAAGTTTATAAAAAGAAATATAAAAACAACATGAATATCTCAGACAAACATTAAATTATTTAAATTAATAGGAGAATAGAGGCAAAAAGAAAAACTGTTAAGGAAAAAAAAACTGCCAAATCATATAATTTAAATTTCTAAAATAAATGTCAGTATAAGAACTTTTCTGAAATTAATTTTAGTTGATTGTTAGGATTATGGACATTTTAAGATTTCTATTTTAGGGTTTCATTTTTGGGTTCCTGTTTTAGGGTTTCTATTTTAGTATTCAATTTTTAGCATTTTGCTTTTAGGTTTTTCATTTTAGTGTTTCTGCTTTAGAATTCCTATTTTAGATTGATCTGTCCCTTCTGCTGAATTGTACAACACCTGTTATGAGTTTTTTTTAGGGGAAACTAAAACCCTGCTATTCTCACTGTCATCTTTTATCTGATATAAATGCTGCCAACTTTTTACTTACATTAAAATGTGAAATGTTGTTTTTCTAACTGACAGGAAGACGATTGTTACAGCCGTGATGAACTTTTCAGTGCCTCCTGCCAGTTGGTCTGTGAGTGGGCAGAGAAGTTACTGGAACGAGCATTTTCAGGACTGCGAGAGCTTTCTGAATTTTTGGTCAGCAATTCCTATGTTAACAGCAAATCAATGGCTGCGTTCACCATTAGTGCGGCCATGCAAGAAGCTGGCATTCTCAATTCTAGTGGTAAGTTGGCAGGATTACCCCAACAAATTCATTCACTTGCATTCTTTTAGGAGCTTTACTCCACTGGACAGGAAAATTTCTGACTTGGTTGGAAAACAAAGGCACATGACATTTTGTTTGCTCTTAAAAATAATAGAAAAAAAGAAAAGGGAATGTAAATAAGGAGAAATCATCTAAATACACCATAAATAAAAATAAAAAAATTATATTTTATGTATCATGTGATTTCTTATGTCCTATTAGTTAAATTAATATATAATTTGAATTTTTTAATCATTTCACCTCAAGCAAGGCAATAAACCCACTAAGATACAAGGAGTTATATATATATATATATATTATTAAAAGGATAGATCAAAGTATTTTTAATTATTTTTTAAATTTTTTCTAACAGTTCGAAATTTTGGTAGAAAATCTTGTTTTACTTTTGTCCGTGAATGACGTAATTTTTACAAAGGTTTATAACGGCAAGGCACATTTTTGCCAGTGGTCTTTCACTGGCAAAAACGTGCCTTGCGTAATATTAATTTGGAAAATTCTTGCAAAAATCAATTAATGCTCGAATATTGATGAAAATTTCAGGACTTATCCATAATTGACTGAAATCATTGTTAAAATAATTATTTTTAGAAATTATTGGTAAAAAATTTTTTTTTTTTTTACATATGTTACCCACACCCTCCAATTAATTTCCAGAAATGTCTAAAAATTCGCCTTTGTTTCTCCATAAACCTAATATTAATTACATTCAGGAGTCATTGAGGAATGCTAATCAACTGTCTTTTTTTCTCCAAAATTACCCTATTTTTAGAAAATCTGCTCTGAATCGCAAAAAAAAAAAAAATGCAATAAAACTATGCTATTTTTTATTTAAATAAACTATTAATTGCTTTTATAGACAATATAAATTAAGGATATTATAGTCTGAAAAGAAAAAATATTTTTTTAATAAATAATGAATTTTTTTACAAGAATCGTTTTCATTTTTATTATTTTTTATTATAATAATCTATAAAGTTTGAAAAAGTTTTAAATTTCCTCCTCCATTGTTAATGCTAGGGTGTGAAATTAATTCATGAAACTACATTTACTAATCGAAAATTGAAAAATTTAATACAAATAATTTAGCCATGGATTTTTAAAATAATTAAAATTTTTTTAATTGTGTGCATGCTGATTACCTATATTTTCTTGTTGCGGGTGCCCATACATGATATATATCATTAAAAGGTCACATGTTTCAAAGGTTGCGCTCCATACATGAAAAAAAAACCTGTATAAACATTTTTGGCAGGGTACAATTTTTTCATCTCACGTCAGTGTTTCCTATGCTCTACGTTTCAACATTCAACGAACTTTGCAAATCATCCCTTCAAAATTTTAAGCAATTTTTAAATTCTAATTCTTAATTTTCTAATTTTGTTAAAAATAAAAGTGTAATTTTAAAATTCACAATTTGTGGAGGTACCTAAAAAGAATATGAGAAATAGATATTAAAAATAAAAATGAATAAATGCCATAACGTTTCATAAATTATTGAGTCACTATATAATTTCATTCTGTTATTAAATTGTAAAATTTTTTAAAAGTAAGTTTTATATTATTTTAATTTTTATTTTTCATAAAACATCGTCAAACATAAGGCTTTGTAGCTAAACTAACTAAAATTCTATAAAATATTGGATAATTGCTGAAAATATTGTGTTTAATTTTTAATTTCAACATAATTAAAAATAAAAAAGAAGCATACAAATAAGATTATAACAAAATTGTCTTCCATACTTAGCAGTTTTTTGATGGTTACTGTATGTCATCAATTATTACCTCTGATAACCCGATAACAAGGATACTGTAATTAAGAAATGTTTTTATAGTCCATTTCAGTCAGTAAGCAAGTAATTCTTGATTCAAATCAGATTAAAGTAAGTTTAAATTTGGTAATTTGAATAAAATGTGTCAGCAAGGTGTATTTTATTTTTGCAAGGTTTTTTAAAACTGAGAATTGGCTTCTGTTTACAAAATGTGTCGATTGATGAAAAATTGGCGGAAAATTGTAATTTTTTTTTTTAACCAAAAAAAATTTTACATTCCAATCAATATAATTTCAGTTTGAAATATACCAGGGTATTTTGCTTACTGGAAATAGTAAATTTAATCTCTTGGCTTTCAATTAAAGCTTCAAGAAAACTTTTTTATTTTTAGAAATTCAATTTAAATTTAGGTATCCAAAATGCGTAGAGGTACCTATGCTTTTATTTTTTAGGAGCCATGAATTTGACAGAAATGGCAAAAAATGTTGAGCACTTTTGAAGTTCTCATTCACAATGTATGCCAGATACGACATCAAAATCAATTCTTCTCTCATTTATAGGTTATTTCCATTTCCATGCTTTTTAGGACTGCTTGAAAATGACTTCATTTTTTTCTTTTTACATCCTTATAAATTTTTATTTAGTCTTAAAGCCAGCAAATATTTTTAGATTGTAAAGATGTTTTTTTTTTTTTTTTTTTAGATAGTGATTTAGTGATACAAGTTTTACTAAATAATCCATTGATGAGAGGGAGGTGGATTCACATCTTTCCCAAGGATATTTGCACAGAAGAGAATATAACAAACCCAATGGAAATTGGAATCTGGCTCTTCGATTAACAATTCCAAGTTTTTTATTCAATACTCCACCTTCAAATCCAAGCATGCAGCACCTGCTATTCCCAGGTGGTTACTCATCTAGGTACTGACCAGGCTCGACATTGCTTAACTTTAGTGATCATATAGGAATCAGTGTTTTATCCTGATGCTGCCATAGCCCTGTAATAAATTTGATAGTTAAAAAAATATAAAATTTGTACCCCTACAATATAAAATTGGTACCCCTATAATTTAAAGTACCCCTATAATTTTCTAAGGAAATAAACTATTTTTTTTACTTTATTTTACTTTTTGTTTCGAATAATTTAGATGCTATGGACCTGTGACATTGTTTTTTAGATGAAAGAAGCTAAACAAAGGACATTAAAGTAAGGATTACCCTAGATTATTGTAATCTTAATCTTTCAAATCTTGACATGCAATAATCCTGGATCTATAAAGGTCAGAAATTGATTGAAAGCATTATTTAGCAAAACAGAAAAAATGCTAGGAATTTTGAGATGATCTGAATTTAAAATATTTGGGATTTATCAATAGATTTGATCAAGGAACACCTGTGAGTTTTCCCAGATTATTTTGTGAGGATCATCTGGGATTTGAGATGGGTATATGTCCAACAAGGTCTTTTGGTTCAATTTTTATTGTATTTTTCCAAATTTCAGATAAGTTGTTGAGTTTTGTGCTAAAATTTGGGAATAAACAACACGATACCTTATCTGAAAGTTGAAAAAAAAAAAAAAATGAAGCAAACAGACATTGTTGGTTTTTTGAATCAAACTTGTTTGTATAATACTTGCTACCTTATTATACCTTATCACACACACACACACACACACATATATATATATATATATAAAATCTATGACATAAGTATGTTATGACATCACTATAAAGTAGCTGTTATGTTTTCGACACTTCATAAATATTATTTGCACTATTTTGTAATGAGCACTTTTTTAAAAATAGTTTTTTTGTACATCAGAATTTTATTCCATCCATACCAACCCTGTACTCGTATATATGTGTGCGTGTATGTATGTGTGTGTGTATATATATATATATATATATATATATATATATTAAATCCCCCAAAATGGAAAAACATATAGGGAAAAAATCTCAAAAACCTGCTCCTATTAATATTAAAAATGATCCAGGTGGAGGGCTTGATGTAGATAGTATTATCTATTTACTGAGCCAATTATATATTATATTATATAAAAAAAATTCTGAATTCTACATACGTTGTATAGCTATTTCAGCAAGAAAAATCTCACTTCTTCAGCAATGATCAAAAACAAAAATTTTTTTTATTTCAAATATGGTACAAAAGTTCACATACCGGAAGGAGCCCAAAAATATATCCATTCACAGGAAGTTAAAATAAAGTGAGTGGGGAATTAAGAAAAAAATAATTTTTTTAAGTTTGTCGTCCAGACGTAAAAACAGAGGGGCAGAGAAAGAGATCCATGACTCAATATTGAAAGAAGACTTTTAGATTACATCCATATTAAAGAATCAAAATTTAACCATGTCACAGGAATTAGAAGTGGTGGAAGGAAAAGAAAAGGAAAGGACAAATGGAGTAGATGGGGAAAGTTAACAAAGAAATAAGACCTAAAAAAAATGGAAACAGAAGGAAAGCAGAGAAAGGAGATATATATATATATATATATATATATATATAAGAATTTAACCCCACAAAATTGTTTAAAATAATAATAATGCGGCGGGACTATTGTAGATGGTTTAAAATAAAATTAGGGTAATATTATAATAGGTCTAAAATTGAGAATTTGGCAAATAATATATATAAATATAAGTACACACACACATCCCAGTGTTATAGATGGTTTCTTTTCTTCTTTCCAAAAACTACAAACTTGTAAATATATTGTCTCCTTTCTCTGCTTTCCTCTTGTTTCCTTTCCTTTTTCTTTTTTATATATATATATATATATATATATATATATATTTATGTTACTCATTATAAATGCTATATTTAGTGGAGACACATGTTTGAGTAAGTTATATTTGATGTCTACTGGCCTGGATTTTAAGAGTCTTTAATAAATATAAACAATAATAAAGATAGAGGAAACTGAAGTAGAATTTTCAGCCTCTATATAGAGGAGAAACTGTAAATTTTAGAGTTTAATTAAATGAATAATTTAATAAACAAAAGTAATTTAATTTATTGGCACACTAATGTGTTCCTTTTGAAAAACTTGAAAAGAACAATTGATCTTGGGCGTGATCACTAATAAACAGGCAGCAAAACCTGAAGAAGTGTTAATAGGTAAATAAATGAAAAATATTATCTATCTCTACCCATGTATGTGTGCATGTATATATTTACAGGGACGTTAACATAAAGACATTCACCATATAACATAAAGACATCCACATGCCCTTAAACATGGTTCTGTTGTTGATATCTCGGTCTATTCCATAGTGTGACATCATAGAACCACATTACAAATTTGCAAACTGCGTCTGCTATTCAGTGACTGTTATCGTCACATAGCAATGTTTTATGTCAACACAAGATAATATCATCTTTGATGGTGGATGTCTTTATGTTAACATCCCTGTAACCTCTCTGAAGATAGCTCATGTGAGCTGAGAGCTTAAAAAAGCATAATAAAAAATATATCCAAATGTTGGACAATTTTTGTCTTTATTTTCATCTGAAATTAAAGCCAAAATACGATGTTTAGAACGGCTCAGAATTAAACATAATAGAAATTCATTTTCTGTCATATTTAACAATATATGTTTAGAATATATTTATATATATTGTAACAAAGTTATAGAACGTGTAAGTTTTTTTACCTGCTGTTCATACTTCTTTAAAGAGTGCTCGATACAATGTAGAGCATTAAATTGTAATGGTTGTTACAATGGTTTATAAATTCATAGTATCACTACACAAAAATTTTCATGTTTCGAAGCTTATTCTGATTTAGTCGGCTGTATTGTAGCCTTCCCCTAACCCAAAGTGGCATCTCAAAAACCACATACGGACGACTAGACCATTTAATTACATCGTTCTCATTAACAGCGGCACCACTCTCAGCACACTTAGATAGCAGTAAAATAAACAAAAATGTCTACCCTTTTTAAAAAAAAACATAAATCCCAATATAAGAACTACCCAGAGAAAATAAATAAGGAACCTGTCTTAAACTAAGCTACCCCTCCTAACCCCAAAAATATATCTCTAAGGCTACAATACAGCCGACTAAATCAGAATAGGCTCCCACCCCGCATTCACTTAAACATCATATCACCATAAATAAACCATTTTCACCATTTAATTTTCATTTCAACTAATCACCCGATGAGAAGCGCACACAGCAGCTTCGAAACACGAAAATTTTTGTGTAGTGATATTATGAATTTATAAACCATTGTAACAACCATTACAACTACATATATATATATATATATATATATGAGTAAGTTATATTTGATATATATATATATATATATATAGGCGCATGGCCAAGTGGTTAGAACGTTCACTTTCTGGTTATGAAGCCTGGGTTTGAACCTTACCATGGTCTATTTGTCAGGAAGGTGACTCCTTGATGTTATCAGTCTGGAGGAGGTGATCCTGTATGTGGCAACTTTGGAAAGTGCCTGAAAAGCATACCACTGTTTGACCCAAGTCCTGTTCGTGAAATTGGGTAGACGGCTCTCTTTCAGGAGCTGTCAATGATTGTACTAGCTCAAAGTAACAAGTCATTGTGTCTGAGTGTTCAGGTGTCCTGGCTTTATTCAGACTGTTGATCATGCTAGATAACACGCTCTCTTCCAAAAACTGTAACTAAGGTCCTCTCAGCATAGTCGCAGTATAAACCACAAGTGGGCTCTGTGGGTGTTGAATAAACACAAGTGTGCCTGAGCCGGCGTCTGCAATGGGGATTAATTATAAATGCTATATTTAGTGGAGACACATGTTTGAGTAAGTTATATTTGATGTCTACTGCAATGGGGATTAACTAGCCACCCTGGTAGATGGGTATCCTTGAATACAAGTGGCCAGCCATTATATATATATATATATATATATATATATATATGTAAAAATTTGTTTTTTTATTTAAAATTAATTTATTTTACATTGCAACATGGAAATTTCTAGGTTTCCAGATATATCTTGTAATCAGACAATGTTCAATAACTATGATGAAAATGATTTATATTTGTATTTAGCAAACAATATTTGCTATTTAAAGAATTAATATGGAGGTGGAGAAAATAATATATACCAACCATATAAGAAAACAAATACAAATCCTATTAAGCATATACCAACATTGATAGAATATAGAATTAGTAGAAATTCTGCAAATGAAGAAGTATTTAATAAGCACAATTTTTATAAGACTGCATTAAAAAATAGTGGATGTAAAAGCCCAAATATTAAATATGTAAAGGAGAATATCTACCCCTGAATAAAAAAATAGAAATAGAAAGCTTATTTGGTATACACCCCCTTTTAACCAAATGGTTAGTAGTAAAAAGTTCTTTGCTTTGATTGAGAAACATTTTCTGAATAATAATCCATTAAGCAAGATTTTCAATAAGAATACACGAAAATTAAGTTATAGTTGTACAGATATAGAAAAAAAATTATAAAAAACATAATATTTTAAATAAAAATTTAAACCTAAATGAAAATAAAAATCGCTCCAAAACTGAAATCAATAATTTAGACAATGATAAATTTTTTATTTTTTTATTTATTTTTTTTTTTAATCATATCACCCTGAGCAAGGCGGTAACGCCACTGATGTGCAAGGGGCTACATAATAGTGAAAAGATTGGAAAAGAGAAAACCAGAAACCACATCCTAAACAGGGAACAAGGGATGAGCCTCTTAACCTGTTCAATAGACGTGGGTGGAGTGTGAACCGGGCGATAGATCTATCTACTCCAATTTCTGTATCAATTATGTGATAAACACCACAGTCGTTGTTATTTTTGTTTATATGTGGAGAGATGATTTCTGGGTATTTATCCAGACTGGTTTGAATTAGTGTGGGTAGTTCCACTTTGTTAATGACCACGTTTACTGGAGATATCGAGTTTAATATTAATTTCTTTTTGGTGGTTGTTAATGGGTCGTAAATTGTTTTATTTTTGCAGTCGATTATGAGAACAAATTCATTTAAGAAGTCAAATCCAAGGAGAAGATTGGTGATATCTGCGACCACAATTATCCAGGAAAATGACCTTCTCAAACTAGATATCCCAATCTCTAGGTTTTGCTTGTCCATGGCATTTTATCTTCTCTCCATTAGCAGTGGTGAGTGATAGTGGTGTTGGGTTTAATGAGACGCTGTTATTATTGAGATACTTGCGCCAATATCTACTATGAATTTTAATGTTGTTGTTCCTAATCGTGCATTGATTTGTAATAGCGTCGAACTCAAGGGGACAGACATGGTTCGCGCTGTTAGTTTCCCGAGTCTGTTGGTGTGGGTAGACGTGAGCTTGGCAGTATTTTTATATTTTGTTTCTTCTACCATTTACACCAAGGTTTGCAAGTTCTCACTTGCTTGGCAAAGTAGAGGTGTGTTCTACATATTTTGGTTTTCTGTTCAGGAAAACAAGGTTTAATTCCTATCGGTATAGAAACATTGTTTTTATTTTTATCAGTTTTTTTGTGTATTATGCTGAGTGGTGAATGCTGTCGCGTTGATGTTGATGCAAAGGCATGAGCTCATCTGCTAGCTTTCCAAGTTGAGTTGGACATTTTGTGAAGCAATGATGGGGGAAATTGTGGCTGGTAGGGCCTGAAGGAATTTGTGTATTACAATTTCTTCACCGATACCTATCCATTTTACTATCGATAGCATTTCCTGTAAGTATGTTGAGGGACAGCCGGTAATGGTAGTTGTTGACATTAATTTGTTGAGCAATTCCGGCTTAGTCCTTTCGTGGGCCTCAACTAATGAACATTTTATTTCCTCGTAGTTTCTTGATTCTAAAGTTGCTATAGGTATTTTTGCTACCACCTGTGCAAGCAGAGATGATATGACCGTGTGAAATTTTGTTGTGGAGGCCGTTATATTGTGCAGGTGGAATTGTGCTTCCAGAATGGAGAACCAGCTATTCACTGCCGTTTCCATGAACTCTGGTGTTTTTATATTAATTTGCTGTAGATAGGCTTCTTCCATATATATATATATATATATATATATATATATATACATATAAGAAGATGTCATAGAAGAAAATGTTTATTTTTTCCTACTTACGTCGAAGATTCTCTCTTAAAACGTTTGCGACGTGAAGTTGAAATGTTGCATTTATCCTGGAGTTTCGAGAAGGTTGCGTTTATATCCTTGAAGTCGGGGTCACCATTGTAATATTTGTACTTAGTATGTTTTGGATAATAATTAAGAGATTCAAATATTAACCTGTTAAAACAAACTTTATTTAACTTCGTCTACATTTTTGTGTGAGTCCCTCGTGGCTGGCTAAAATGTCCACTGGCGGGAGTAGCACGTGTGGCTGGTGTGCAATCTTTTGAGGAACTAAAAAACTGAACTGCTACTAGTTGTTGGTCAGTAGGGATGGGCCAGAGAGAAAGAGAGGGAGTGAGAGATGAAGGGATTTCTGGGATAGTAGTTTGTGACCTAGGTGGAAGCACCTGGAGAAGAGGAGGGAGAAGACAAAGTTAATATGTTTAGGTAGTATTATTTCTGACCTCTAGTAAGGGGGGTACTACACTACCATTGCAAAGTCTTGAATTTTGTAATATACTCCGTTACATAAGGATCTTTGCCATTTTTTCTTTTAATTTCTACATGTGGTTGGCTAGTTCAGTACAATTTTTAAAGCTTTCTAGCTTGATTGTTGATTTATGATTATACAATCATTTTTTAAAATTGCCTTCAGTACATGCTACTTTTATTTTTTTTGTTCTTTGGTTTCTTGAATTTCTGCTTTGTAAGTAACTACTACAGTTTTACAAACTCTGCCAAGTGGACATTTACTTTTATCTCTGCAATTACATTTTTCATTAATGTTATTTTACTGCACATTATTTTTGAAATTCTTGGTAATTTGTCTCTTTATGTAATTTTCTAAATTCCAGGTGCTGCTGTAATTTAATTTAATTGTATTTCTTGAATAATTCTGAGTTTTAGGGAAGTGTTTATTAATCAATTTGAAAAATATTTTCCCTATTTTGGACTTTACTTCTAAATTAAAAGGTTTATTGAACTAAATAATATTTTGTTTCCTCAAATTATTCTTCCGTTTTTTATTTATTTGAGGTTAATGTTCTAATTTATTTTTATGACCATTTTCATTAAAGGCCTTTCATTATCTATTTTTCTATAATGTAATTGTAAAAGCCCTATAGAGTGTGTCCATTGGAAAATAAATACTTTACAGAATCTATTGTTTATCAATGTACTATTTCTTCAACTTGAAACCCTAGTAATACAAAAATTTATGTTGGGAGTACTAAAAACTCATTTAAATGAAGATTTTAGCAACATACTTCTTCATTTAATAACAAGTACTGTAATCAAACATCTCTATCGAAATATTTTTGGTATTTAAAAGAAACCACTAAAACTCCCACAATAAAATGGAAAGTTTAAAAAAAAATAGAATGTGTAAATCTTTAAACGATTCATGCCTCTTGTGTTTATATGAAAAACTATGCATTATTAAATTCCTAAAAATTAGGGATCTATTAAATAAACATAATATAATTAATGTCATATGTGAACATTGCAAAATATTCCCCTTAGAATATGATTAATAATTTTTCATAAACAAATATTGATTAACTTACATATATCCAGTACTTTGTTTTGTATTATGATATAATATTAATTAGATAGATAATCATATTTATGCAAGTTAAGAATATATGAAGAATTGTTTAAAAAATGAACTCTGAACCAAATAAAAATAGTTTAATCATACCAAAAGTTCCTTTAAATCAGGTCAAAAATAAAGTGTTCTCTTTCTTTATTTTTTGTTTTTACAATAGCTGAGATGTGTAAAAATTTAATTGATTTGATCAAGAACACAGTCCCTCAAGGGGCATTTAAACTCGTAAATAATTACCGGATGTAAGCAGTATAGACTCTAGCCAAATAAGATGACAAAAGACCCCGTATCCTCCAACATATAATCTATATTTTCAAATTTCAAAGTTGACCTTCATTCTGATTAGTTAAATTAAATTAAATACACCCATAAAATCTAAATCTTTCTGTCTTTCCCCTCCATATTAATCTTTTAAAGAGCAAACATATTGTTCTCTAAATTCAAATGTAAATCAATTTCAATATAGTTATTGAACATTGCCTGATGACAAGATAAATCCCAAAACATAAAATTTCCATGTTGTAATGTAAATTAAATTAATTTTAAATAAAAACAAATTTAATTATATTATGCTCTACAATTTATATTGTATTGAGCACATTTTTAAAAAAGTATATGGTAGAGGACTCAAGGACTTTTGGTTCTCTTCATCTGGATATATATATATATATATATATATATATATATATATATTCTCTTCATCTGGAGATATATGATTATTGTTAATCAGTTTTTGGTCTGGTCATAATTAAATTAGACCAGTATACAGCTGTATTAAAAAGTGCTCAATACATCTATATTGTAGAACTTTTTTATATTTTATATGGAAAATTGATGGAATGTTAAATATATAAGACAATCTGGAAAAATCTTATGTTAACTTGTTTCTCCTATGAACAGGTTTCATTAGGAAAAGGATTTTAATGTATAATATTTCTGAAATATAACATTTTTATACCAATTATTCATCAGGAAAACATGTCAGAAAAATTTTATAAATGTCCCATGTAGAAAACACATTTGAAAAAGTTACTAAACTCAAAATATATGTCCACTATGTAGATGATGTTTATTTTAGCATAAAACAAGAAATTGACAATCTTAAAACTACATTAAAAAAAAAATATCCTTAACTTTACTTATGAACTCAGTCAAAAAATTCTTGTAGAATTCAATAATAACGCATTCACCACAGTTGCAGGGTTAGCCCCATGGTTAACACGTTATCCTGAGGACTAGGCTGCTAAGCATAGTCACACCATTGGGTGTGGGTGGCATGAGGAGGGATTATTAAGAAATCATAACACAGCTGATGACACTACAGTCAAAAAGCATTTTTCTAAACAGAATTTCATATCTTAATAAATAAATGTTTTCTATTAAATTATGAAAATGATTTCATTCTGAGAACGGAAACAAATAATTTTACAATATCAAAATGAATTAAAAGAAAATAAGCAGAATAGGTTCCTAAAGATTACCTACCATTGTAGAACTGGTTCCCAGAAATTTGTGATGCTATTATTGATATATATAAAAAAAACTTAGGAAGCAATCTTTCTTTTATATTTTATTGAATGTGACTGACAAGTTTTCTTTATTCAGATTTTCTTAGTATTTGCGTTTTAAAGACATTCTAAACTAAGATATCCCAACTAGCACAGTTTTGAGTTATTACTACTTCTACACAATACAAACTTAAAAAATCGACCCAAGAAAGATCACTACTGAAGTGGCTGAGAGTGGGACAGTGATCAATATGGATAGTTTCCATCAAAGAAATAACATTTATAGGATTTTTCTTATCCTTTGCATTCAATGAAATATTATATGTGTGTGAGATTTGCTTCTTATTCAAAAGTTAGTGCAAAGAAAAATGTAAATACTAAGTTTTTATGTGCATTGTGGTGCATTGGATATCGGCTCGGAACGAGAAATCGGGGAGCCGAGTTCGAATTCCAGCTGAATTCATTGCATTCACTTACGCGCAAATACCCTTGGGAAAGGTATTAATCCGTCTATTCCTTCCAGCTATGGGTTAAATAACAGGAGAGATTAGGTTCTATAGCCTTGGTCGGCAACCAGTCTACCGCAGAAAGCAATGGCAACCTACTGCGGGATAATCTTCTGCCCAGTCAGTCATGTCGCTTTCGAGACATGATAGCCCAAGCATGTATTATGTATGGCACTTAACTGACTGATGTACTATTTGAAATAGTGATATTGTTTTTGAAAAAAAAGCAACAAATGAAATTGACATAATGGATGACATTAACCGCTTTTAAAAACCAAATAGAAAACCTCATCATTTTGGCAATTTGATCTTGAAGAATTAAAACTGAAAACTGTCTTGTGTATCACTTAATTGGATTCCTGATTATTTTTCAAATTTTTGCAGCTTTGCCTGAAGGAGAGGCAAATATTTCCATAAGAAAAATTAAAAATGGTGGGCATTACATCCATAAGTTTTTTTCATTAACCCTTAAACCAGGTTGCACAAATGTGCATGCCATACAGGTTAAAAATAAAATCTATTTTCTTAAAGGGGTAGATTTTATGCTTATTTTCACTTTAATTCAATGAAAATAAACAATGAGGCTGATGAAACTGCATGGTAAATGGGAGAAAAATATAATTCATTTTTTTAAAGGGTAGTTTTAATGAATTTTATTTTTCACTTTAATACAAAATATATAAAACTGTAAAAATGATATTTTAACTTTCCTCATAAAAAAAATTAAGAATAAAGGTGAATTAATGCACAGTGGAGTTACACATTCCTTGCACTGAGTTGTTGCCGTTCTTCACTAACTTGTTCTTCCATCTTTATTTGCAGGCAAATTCTCCAGGAAATCATGTGACCTCATGAATCCTCGAGTTGACAATCATTTAAAATCAAATATTGAATGAATGAATGATGCCTAGATTTAAAAAAAAAATAGTTTAAATCATACTTATCATTTAAGGGTTGATCCTCCATCAGAATAAAATTTTCATAAATAGATGGGAATTGATATGTGAAGTTTATTTTGTTAGGGGCTACAGCCAAAGTTCTCAACCTTTTTTTCACTGGGCTGCATTTTCTGAATTAAAATTTGCTCGTGCCTCAAATTTTATGTCATGAAATGTACATTTAAAAATTAAATAAAACAGAGAGAGTTAAAGGAAGATAAGTGCATATTCAACTATCATTGATAACTTTAATTTGCAGACCCTAGTCACTGTATTCTAAATATTTGATATAATGTAAAAGTATCACAATGATAAAATTGGTTAATAATTATTTATAAGTATTTATACTGGGACTCATGCATGTAATTACAAGTAATCCATCATAATATTTTAAAATCATATTTATTTTTGGCATATGAACTTTTTGAAACTGTTTTTAAATCTTTGATTGTCTTTTAATCATTTCACCCCACCTTTGGAAAACATTGGGTTAGGTTAGAGTTTTCATTTTCATTGTGGGAACTAATAAGAAAAGACCCAACATTTTTGGTTGTTTTCACAACATTACATTTTAATAGTTTCTTTGTAAAAATCTAATTCTAACATACACACAAATATCATGACATATCAACATATGCAATTATTACATGCATACAAATATTACCTCATTTTTTAAAATACAAAATTGTACAAACAGAAATATATTTGTACCTATTAATCAACATTTCTAGGCCGGTAGACATCAGTCTTTAATTTTAGCTTTTCTTTTACCCATTATCAAGGACAATTTTTCTTTCTTTTTTAAATGAGTGTGTGGGTTTATTTTGTTTTTGTTTTTTATGCATGTGTCTAAAGTTAGAGGAATGTTTTATTTTTCAAACAAGGTCAGCATATTGTGGCCATGTTTATAGTTAATGTTATTGAGTGTTGGCTTTTCCTTTTTTATTATTAGTGTTCACATTATTTTTAATCTTTGTTAAATGTGGATGAAGCTATCATACTTGTATTTTCTACTAGTATGTTGTAAATAGAATTTGATATGTTTCCATACTTGTTTAAAGGAGTCCTAATTGAACAATTGTTTGGTAGGTGTAACGTGAAATGTCTAAATAGGCATGCAGTGTGTGACCAATATAATCATTTATGAGTTTGATTTGATCAAGAACACAGTCCCTCAAGGGGCATTTAAACTCGTAAATAATATTGGTTCTCTGTAATTTTGATTTTGTAGGTTTGCTGTTTTAAATTTTTTGTAGTAGATAATTAATTCCATTTTCTTGTTCTGGTCAAGTGGCATTGTGTATTTCTTTATGATATTTCTAAGAGAAAATTCATCTTGCTTAAAGATAACATGTATTAGGCTTTTGTTGAAGATGTTAATGTCATTGTTTTTATCTGTATGTTCAGGGCCGGTATTAGTTACTTTAGAAAGAAATAGTCTAATCTGGTGATTGATAAAGTAGTTAAAAAAATTATTGTTAACTAGCCTCTGTTTCACATTATTGAGTTCTTTAAGGAAAAGAAAAGAGTGACAATAGGATAAATTTCCATGTGCTCTCTTGAAGAAATTTTTATAACTGTTTTATACCTAAGGGGAGAGTCACTTTTAAATAAGTAAGTGTTTTTGCTAATGTTTTTTTGTATAATGAAGTGGTGAATAAGGGTATGCAAGCCAACATAGTAATAAGGGTGTGCAAACCAACATAATAATAAGGGTGTGCAAACCAACATAATAATAAGGGTGTGCAAGCCAACATAATAATAAGGGTGTGCAAACCAACATAATAATAAGGGTGTGCAAACCAACATAATAATAAGGGTGTGCAAACCAACATAATAATAAGGGTGTGCAAACCAACATAATAATAAGGGTATGCAAACCAACATAATGTAGAGAATATAAAGCCAATATTTGAATTTGCTTATCAACTTTACCATTCAGTACACAACTGGATCAATATTGAGAAATAGAAATGTTACAAATGATGATGCAACAGTGACATTAAAGTTAGCTGAAATGAGTTGAAAGAAACCTGTTGCATATATAATATGCCTGAAGTAGCAGTCAGGTACAAAGCTCTCACTTAATGACCAGGTGTGGCCTTTAGGCAAAGAATAGTTGTCATTCAGATCAATTAACAAAAGATCAAGAACCTATGTGAGTATGAGTTTTAACCTGGAGGTCTTCCAAAAGAGTAACATCTTCCTCAAGCCAGCTCAGCTTCTGATTGAATTCAAAAAAGAAATGTCAGACATGGACCTTCGTGCCTGCAATGAGGTGTTGTACATTGTACAAAATCTTTGATCACGATTGTTTTCTCTTTGATCAAAATGAATAAATAAATAGCAGTCAGGTACAACTTCTCACTTAACAACTTATTTGTTTAGCAACTAATGTTTGGTTGTTAAGTGAAGAGCAGCTGTCATTCAGATATCATAGCGTAAATCAAGAAACAAATGTTGCAAAAGTGACAATAAAACTGTTAGAAGTTGTTTGACATAGACATATTACCCATGTAGTAAGCTAAAAATAGTAGTCAGGTACAACTTAGTGATCAGCTTGTTTTGCAACCAGCTCATTGGAACTAAACCCAATCATTATGTGAGCAATGACTGTATTTTGATATTTGGTGATTGAAATGCTAATTTTGTAACGTTGGTCAGGCTGAGAACTTTTCAGAATTCCTTCATAACAGATTTTTTTATTGCAAACTAATAAAGAAAAAATACTGTTTGTATATCAAGAAGACAAAAATTATTCTTTTTTTTTACTCTGTAATTTTTAAAAGTCAAACTTCAATTTTCTCTTTGTAGCTGCAATGTCTTCACTGTTTTCTAATGCTTCTGGCGGTGACAAGCATCGAGAGACACAACTGCAGCTGCAACGGAAACTGCAAGAGCGGGAAATGCTTAAAGAGCTGAAACGCCGTTTACATCAACAGAGACAAGAGAATGAACACGAAACAAAATCACCACACCGAACACGAAATGAGAGTCACACCCCTGGCCTCCCCAGCCCAAAGACTAAGTTTTTATCACCGTCCTCCTGTTTGAGATTCCGTTCCTCAAGTAGTTTGGAGAACCTTCTGATGCCCACAGCTGTCTCAGACAACAAATCTCATATCAAGGATCAAACTTCTGTTCCTGTCCCAGGTCGTGAGCGGTTGCTGTCCAGTGGCAACAAAACTCCTGCTATCTCCCATGATGCAGCCATGTCTGCTGGACAAATGAAAATTTATTCTACTCGATCTCTTTTCCAAGACAAATCATCAGACAGACAATGTGCTCAGTCAGAGGGGAGTGAGATAAGAATCCCCAGTCAAAGTGGGATAAAAGAGGCTGGCCCTGACATAACAGACTCAAAACAGAGCAAAACACCTGAATTAGCTACTTTCCATTCCTTGAAAAAGCCATCTGTGATCCCAATTCAGAGCTGGGCTGATGAGAAAAACTCAAGCACACAGCCACCGAGCAGAACTGGTCCATCCAACCTCTCGGCTATGTTGTCAGCATCTGCCCAAACCTCTACAGACAGTCTTCATAAGCCACAATTGTTAACTACAGATATAAACCAAAATATTAAATTAGATTCATGCCTGTCAGAAAAGGCCACCAGTTGCAGCTCAAGCAATGCGTTCATGTTAAACATGGTGCTTGAAAAGACATCACGTGTTGGCACTGGAGTTCCTCTGGTATCTCAAACAGGTTCTGCAAAAAGTGCATTTGTACCATTTTCCCAGATGCATCTACAAAACATTGCTGAAACAAAGACAACTCAATCTGCTGATTACTTACCCACCTCTTCTCAAAAAAGCACAGATCATAGCTCTGAACCAAGCATCTTGGCTCAGATGCTAGAATGTAATGATAACAACAGTACCTTGGCATCCCCAAACAGCAACAGCAGCACTTACATCCAGGTACCCACACTTAAATCTGGTTGGGAATCAGAAGGAGCAATATCCGTCAGTTCCACTGAGTGTGTGACACAAACATCTCCCTCAGTTACAAAACGCTCACGATCCCGATTTGCACCAATACGACCAAAAGCAATGCAAGCCAAAACTATCTTGTCCCTGCTCCAAGAACAATCTGGAAACACTTTGGACTCCACTCCCTATGATCGTCGACGAGTGGCAACCATTCTAAAGGAGAAGCATGCTCGTGAACAGCCTGAGTCAGTGAACCAGAGTGCATCAAGTACACCTTTGCCTGTTACAGCTACGGCTGCCGTTGCAACTTCTGCATTTGCCACAGCAACAGAAGTGGTCACCTTTCCAATGAACCCAGTGGTTAGCAAACCTAATGAGTTACTTATAATTCTTGGTTCTCCTGCCACAGGATCGGCCAGTGCAGCAGGCAACGTTTTCATATCACCATCTCAGAACTCTTCAAATCTGGCCACAGGAGCCACATTAGATAAACAGCAGGCAACTCTGGCTGGCACCACCATTTTTCAGACAATTCCATCTGTTAATAGCAGTGTGGCATCCCAGACCGAAATGATGATCTCAAATGGAGGAAATGCTAGCAATGTGAATGCTGCAACAACAAGTGAAACCCTGGCCTGGAAGACCATCCAACTAGACACAACATCCCTGCCCCACATTGCTATTCCTAGTCAGCAATTGTTCACCTCACTTAATCCACAACAGGAGGCCGGTTCTACCTCTTCATTGGGAATTGCTGTCCCCCTTAGTGGAGGACTTGTATCTACAACTGATGCCCAGGAATGCACAGTTGACCCCTCTACCCAATTCATGATCTCTAAAAACATCCAATTGGATGGTGCTCTACTGTCAGGGTTCAACTTCAACATAGCTGACCCCTTACAGAGTGCACAAACTATATCTGTATCAAATATCCTCCCTACTGACTTGGCTACCTCACAAGTAACAGTTAAGATGGAAACTGCTGAAGCAGACAATTCATTGTTGATGACTACTAGTCAGCTGCCAAAGAGGTTGTCCGAAGATTCTACATCCAGTATTTTACAGCATCAACCATCAACAGAGATTGTCAATTCTGCTACATCTATTGGCAAATTAGTTTTGACCAATTTTGGTGCAAGTGTGAGTGATATGCACAATGAAGAAGCCTTATTGTCTGCAGGCAATGAAGGCAACAGCCAATCTGAAGTTAAAGTAGAAAAGTCTGATCCTCCTACCAAACCAGCTTCACTGCTGCGACCCTTACTTAACAGCGATTTACTTCCGGGAGAATTTACCAAAACTAAAATCCTAAATGAATTGCTGAGCACCGAAGATTCTCTTCCTGAAAATTCTCCAATTAATGAATCTGATTCCTTAAATAATCATAAGTTGGACACCATTGATAAATCAAATATTGATAATCATCCAAAAAATGAAGCAAAAATTGAAAAAATGACTTCACCAGTTCAAACGCCAATGACAACAATGTTGGATAACATCTCAACATCTATCGTAGCAAAGACAGAGAAATTTTCCAAAAGACCACGCACTATATCCAACCAGGGCCCAACTGTGTCAACCTCCCAACTCCGCTCAAGAACTTTATCTGCAGATGCCACTTCTACTGTGGCTTCCTACAGTAATCCTACCTGTGCTAGCAATGTTCTCCAACAGCTGCCTTTGCCTCATGTCACAGTGGCCAGTGCAGAACAGTTGAATAACGTTGCAAGTGCCCATCAGAATGTAACTGTTTCACCTAGCACCTCTTCTGTGAAAAATCTGAATGCTTGTCTCCTAACAGACACAGTGGTCACTTACTCGAACCAAGTTGTTTCAAGTCATGTGACTGGTAACTTAGCAGAAACATCTTTAGCCGGAGACAAACATTGTGAACTGTCTTCCTCTTTGCCTAATAACGACAGAGTAGATCAGTTATTGAAAGGTCTTGGAGTTTCTCCGAGGCAGGAAACTAGTAAAGGTCAGCCTGAAATCCACCCGACAAGTCGTAAACGAAAAGCTAGTGATAAATTGTCCAGCTCAAATACAAAACGAAAACAGCAATCAAGCAAGGCAGCCACAGATTTGGTTGGTCAGCTCGATTCATCTATTGCAACAAGTCCACTAGATCCTAGTGAACAAGATTGGATGACATTGGGAACAACTATAGCAGAAAATCCTGAGGGTGTGAGTAGTGGCTTAAATACTGAAACTTTGCAGAGTCCCGACATATCGAGCCTTGAGAAGGATGCCCTTCTGGACAGTGCCCCCCAAATGCTTGACTTGGAACTCTCCAATGCTGGTTCTATGCACTGTATGCCTACAAGCAAAATGAGTTGCCATTCGCAGACCATGCTGAGTAGCACTGACAACAAAACATTACCTTCCTCGAATCTTTCTTCTTCTCAACAGTTTGATCGACATATCAGTGATCTACTAAGTCTGGTCCAGCCTCTCAGTAATGAAGGGGTATCAGCTGTCAACTCTGCAGCTGACTCAGCTTCTCTTTCTCAGTCACAGTTATCTCTACAAGGCGTTCCATATTCACAACTTTCTCCTCAACAGGTAAATATGGCTACAGAACTTGCCGTTTTCAAACGACCTGTTACCGACACTGTAGCTACATTTTTGCAGCCTACTGATCAAAAAACTGGACAGACATCTCAGGGAGTTCCAAGTATGGCCACTCAAAAGTGCCAATTCTCTCAGGAAACTCCAAGTTTGCTTCAGAAGCACTTGACCAACATGGTTGATGCTTCATTAACAGACCCCCAGGAAGAGCATCGGCAATGTGCAAAATCCAGCTTTCTCTGTGAGATTCTACAATCTTCAGACATCATCAGCAAGAAGAAAGACTTTTTAGAAGAGGAACTACCATCAGATGTGGCTGACTTCATCACAGAATCCATGACAAGCAGTCAAAATGAATCCGTCTTTCCGAATGGTAGTACTGGCAGTAACACAAGCACAAGTAATTTACAGCCTTTTCCTGACTTGAAACTTGATGTGGAAGACCTTTTGAACCAGACGACCCCATCCTCAAATGCAGACACTGCTGCTGCTACTGCTCCTCCTGTCGATACAACAGCAGACCTTGGTGCTAATGTGTTTGTCTCCGAGGACACCCTCAAACACACTATTACATCCGTTTCCATTTTAGAAGAGGCTGAAACCAGCAACACATTGAACTCTACCCAGAACCGTCCATTCAGAGATCATCTTGAAAACAGTAACACTTTTGCAATCCCAGACGCACAAGCTGTAGTCCGGAAAGGGGTAGAAGTTAAACAAAGTCGTTTCTCTGCAGTCACCTCTCATCAAACCCAACAACAGGCTTCATCTGTACAGGCCACATCCACAAACGAATCAACAGTTTTTCGAATGTCAGGACAGGCTCCAGAATTTGTGGCACCAAATGTCATTATTTCACAACGTTGGCACACTCTGAGTTACGAAAAAACTGGCTCACACACCCCTGTTTCCGATAGTGGATACAGTAGTGCCAGTCCTATTCAGAGCACCCCGCCAACTGTTCCTTTCAGCTTTGGAAACAGTGCAGAAAACTTGGTCAGTAATGTTATAGGCCATCTTGAACATCGATCAGCTAGCTGCGAACCCCCAAGCCAAAGTCCTCTGGCAGAACCAGTCCAAGCATACACTCCAGTTGCTACACTTCAAGCATCAAATATCAGTGCAGGACCGAGCCCTACCAGTCTGCCCCCATCACCCCAAACTTTTACACCTATTCATGGAAGTTCCTTGAGCGGCACAACATATGACCCCCCTCCCATCCGACCGACAGCAACTGTTGCAAATAAAACTCTCTCTACCCCCCAGTTGAACTCTTTATCAGTGAGTAGTTCACAGCAGCCGAGTAAAATAAACAAAGAAAACAACCGAGAATTGTTGAATTTATTGCAGGCTAAAAGTCCCCCTTCATATGAAAATGCGATTCGTATGTTGAGTCAGAAGTCACCTCGTGCAGCTGCTTCTGGTCAGATTGCACAAAGAAGTCCTGGCCCAGTTAGCAGCAATGTCTGTGATGCACCACCCCAATCACAGCAAATCTCAATTCCAGCTACGAAACCCAGGAGCAAAGCTCGTTCTAGGTCAACATCAAACACTGGAACCAAAAGCAGACGGAAAAGGTCGATGAAAGAGAGTGGATGCATTGAAACAAAAGAGACACAGATGCCACAGCTGGTCAGGTGTTTATCTGACAATAGTGCTTTGACTTCTCCATCTGTTGCTATGGCAACGGAAACCAGTCTACCAGAAGCTGACTCCAAGTTGGACAAAGATAAGTCTAGTGTTCCTTCTGATGGTCCCCCGAGCAAAACAAAGAAATCTGTTCAGATATCACCCGCATATCCTTTCTCCTATAAACTCTCCCTCCTCAAAGACCGCAGTGCAGTTGGTGGCCAAGTCATTACAAGTGGAGATAGTCCAGTTGTGTCTGTTGAACACCCACCGACCACAAGTCAGGCCAGTTTCTTAAAACTGACCAAATCGGGCAAAGTGAAACAGGAAGAAGGATTAGGAAGTGGTATGTCTGCTGGTGGCGGCACAGGCGGAAGTGGTACCAGTTCGAATCAGTCAGTAACCACTTCGCGTAGCCAGTCTGTGCCCCTTCAGAATGTCACATCTGCATCGACACAACCGAAACACGGGGGACGACAACCAAAGAAGTCGACTCGCATTTCAGACTTGCCAAATGTCAATTACATGGGCAATGCTCCAAATGTTGATCTCAGTCGAGTGTTTTGGGAGAAATTGCTCACGACCACCAAATCTTGCACTCAGGGTGTCACTGTGACTAGCATCAGTAGCAGCACAGGAGGTAGCAGTGAAGGGACCAGCACAGCGAATCCAGTCACTGCCCCTAGCAGTTCTTCAACCAAGAGAAATCTGATTCAGTTGCTTGAAGACCGAACAAGTAGCACTGAAGAGGTGAAAGAATTTAAATCTAACCTTGATGATCTTTTTGGAATGCACTGCTTGACGGGTGGAAAATTTTCAGACTTTCGTTGGTAGCGAAGCTCTTAATCAGTCACTTTTGATAACATCTGTCCAACCCCAGATAGTAAAGTCGTCAATCACTTCAACTCAACCTAGTGCTGTATCAGCAACCACCGCAACAACAACAACAACAACAATGGTCCCCTCATCAACTTCCATCACTAACAACAGCAGCAGCAGCAGCAACTCTAGCGTTTTAGAAGAATTAACCGCAGGTGCTTATCAGGGTCAGAGGTCATTAAATCATCCAATGTCCTTCTCACCTCACTCTATGCAGTAACAAAAAAGAACTCAAAAAAGAAACAAGCAAAGTGGATCAAATTGAATGGAATTACCCAGTGTTACAAATGCAGATCAACACACACACATACACACTAAGCTTGGACCCCGCTAGGCAATACAGGGTGGTCACGTGTGAGCATGTAATCAGTTTGGGAGTAGCAGGACAGAGGTTAAACTGATCCAAATATCCACCTAGCAACAACTGTTTAGACAAAAGCCAGACATGAAAGGTACAAGAATCAGCAGTAGTCAAAATTTGCGCTTAAAAAGCGAATCAGGAGATAATCAGAAGGTCCAGTTAGTTGCAGGCTAAATTTCGACTGATTGGGTCATGATATTTCAACATTGAAGCTCAGACAGCCTAACGAATGAGGAGGCTTATTTTTATAATGATGTAACTCAACCAAGTCAGTCGTAGCAACTTCAGATAAAAATCATAAGAGTATGTGTTTTATTCGTTAAATTAACAAGAAGAAAATTTAGAGAGAATGCAGAATATGCTAAAAATATAAAATCCAGCTATGTCAGGAGGAAAGGAAGAAGTGTATGTGTTTTCATAACTCCTCCCAATGTAAATGAAAAAAAATTTTTTTCAACAATATATACCGTCTTCTGAATAATTGTCCATCTTCTCTTTTTTTTTATACTTTCAATATATATACATTTCTTTTTTTTTATATCTCTGATAAAATATACACAAATTTTTTTTCTTACCATTTTGTCAAAGCATACACATTTTTTTTCTTTCAATTTTATTAAAATACATGCATTCTTCTCATAGTACTGTCAAAATATACACATTTTTTTTCAGTTTCATCAAGATACACGCACCATTTTTATAGTTCTGTCAAAAATATACTTTTTTTTTTCTCAGTTCCATCAAAATACACACATATTCTTTTACCTAATACTTTCTGAATTATGGCTAATATCTGCATTCGCTCTTTTTAGTATCTCAACAATGTATCTGCTATTTGATTTACTGACCCAATAATGTGTTTTATCTGGAGGTTAAATTCCTGCAATATTAGGCTCTAACTCTGTAGCTTTCTATTTTTGTTCCGCATATGATCTATGAACATTAATGGATTATGATCAGTATAAACTACTGTAGGAGAAAGAGAGTTGGTTACATAAACTTCAAAATGGAGAACTGCTAATACCATTGCTAAAGCCTCCTTCTCTATTGTTGAATAGGATTTTTGGAACTTATTTAACTTCTTGGAATAGAAGCTTATAGGATGTAGCTCTCTATGTTCATCCTCTTGCATTAACACAGCTCCGATTCCTACATTACTGGCATCTACGTGCATCTGGAATGGCTTGTTGAAATCTGGGGCCTTTAACACTGGATTTAATTTGAACTTATCTTTAATTGTTTCTAATGCAATTTCACATTCTGTGGTCCATAGGAATTTGTGTCCCTTTCCTAACAAGTTTGTTAATGGCGTAGTGATTTCGGCTAAATTTTTGCAATAACGCTGATAATAGTTAGCCATCCATAGGAACCTCCTTAGGCTTCAGCAATTGGTAGGACAAGGAAAATTTGCGATGACTGCCGTCTTTGCCTCTGTTGGTTTAATATTTCCTTGCCCTATTACATGTCCCAAATATTTTACCTTGGCGTAACAAAATTCACTCTTGCCAAGATTTACTGTCAACCTTGCCTCTTTTATTCTATCAAAGACTTTCTGTATCGTATCCATATGCTCATTCTCCATGTCACTGTAAATTATGACATCGTCGATATATGCATCGACTCCCAGAATGTCGGATAAACATTTATTCATTATGCGTACAAATGTAGCCTGTGAGTTCCGCATACCAAATGGCATAACTCGGTACTGATATGCTCCATCTGGTGTTACAAACGCTGATATCGTCTTCGCTCTATCAGTCAACGGTACGGCCCAATATCCTTTTAGCATATCTAGTTTGGTGAGCTTGACCAATCCTGTCAACACAGTCCTCCATCCTGGGGATTGGATATGCATCTGCCTTTGTGATGCTGTTCACCTTCCTATAATCTGCTATAATCTGTACAAAACCTTAGAGCTCCGTCCGGCTTATCTACTAACACACAGGGTGATGCCCATTCACTTTGGCTAGGCTCAATGATTCCGTGTTCTACTGTATATTTAATTTCTTCTCTCATGACCTTCAACTTTCTAGGGTTCAAGCGATACAGATGCTGTCTGACCGGTTGCTCCGAGGTCAGTACTATGTCATGGACTGCGGCATTAGTCTACCGGGGTGTATCTGAGAATATATCCCGATATTTTTTTATTAGTGTTCCCAGTTTCTGCTTTACATCATCAGTTAGATGAGCTAATGTTTCCTCCGGATTCTGTAATATTTTGGAGTTTTCTAGTCTAAGAGTGGTTATTCTCTCAACATCTTCTCACCTTCACTTCCTCTTGTTCATGTGCTATCATTATTGCTTGCTTTTCCTCTCTCTTCCAAAATCTTTTCAAGATATTCACATGGCATATCACTTTACTTTTTCTTTGATTGGGCATATGTATTAAATAATTCAATTTATTAAGTTTTTTTCAGTACTTTAAACAGTCCCTGATATTTTGCCTTGAACGGCTGACCGTTCAAAGGTAGCATCATGAGTACCTCATCACCTTCTTTAGATTGTTTTTCAACAGCCTTTCTATCATAGTTTTCCTTCATATTCTTCTGATTATTTTGCAAATGCTTCTTTGCGAGTTCTTGAGCAGCTTTCATCTTCCGTCTCATACTTACTACATATTCGTGCATATTGCCATGCATAGTGTCATATGCCTGCCTCGACGATAACCAACAAGATGATTACACATCAATTTGGGAATATTTACATTTCCACATCTATCAGCAGATATGGGTTATCTCTCCTAGATCATGACAAATGGACAATGATAAATAGAAATAAGAAAATAAGATTGCTGTTTGATTAATATAATCAAATGACAATCTTCCCAGGCCTGCTTCAATATCAACACATGAACTGACCAACAATTTAAGGATGAACGACAAGATGAGGCAATTTTTGATATAAGATTTTAATAAGTAACAAAATATTAAAATAAAAAATATATTTAAGTATGAATAAGAATGTCCAATGATCTGAACCTCAAAACTTATATTTGGATACCCAACATAGTCAAAATAACAATTTACAACACATATCAACAAATATAAATGAATACAGGCAAATATGAAAGCAAGAGATTAACACAAAATAAAAATGGGGAGAACCATATAATTCATAAACATGTGGTATGTTGTATGTGGTAACATAATATTCACGGAAGTGTATGTGTGTTCTAACATGGATCTAAGAATATAACAACTTATCTTTATATCAGTTCCTTCTCATTTTACTGTCTTTTCTTTCTTCCTCCTTTCTTGATACAACTTTGGACTCAAACGCAGTCCACTTGAAATGTATGTAGCTATGACTGTCTCTATTTTCTTTCAGTTGACTGTTGTGCTTTCAGCATACAATCATTCTGAAATGTCTGCATTCTTTATTCTTTTATTCAAACAAGCGTCGTATTTTCTGCACTCAAACAATTCTGTTTTTTCTTATCTTTAATCTCTTCTTTCATGTGTTAACTTTTCTGTGTCACTTCCTTTTCTTTTCCTGATAAACAACTTGGCTTCGGTTTCTTTCTCTTCTTTAACAAACAGGAATCAGCATACAAATAACATTACAGCTTCTTCTCTTCTCTTATCTTCATCGCTATCTTTCTTTCTTCGTCTTCTTGTTTTAACGAATAAGAATTTATAAGTCCGTTTTTTTCTTATTAGGAGTTGCATAAGATGAATTGGTCAAATTATGTTATCTCAAATGTGTTTTCCTTTTCATTCATCATTTATCAGCGCCCAGCAATCGTGACTTGCTCATACAAGATTTGAACTGCAACTTAATTCCAAACTTAGCTTTCCATGCGATTTGGTTTTTAGCGCAAATTCTAGTTCCTGCTGTTTCATGACCTCATATCTAGCCTCTGTCTGTTTCCTTTCTTGACATTTGTTACTAAGGGTATCTGGGTCAACCAACCTGCTATCCCAAAACTGACTCTAGGCTCCCATGTGATCATCTCCTTGTTACCACGCAGAGGCCAGTCTCAATATATGTGTGTAGGTGTGTGTGTGGCTATCTATATCTGTAACAATAGGCTGATCTAACATCCATTTTTCTTGTAATAATTTGAGTGGTCCCCTCACTTGATGTCTGAAGGTTAATTTGAGAAGACTGAATCCTGTGGATCCCTGAACCGTGTCACACATTGCGAATAACACAAAAGGTACTCCTTTATCCCGATCTTTTTGGTTTTCCATGCAGTATGTTCTCAACATTGTCTTCATTGTAGCATGAAACTGCTCCAGCACTCCTTGAGACTGTGGATGATATGCGCTTGATTTAACGTGTGTAACTCCCAATTGACTTGTGACCTCCTTGAATAGATTTGATGTAAAATTGGATCCTAGATCCATCTGTATTATTTTCGGCAGGCCCATCCTCATGAATAAGTTTACTAAGGCGTCCGCAACCTTCTTTGCCAATATGTTTGTTAATGGAGTTGTTTCAGGATACCTATTGGAAGAGCACATTATAGTTAACAGATATTTGTGTTGATTTTTGGTCCATAGTAAAGGTCCTACACCATTGACCAAAATTCAATTGAATGGTTCTTCCATGGCTGGTATTGGTTGCAAGGGTGCCTTTAAAATCGGTTGATGAGACTTACCCGCAATCTGGCATGTCTGACATGTTCAGCAAAATGACCATACATCTTTTCTTATTCCAGGACAGTAGAAATATCTGGTAACTTTGTGTGTCTTCGCCACTCCCAAATGTCCAGCCCATGGGTTATCATGTGCCATAGACAGTATCCTTACGGTACTTTGTGGGTATTATTATCTGCTCATATCTATCACACTTATCAATTTCATCATGGACCTGTGGTTTCCATTGACTCATTAGGATACCCTCTCTGATATAGTAGTGTCCCGATTTATTTTCTTCTCTACTTCTTCCAATTAGAGAATATAGTCTCTTTATTTCCTCATCGACTTCTTGTTTTCTTTTTAATTCTTCTCGAGGCACTTTCAGTCTGGGATGCACCTCTGTCCGGCTATATTTCTCTGCTCCATCCCTTATATCTAGTCTTTCATTTGTAGGTGACTTTGCCCTTCTATTATATAAAAAATAAAGTCTGAGTGAGAATGTTTAATGAACAAACTGATTAAATCTCAAAACTTCTGTTGGGATACCAAAACTTGTCGAATTATGACAAATTCTGACGAATGCAGAAAATCAACACATAATACAAAAAATGAAATAGGATGTACACAATATTATTGAGCAGGCGGTAAGATGTTTGCAATAACATATTGTTAGTGGATGTATGCATTTAATCATAACAAGGGGGCCAAAAGCATAATGACTTATCTTTATTTATTCGGTTCTCTTTTTTCTCTTTCTTTTCTTTTCTCTCTCTCCCTGGTTTTTTCTTCTTTCTTTTCTACATATACTTGGGTTCGAATGCTGCCCGACCATAGCAAACATCTCTGTAATTTTCTTCAATTTCGTTTCTTCAACTGAACGTTATATTCTCTGCAAATCTGCGTTGATATCTTTCTTATCTGATGATCGATTCAGTCTATTACAACTTCTTCCTTTCCTCCTGACGTAGCTGGATTTTATATTTTTAGCATATTCTGCAATCTCTCATCTAAATCTTCTTGTTAATTTAATGAATGAAACACATAGTCTTATGATTTTTATTCAGAGTTGCTACAACTGACTTGGTTGAGTTACATCATTATAAAAATAAGCCTCCTCATTCGTTAGGCTGTCTGAGCTTCAACATTGAAATATCATGACCCAATCAGTCAAAATTTAGCCTGCAACTAACTGGACCTTCTGATTATCTCCTGATTCACTTTTTAGGCGCAAATTTTGACTACTGCTGATTCTTGTACCTTTCATGTCTGGCTTTTGTCTAGACAGTTGTTGCTAGGTGGATATTTGGATCAGTTTAACCTCTGCCCTGCTACTCCCAAACTGATTATATACTCACACGTGACAACCCTGTATTGCCTAGCGAGGTCCAAGCTTAGTGTGTGTGTGGGTGTGTGTATTGATCTGCATTTGTAACACCAAGGTTTCTTTTTTAAAAATTTTGTACAAAAATTTTTCCAAAACCTTTTTTCTTTGTCTCCGTTAATAATGGATTGTTGATTTCATTCTTTTTTTTTTTTTTTTTGAATCTCCTTTGTTGTTTTGAAAGTTTTTTTTTTCTTTTTACTGAAATTTAAAAAAAGAAAAAAAAGAAAAATGTTTTCTTCTAACATGCATCCAATGAATAAATATTTGTCCCCTTCCTTTCCAAAATAGTATTTTCTCACATTTTGGGCCCCTTTTGGTCCCTTTTTAAGGGGCAGAAAAATGAGATTTTTTTATTTTATTTATTTATTTATTTATTTTTATTTTTTTTATTTTTTTTATTTTTTTGTTAAAAATGGGGTAGGACAGGGATGGCTACAAGAACAATTTTAATCTCGGTTTTGTCATTCTGCTGAATTCAATGACTATTTGGGATTTTATTTAACAAAAGAAAGCAAAAACAATTCTGGAAAAAAACAAAAGAGAGAATGAAAAAATGTGTATGAAAAGAAAATCTCATTTATTTGAGGCAAACATTATGTGTCGTTTTATGTTGAGCACTGCTCACTTGAAATGGTCGTACCTTGAATATGTGTAGTCTTTGTTTTGCTTTGATATCCTGTTGCTAGGTTTTCTTTTCTTGGAGTGGGGGAGCAAACAGGACATCAGGGGAAAGGAAAAGAGGTTTCTTTCTCTCTAGAGAATTTCTTCTTTCTTTTTCTCCCCTCTCTAATTACTTCCTAGTCCTCCTCTTCCAGTCCTGCCAGACTCTCTCTCTCTCTTTCTCTCTCTTTAGTGACAAAAGATCTGCAAATAGAATTTTATTTCTCTCTTCAATTTTTGTCTAAAACTGTGATAAACCTTTTTGCCACCAACCCTAAATTTCTAGGGAATTTGTCGATTGTCTCATTTTATAGATGATGATGATGATAAAAATACTTTAAGAAAATTTTAAGTCACAAAATGAGTATTTTTTTTATCTGGTCTTAATTTTTTTGTTTTTATTATGTTTTTTCTTTTTTAGTTTTGGGGAAAAAAATTTATTTAATTGAATTTCTACACATAAATCTTTAAAACATTTTTTTTTAATACTTTTATTAACTTTTCAGGTCTAACTTGAATTAAATTGACGTGTTCATTGCTTTATTTATTTACTTATTTTTTTGGTTAGAAAAAAAATTCTAACACTTGGAGTATTTCTTTAAAAAGACCTACACACCAAATTGACAGTATAAAAACCGTCCATTTGATTAGATGTTTTTTTTTTCTCTTGGCCATTTTAGTTCTCGCCTCCATTGTTGTTCTTTGATTCCCTTAGATTGTCAACCCTTTTTTTTTTTCGCTTGTCCAAGTTGTCCAAAATTCACAAAAAGCTCTTTTTGTCAAACACATGGGCACATTATGTAAAAATAGTCAGGAATGATCCAAACTGCTTCTTTTGCAACAGTCGCCACTAACAGTTCCTAGCTGTGAACTTTATCAGATGAAATACTTTTAAATATTTTTTTTTAGAAATATGAGCAAATATTTATTCCTAATAGATTATAATGAATCTTTTGATTTTATTTTTACAAGTGATTCCCTAAAGCATGAAAATATTTCTTTACAATTTATTTCATTGTATGTGGAAATCATGTGAAAGAAAGAAAGAAAGTCTTGTGGAGCCCATTTACAAAAATTGGATACATGTGACTTTGTAAAGAGAAGCTCTCAATTGTTTCACTTATAGCATCTCAAATTTCACATTTTTTAAAGTTTCCCTTTTAGTTAATTTTGATCTATACACACAATCAAATTGTCATAAAATAATTCATATTTCCAAATCAAGAGATTATTTTGCAGTATTTGACAAATTTCCAAAATTGTTTATCTTGTGCTTAAATTCATAGTGTTTTGGGTTTTTTGTTTGTTTTTTTATAAAAAATAAATTTAATTTGACTACGCGACAATTTTAAATTTGTTCCTTACTTGAGCCATATTGGAAACAGTCGACTATTTTTGTGCTGTGAAGAGGAAATGAAAAATACTTCTGACACTGCACATGTGGAAATATATTTCAAGGTGGTCATCAATTCTAAGAAAATCACTTAAGATCTGATCAGAAGATAAATGGTAAATTTGTTTAAATTTGTCCTTTTAAAAACCAAATTTAATTCTTGATTACAAACACTTCAAGAATCTGAGTGAAAAAAATTTGTCAATACACTTAAATGGTTTGGTAGTTTGTAAATATTTCATAGATTTGACAGAAATATTTGATAAATTCTTTGCAAGAAAACGGTTTTAATTTGGATGTCCAAATACATTTTGAAATGTGCTGAACATTAAGTCAATTCTACAATGCATAAAAGAAAATAGTGGATTCTCTCTGCATAGGAATTGAATTTCCATTTCCAATTTATTGATGAGGAATTTGTTACAGACTATTTCTTAATTTTCAAGTGAAAAATTCTCATCAATTAATAAAAACATTTCTTTGGAGCAACAAGCAGGTTCCTTAACATCCAACTTGCATCCCACAATCTTTACGACTTTGTTAATTTCCTTTTGACTTTTTTTTTAAAAAATGAAGCAATTTTCTGCTTCTTTTATAAATGGAGATTTAGTAAAAAAATTTATTTGAATTTAAATTTGAATTTATTTGATTGACTTTTTGACATGAAAAATTTTATGAAATGTGTTAAGTTGATATGAAAATGAAAGATTGCATGTATGAATATATGTGTGTGTGTGTGTATTATTATTAGTATTCAAACATGTTCCATTGAGTAATATAGACATAATAATGTCCATTTTTATTAGTACTTGGATAAGGAAAAAACTATGGCACCTTCCTTGATGAATTTCATCATAGCATCAAGAAACTGGTCAGAGAATTATAAATGATTATTATAAAAAGAAATAGAAATAACATGTCTATATTCTTCAATGAAACATGTTTGAATGAAAATATATTGATTATATATATATATATATATATATATATAATTAGAAAATGTAGATTTAATAGGTCAGTTAATAAAATTTGAGGAATGAAAAAAATGAAATGATAACATTGATGATATTCATTATATACTAGCTTTTTGACTAAAAACGTGAAGAAAAAGATTTTAAAGTTGTGAATTTTGTTGAAAAATGACAGTCGTGTCTGACAATCCCAGCTTTAAAATCTTTCTCTTTGTGCTTCGATTTAGTCAAAAGGATAATATATGATAAATATCATTAATCTTATTGTCAATATTGTTATCATTTTGTTGGCTTTTCATTCCTCAAATTTTATTGACAGACCTATTAAATCTCTCTCTCTCTAGGGTGCTCTTAAATTCACTGTATTGTATTAGTGAAGAACCATCAATACACTTACTTTTTTTTACCCATTAATGAAATATTAAAGTGTGTATATATATATACACACGTTTTTTACCCATTAATGAAATATTAAAGTGTATATATATATATATATATATATACACACACACACACACACACACACACACACATACACCCAGTGAGGTGAAACAGGTAAAAAAAAAATGGATTTAGAATCATATATTGAAAAAGCATTGTCTAAAGCTCACAATATATTCAGAAAACAATTATAAATGCAAATAAACAGCAAAAATAAATTGACATGTATATATATTTTATATACAAATTATTAAAGCAGGTAGTAAAAAAAGTAATTGAACAGAATATAAATTATGCTTGAAATGTGTTTAATATTTAGTTGGTCCTCCTTCATTTGCAACCACAGCTCTGTCTGTTCCTGTAGCTCTTTACAAGCACCTGGCATGATTTGGTGGGAATTTTGGCCCACGCTTCTGCAAAAACTTTCAATTCACTGAGGTTCTTTAGTCGCCTATCACAAATTTGATTCTTCAGTGTTTTCCAAAGATTCTCTATTGGATTTATGTCCGGCGATTAACTGGGCCATGTCAACATGTTTATGTTATTGTTTTGAAGCCATGCATGTGCTGCTTTGGCTGTATGTTTCGCATCATTGTCCTGTTGAAAAACCTAATCTGGTCCAAGTTCTAATTTCTCAACTGATGACTGCAAGCAATCTTCTAAAATCTGAATAGATTTGGCTGCATTCATTGTGTCCTCAATAATTTTCAGTTGTCCCATACCATTATATGCAAAGCATCCCCAAATTATAATTCTACTGCCTCCTTGCTTCACAGTGGGGATGGTGTTCTTTTGATTGAAGGCTGTTCCATCCTTTCTCCAAACATGGGTAGCATCATTGTAGCCATAAAGTTCAATCTTACTTTCATCAGACCATAAAATTTGCTTATAATAGCCATCATGCGTTTGTAAATTAGTTTGGACAAATTCAATCTAGATTTTAAATGACGTTTTTTTAGCAACGGGGTTTTGCGGGGAAAGCGAGATTTTAATTGTTGTCAGTGAAGTTCAGAACTTATGGTCCTCTTGCATACGTGAGTTCCTGCATTACTGAGATCTTTTTGAAGTTCTCTCCGAGCCACAAAAGGATCATTTACCATTTTCCATGAACATTTTTGTGATGTTTTGCGTGATGCACCTGTTCTTGGCATATATTCATGAGTACCGAAGACTTTCCATTTCTAAATTATGTACCCAACAGTGCTCACAGGTATACATAGGTCTTTAGAAATTTTATGATAGCTTTTTTTTTCTTTATGTGCAGAAATAATTTGATCTTTAAGATCTTTCAACAGCTCTCTTTGCTTTGGCATCCTGCAGTACTGTTATTGCGACGTTTTGGGATGAACTGACCATCAAGATAGCTAACACCTTTAAGTCACACATGTTCTAGACTATTCCATAAAATTCTAACACATTTGAGCATGAAATATACTCAAAACATTAATTTTAAACATAATTTCGGAACTGTCCAAATACTTTTTCCCTATGTTTTAATAATTTATATATAAAATATATATACATGTCAAATAATTTATTTTTACTGTTTATTTGCATTTATAATTGTTTTATGAATGTTTTGTGAGCTTTAAACAATGCTTTTCTTTCAATTCATGATTCTAAATTCATTTTTTTACTGTCCAAATACTTGTTTCACCTCACTATATATATATATATATATATATATATATATATATATATATATATGCACACACAGGCATGATGGGTAAATTGTCACCACTCCATATTTTTAATTTTGGACACCATCTGGGAGAAATGGTGCACCATGATGCAGTGTCCTTCACCAGAAATTTAGAAACATCATTTTGGAGCCACATCACCCTTATATCTGGCTGTCTAACTCCTCAAAATGCAACCCCCTTGATTATTGTGTGTCAGACAGTTGTGTGAGAGACCAACAAAATTCCTTGTAAAACCAAAGATGAACTGAAGGCAAGGATTATGAGAGCATTCACCAATTTAAACAAGGAGACCATTCATAAAATTTGTAGGAGATTCTGAAGTCATCTAGAGGTCGTGGTTGAAGCCAATGGTGATTTTCTTGAATAAATTTACTCTTTAGTATTTCAGGATATTTTTGTGCAATATATCTGTTAAAATGAGATGTCAGTGTTATTTTCATTTTTGTACAACAATTCATACATTACACTCTGCAGTTTTTTTTTTTTTGTTTTTTTTTTTAATTCACTTTAATTTGTTTGTTCAGGTAAAACTTAAATGTGCTTTTTATTGATCTGTGTCCTTTAGTGAAAATGCAATTTCTCTTGCACCATTGTCAATGTACATACTGGTTCATGGAGACCAAATCAGAAACTCAGGTTCAGTGGAATTATAAAGTACAAAAAAAAAAAAAAGAACCAAGTCATATTAGCATCCATGTCTGGCACAAGAGTTTTATGAAAACTGGAAATATGTTACAGAAATTGAGCATCACATCTAGATATGTTGCATGCACCCAATTCAGACAATGTTGAAGTGTTCCGATAGGCTTAAATAAAACTCTGTTTAATTATATTTTCCAATCAACCCTGTAGAGAACTTGAAAAAATTGTACAGATAATTTATGGACTTCCTGTATAAACTCGTGTATATATTATGAATTTGCAACATAGGAACACTAGAGTCGAAAAATTGTGGGCTCTGCATATTCAGTTTTTTTTTGTTTTGATTATGCATTGAACACTATTTTTGATCTACTGTCTGCTGATCCAACCAGCAATCCTTTTACTCAGATAATTTTGTGACGTACCCCTCAATGTTATCTGCTGATATCAAACGTATGCTCATTTTAATAAAAGACATACTGTGTTTGTGTTTCCTCTCCTCTCTCTCTTTTTCTCTTTCTCTCTTTTTACTTCCAGTCTAAAATGAATCTTGTCTTAGCCACTGTTTTACATTTTACCTAGACTGAGTCTTATCTTGGGTGAGGAAATGTGAAAGAAAGAGAAAAGGATTAAGTCCCATGACAGCATATTGAGTGATCTCCTAAGAAAAGTAAAGTTGGTCACAGAAATTTGGCAATGTAAAATTTCAATTTCCCTGACTGCAATCTAGTGTAAGTGGATTAATTCTCATCATACAAAAAAAAAAAAAAAACAAGAAATGCACCTGCAAAGATTTATTCCATTACTAGCTATGTAAGGAGTAATGCTTGAATTTGTCCTCATCTTTATGATGCTTTGGTCATTGTATGCTCCGGCTTTCTTCAGGTGCTAGGAATTTTGAACCAAACCCTTTATTTATTAGATTGCTCCATGTGTGATGCTTTCAGACACCATGTAGTTATCTCCCTTTAGCTCAACTGCCTAAGTTATTTGCTGTAACCAGATATTGAACTCACAACTCTTTGGCTCAAGTCACTGGAACTCACATCTGTATCCACTGGGCCATGTGTTCTTGAGGGGCATCAGTGTATAGATTTTTGGGACTTATAAACCTAACATCTCAGTTACCTTTTTTCTTTCATTTTTTTTTTTTTTTTACCGGAGCTCGTATTGCAAATTTTGTAGCTAATAAAAAACAGCCTTGATCTGCCTACTCTATAAGGGGTTATTAGAGAAAATATAAAGGATCTAGACAACTTTTGAAAGTGGTTCTAGACTTTGCAGATACTTCCCCTGAGCAAGACCTCCAATAGAGGAGAAAATGACTACTGTGTGCACGCCATTCCATGTAGCTGTGGAAAGAAATATAAAGAAGAAATGGGCCACCCCTTTAAGGTAAGTCTGCAAGGGGAGGTAGAAAAACCAGGTGTAGCTGACTACATATGGAGAGAGAAAGGGGTCACCAACCCCTATTGGATGAAGTTGACAATAATTGATAGCAAGCACCACTGGAAACTATGTAAACTTAAGGAATCACTGCATATGCCAGGTCTCAAAAATCTCTTAAGCCAGCCAAGCATAGAAATGAATACAATATTGGAACCATTAATACGAAGTGCTAGAAAAAATCATTAGCTTTAAAGTTTGCAATATGAGTTCTGGTTAAAAAGAAATTGCTTACTGAGACATGTAAGTCCTAAAATTTCATACACTGACGCTTTCAAGGACGCATGGTCCAGCAGATATAGACACTGGTTAGTTCCACTGATTTAATCCAAAGAGTTGTGAGTTTATGTCATAAACAATGCAATGAAGATGACAACAGTTCAAACAGTAAATAATGTAAGGAATAGGAAGAAATATTCCACAGATGTGGGTTTGTTTGGCTATTTAATAAATAAAGAATAAAGGAATATCATACCCAAAATAATCATATTACTGGCAAGACACAAACCAATTAACCAAAGGGAAATGAAGTACAAGATATTATTCTGCAATCTTGTACATCAATCAAGGAAGGCCAATCAACTTTTGCATGGGCATTTTTGCAACAACTGTTTGTCGTTATGAATTTTTGATATCCAAATGAATACTTATCTTAATAAGCATTCATTTATCAATCATACATTAATCTTGTGTTTGTTCTTTGCCAGTACCTATTTGTGTATTCCTATCTGAATGAATCAACTTTTTTCTTTTTCTTTGAACCTGGAGTTCTTAATATGTCTGCAGAAGAAGTAAAACAATGGCCAAGACAACATTCACTTTAGACAGGAAGTAAAACAAAAAACGAGGAGAGGAAACACAAAGTTTTTTATTAAATTGAGCATACATATATCAACGGTTAACATTGAGGGCTACATCACAAAATAATATATATATATATGCCATTGGCTTGCTACCTAGATTTTGACCACACTGGTCTCATCAGGCAGCAGGTATGTGGTATGTATTTTGTTTATTATATATATATATATATATATATATATATATATATATATATATGCATGTTTGTGTATCTGTTTCAGGTTTCAGATGCAACGAAAAACATCTGTAAAAGGGTGGTGCAAATAAAGACAAGGAAAACTTAACTGGTGGATTTCTTTACCTTTATCAAAACAAATGTAAAGGTTTTATTTTGCAACATGTATTTATAAACAGTGAAAATGTTAATTTTTCAAAGGTTTTAAATTCAGGAAATGCTCATAAATAGGCTAACTGAAAAGTTCAGGTAAATTATGGAGGATGCTAAACAAAATAATCTTATATCTAATAAGGAAAAGTTTTTAAATAATGTTTTGTTTTGTTTTTTAATGTAATTAATATTTTTGTTAATGGCAAAATGAGTAATTCTTTCAGAAATGAAGATATTTGAAAAAATCCGGGTACAGATTTATATTTTGATACGATTCAATTACAGCATTTTGAGACTTAGTCCTTTCCCAAACTAACGTACACAGCTAGAAAAATGTTCAAAATTAAAAGAAAATAGTTAAATTCTCAACTTCTTTTATTTAAACTATATAATACATAAATTAATCACAAACTAAAATAAATATTAATTACATTAAAAAAATGTAACTACATCATTTATTCACTTTTGTTTATTAGACATTAAATTATGTCACTTGGTATCCTCCATAATTTATCTAGACTGTTCAGCTTGCTTGATGAATATTTATGAATGCTTCTTCAATTTAAAACATTTTTACATTTGTTTATAAATTTTTGTTGCAAAATATCTTTACATTTGCCTTGATGAGGATAAAAAGTATTGGCTCAGATAAGTTTCCCTTTTGTCTTTATTCATATCTATATATATATGAGAGAGAGAGGAGGAAAACAGTTATTAATCTAGAATTTATCTCAGCTGTTGTAAAAAACAAACTGCTTCATCAGATCCGAAAAATCAAAACATTTTGATTTTTCAGGTCTGATTAAGCAGTTTGTATTTTTTAGAACTGCTGAAATAAATTCTGAATTTATAACCGTTTAATTCTGTGTTGAGTTTCCTTCTCTATATATCGTATTTCTCTGGATAATATCCATTGTGTTCTCTATTTTTATCTATTTAGTTTTTTTATATTAATTACAAAAACTTTGGTGATTATCCTCTCCATTTTTATGTTTTTGACATACATATATATATATATATATATATAATGTTATAGACCCCCAAAAATCACTTGGAGATAAATCCCAATGGATCCTATTAATGTTAAAATTGATCCAGCCAGAGGGTTCAATGTAATTAAATTTAATTATTTAGAGAGTCAATATTTATTACATTATAAAAAAAAGTCAAATTTTCAAAAATCAGTTGGTCATTTGAACGAGTGAATTTGACACCCATCTCATCAGTAATTACAAAGCATTATGGAAAAATAAATTTATTTGTTTGTGTGTATATGTAAAAAACGGAAGTAAGGGTAAGGAAAAAAAAAGAAGGAAAGGAAAAAACGTGGCAGATCTTTGCTGCCAGGACTTGAAAGTTTGCCACTTTGGTGACAGAAACAAAATGACATGTAATAAAATAAATTAAATATATATATATAAAAATAGAAAAAATATATATATAAAAAAGAAATGGGTCTGACGAAATAACAGCTTACAATGCCTCTGTTAAAGAGTCATGAATAATGTTAATATCAAAATAAAATGGTTAAATAAGTTAAAAATTATACCAAGGAGGAAAATAGATTTAAAAACGGGAATATAATTAAATTATTTGGCTAAGCATTGCAGCATGAAACACTGTTGTAACCTGAAAAGGTTACTGCATGAGAAATAACCAAAACAAGGTTGGAAAATGAAATAGTAATCTTATGACATTAATAAAATACAATACTCACCAGCTGCGTGAAGTAGATAACCACTGCTAGTGCTAAACTGCTAGACATCAATATAGATATTTAGCTGCCTCCCCACTTGCAACAAAAGGTAAATACCTAAATATGGGTAATCGGAGCCATGTAGCCCGGGCAATAATTAAATATCTACTTTTCTCCAGACGAGACTTTACCCTTCTTCTAGGTCCAAAGGCAGAGAATCCAACAATGTTAGAATTGCGTCTGAGCAACATTAATCACTGGATGACAATATAACCCCACCTCACAATTGTGTCCAACATATTTATGAGGATTGGGACATGCCTATTAATGTTCATAGGTATGTATATAACGTTGTCACTGCTTGGTATTGACCTTAGTGTCCACTTGTGTGTGTGTTTGTATAGAGCAGGAATCAGAAGATCACCTGGTTTAACAGCAGACTAAACAAAAATGGGTTCTAATAGTTCACTGTTGACATGCACCTAAGCATTGATGATGTCATGTAAAGATCTCATAAATCCTATGAAATTTTCAGGACTCTATTGTTCAAGAAGGATGCTCCAAAGCAGGACCCATTTCTGTTGAGCCTGGTTTTCTGTTTCTCTTACCGTACAACAGTTTGAACCTGTGTCCTCTTTTGTAGGCAAAACCACTGTTTAATCTGGCATGCATTAGACCACGCTCACTTGGCTACAATGAGTGAACAGCAAAACAAATAAAGTGTCATCATAAATTCATTCAGAAATTGCTTTATTTAAGTTTCAATTATGGAATTTAGTAGACATCACCATTCAAGAAAAATCTAGGCAAGAAAATGTGGTTTGCTTTAAAAAGAAAAATAGAACCTTGCTGGGCTGTTCAGACACCATGGCTGAGCAGGTTAAGGCACACTGTATAAAAATTGTGGTTTCTCCTACAAAAGAGACAGGTTCAAATCCAGTTAAGGAACATATTTTTGAAAAGATTTCTCAAGTATGCAGACTAATAGATGTAATATACATTGTGTAAAATAAAAATGGGTTGTCTATTGTAAATATGGGTATCTACTAATATATAATTAAATACGGTCAACAAATATAACGTTTTTCCAGCATCCCAATATTTTTCTATCTTGTAGGGGTTAAGGAATATAAAAATAGTCTCTAATTTTTATTGTCCTAAGCACTTTTGGCCACTTCTATAGCCATTTTCATTATAAACATAGGGAAAGCCACCATTTGATCTGACATGTCTTAACCAATCGACATTGGAGATAAATTCCAATGGATCCTATTAATATTAAAACTGATTCAGCCAGAGGGCTCAATGTAATTAAATATTAAGTCGTGTCTTAGTGAAGTGGTTAAGACACAACAGATCAATTAACAGTTTCCCCTAGGGGATGCAGGTTTGAATTCTGCTGGCTGATGTATATTTTCCTAACAAGATTTCTTGATTATTCAAGCCAGTAGATGTATATAAATATACTGTTTAATTATAAAAAAACATAGTATCTATTCAAATATGAGCAGCTATTAAAACAGATAAATTTAAAAATAAATGTCAGTTAATGCCATTTTGTAACTTATATATAGTGATATAAATAAATAAATAAATATATATATGAGGAGGGTGTACATTATTATTATTATTCAGGTGTTAATAAAACAATGCTCAATGTATGAACAGAGCTGTATTATATATAAATGAATATACATATTATCCTATGTCTATGGCATGACTCTGAGTTTCATGTGTTATGCAATCATCAGGTGCATATTTTAAACTGACAGTTTAATAGATTTAAATTTGAATTCACTGGATGTTCATCTTATAAAGTTGCTACTTTTTTAATAACAATTTAAAATTTAAATATTCTATAGTTACATGTTACAGTTAAAATTAAAAATAATAAAATACAGGGAGAAGAAATCAAAGAGGCATACATCATGAGTCTTAAAAATGTAAATATTCAAATATTACATGTACATAAGAAATGTGGGGAAAATTAAGATTTTAACATTTACAATTATGAATTAAAAATGTAAGGAGCAAAAATAAAAGGGGTTTAATTCATAATTGTTAAAAGTAATTTTTGGGGAGAAAGAAAAAAAGAAAAAAATAGGCAAACGTAAAGAAAGAAGGATTTAATCAGAGTCTAAGAATTGTAAGTAAGTATTTTTTTTTTCTATGACAGCATGTGGTCATTAAATCATGAAGTAAATTTGGATTCTTGATATGGTTTATAATGACAAGTTTTTCTAAGAGGCATAGATTACATTTATTTCCTTTTCCACTATGTTTGGACTTAGCTCCGATATTCTCGATAATAACTGGGTTTTTATTGTTGCTTTTTAATTTTCAATAATGTATTGATAAAGCTGGACTTTTTCTGTATTTACTGTTGTTTAAAGACAGCATGTGGTTAAATCTTATCTTCCACCTGTTAGAAGTACCTCCAAAGTAAAATTTAACATATCTAAATGAATTCCAGCTCTATAAACAATACTTTTGGACATACACTGGCCATTTAATGGACAGGCTTTATTTTTTCAGCAGTTGCAATTATTTTTAGGAGGGTCATTTTTGCTATTAGTTTGATAATGTTGTTTATGTGAGCCAAATATTTACAGCATTACGATATGATTTTAATGCAACTATAACTAACTTTGACATTGTTTTTGTTGAAGTTTTTTTTAGTCTGGGTGAATGGTAGAAATGTTTATGAATTAAGTGAAGGAATAGTTTACCAATGTTAGTTTAAACTTTACAACTGAAGGGTGGGTTAAGCCAAATAATGTTTCCCTTACGTGATTTCTGCTTATTTCTGCCTACCTTGTTTTTAACGGAGTTTTCTAAACTAGTGTTGAGTTTACTTTTTTCTAAAGCATTAATGTATTTAATTTTAGAATTGTCAAAAATTTCCTTATTGCTTAAAAGAAATTGGATAGATTTGTGTAGGTTGTTGGTGATTCACTGGGGGTGGTTTAATTCCCTGTTGATGCATGTGTGGTTGTGTGAGTCCTTAGTGTATGGTTTGTACAGGCCATTGCTCAGGTTGAAGGTAACATCTAAAATATTTATGGATTTAGTCATAAATTTTAGTTAGGGTTGTAATGTTAAGATCATGATCTTTGAAAAATTGCATTAAATCCTTTCTGAGTTTATCCATTATTAATGGATTAGTTTTGTGGAGAATTATCATTCTGTCGTCTTGGTAAAGTCTGGTGTTACATAACTCAAAATGTTCCTAAAATGTTCCTGAAAAAGTGATCCCAAGGAGTGCACACAGAATACTAAGAAGACAAGGTCACCTATTTCCTTAAATCCACTAAAGAGCTTGGCACAAATGAAAAAAATAAAATTCAACAAATCAAGAAAAAAATCAGACTGGATCCTTGACAAAATAACATCTTGTCAAAACCAGAGTCAGATTGTCTACATTGACAATAACTTAAAATGTAAGCAGATTGACAACCTACATCACAAATTATGAAGAGATAGTAAATGGAAACATAAAGGATGGCCAGACATTATACAAAATCAGTCCAATTATCTCAGAGACTGAAGCTTGGGACTCAAATTCGCTACTGACATTAAAAAAAAAAAAAAGAAAACAAAATTGATGCCATAGTTGGGAAACCCAAAATGACATTCACAGACTTTGACAAAAACATTTTCCTAGAAATAATTACTGCAAAAATAACTACAATAGACTTAAACATGATAAATGAAAGAAATGAATAGTTTGGATATCAAAACACTCAAATACAAACATGCCTGGCACCAGATGTTTAAGATTTTTACAAAACATTTTAAAAAGTAAAAAAATAACCCCACCACTACCAATGGACAAAATTATAAAAATATGTCATCTCATTATACCAATATTATTTCAGTTTCAATGGTAACTTTTTAAAGACAGCAATTTGACCTATTGATGGGCTCACCACTCAGTGGAGTACTGGCATGCCTCTTTCTAGAATTTTTCAGCGTATTCTCCCCAAAAAACACAACATATTTCCAATGCATTGATGATGTAAAAACTTTTAGAATCTGTAGCCCCCAATTCCTACCGAAGACGATGAAGATCATGGAAAACGCCTTCAAACTCCTCCAATATTTCTGAGATCATACAGCCATTTTAATATTGACAATATGGGGTTATCTAACTAACCCCATATTGTCGTTGATCATAATCATTATAAGTTACAATTTGTTTGAGTATGTTGTGTGTAAAGACAATGGAAGTAGGGGTGGCAAAAAGAAAAGAAAGTGGAAAGGGAGAAAGAGGAAGGAAAAAGTGTGTTGAAGTGGCAGACAGGAGGGAATGTCAGCAAATAGGGGAGGTAGATATATTAGCAAAAAGATAAAAATGTATTTAAAAGGTGTCGAGTTTTATGGCCTTTTTAAATTTTTTCCATTTCATTCCAAAAAAGGGCCAGGAGCCTAAATAATGTTAAGATCAAAAAAATTTATGTTAAAAATTTTACTCAAGAAAAGGGAAGAGGAGGAAGGAAAAAAAGAGTAAGTTAATCTATAATATAGGTAAAATATATATTGCTAAAGAGAAGAAAAACAATTATTATAAGAAATATTAAAATTTAGATAAAATATAAAAAATTAAATTTGAGAAATTTTTAAAATAGGATGAAATGAAAAGAAAATATTATATACAGACTATATACATATATATATATATATTATGCATATACTTATATATACATATATCTATATACATATATATACACATATATATACACATGTATGCATATATATATATATACATATACATATATATATACATATATATATATATATATACATATACATCCACCCAAAGTCAAATCACCCCAAGTATAATCAAACATATACCCTCCTCCATAGAATATAGAATTAATAAAAACTCTTCCAGTGAGGAAATATTTAACAAACATAAAAGTCTTTACAATAATTCCCTAATAAAAAGTGGCTACAAAAACCAAAACATCAAATATATAACAAACTATAACCATAACAGGAAAAATAGAAATAGAAAAATCATTTGGTATACTCTTCTATTCAACCAAATGGTAAACACCAAGTTAGGGCGGAATTTCCTCATATTAATTAAAAAACACTTCCCCATTAACAACCCTCTAAGTAAAATTTGTAACAAAAATACACTTAAACTGAGTTATAGTTGCACAAATAACCACGAAAAAATCATAACTAATCATAATAAATATATCTTAAACACATCGATCAAAATAAAATTAACTACCAAAATAATAAAGAGGTCAACAATAAAAACTTATGCAATTGTAGAAACCCCAATAATTGCCCACTACAAAATAGATGTAAAATAAATTCACTTGTCTATCAATGCAATATAACATCAATAGAAAACACCACTATAAATAAAGTGTATATCGGATCTATAAAGAACACCTTTAAGCAGTGCTGGTACATGCACTTCATTCAAAAACAACTTATATCGAAACCAAGCATCCCTTTCTGCATATTTTTGGAAATTAAAGGACACAAAACAGAAACCTAAAGTAAAATGGAAAATCCTGAAAAAAAAACCTGCAACTCGCTTAACTCCCTTTATGCTTAAGTGAAAAGCTACACATTCTAAAGTACCCCAACAATGGCGAACTATTGAACCGTAGAGACAAATTAGCAGTGTTATGTAAACATCGAAATATTTTTCGTTAACATTTAATTAACCAAAAAATACCTCATTCACATAAAATAATCCCCTCCAAAAAGGTAATTAATACCCATGTTTAATCCTCAAAATTAAAAAAAAAACAAACATCATATAAATAAAAGAAAATAAACTCACACAACATTTATAGCAACTTTATTCCATCCACTCATAGATAGTAGTAAAATAAAAAGTATCTACCCTTTCTTAAAAGATCTTACGTCCCAATATAATAATTATCCAGACAAAATTAAAAAGTGACCTGTCCAAAACTAAGCTACTCCGCACCCCCTCTCCTAACCCAAGACTGTATCACTATGGCTACAAACTGAAGGCTAAATCGTACTAAATTCCCACCACATTCACTTACATATCATATTACGAAAAATAAATCGTTTTCACCATTTATTTTTCATTTCAACTTATCACCAGATGAGGAGCAAACGTAGCTCCGAAACGCGAAGATTTTTATGTAGTAATAATATGAGCGTGTAACTCAATTAGACTACCACACAAAGAATTGTTTAAAGTGGTAAAGGCTTGTGTAGCACCATCTACACTTTTTGTAACTGCTGATAACAAACAATCGATGCAGAAGTCTGCCACAGATCGCATGAACAACGGACCTCAGTTATTTAACCCATAACTAGAGGGAAGGGACGGATTAATACCTTTCCCAAGGGAACCAGTGCGTAAGCGAATGCAAAGTGTTCGACTGGAATTAGAACTCGGCTTACCGATTTCCCCCTCCGAGCCGACATCCACTACACCACAACGCACATCCGTCACTAAAACTAGCACCTGGTATTCCCAAGTGGTCACCCATTTAAATACTGACCAGGCTCAACTTCGGTGATCGAGCAAGAAGTGGTGTATTCAACGTGATATGACCGTAAGCTATATATATATATATATATATATATATATAAAAGCATATCACCCCGAGCAAGGCGGTAATGCCACTGATGTGCAGGGGGCTACGTAAGAGTGACAAGATTGGAGAAGAGAAAACCGGAAACCACATCCTAAGCAGGGAGCAAGGGATGAGCCTCTTGACCTGTTTAATAGACATGGGTGGAGTGTGAACCGGGTGATAGTTTAGTCTATCTACTCCAATTGAAAAAAAAATTAAAAAATAGGGTGGTGAACTGTAATTTAAGGTCCAACAACCAGGGAAGTTTTTGCCAATTTCAAAAACCAAACCAAACGTTCAATTAAGCATGGGAAGTTTAAAATTAAGTAAGAGAAAAGAAATGACTTTTGAGAATATTTTAAAAGAAAGTTGCAAACTATCCCAGACACGTTACTGCCAGTAAGCTAAAAATGATTTTTAACTTTTTGGTCAGTCCACGTGATACGGAGTGAGGGTCGGTTGTCAGCTGTAGCCAGTATCTGTACATCAGAGGGGTTGAAGAACTAAAATCAACAGCCCATTAACAGATAATTTAAAGGCTGGTATGAAAAAAAAAATTAATTGGGCATGGAGAGTTGGAAAGTTTTAAAATTAAGCAAAGAAAAGCAGGTGATAGTAGGTACAATCTATTCCAAGGTAAATTAAAAAATTTACTAAGTTTTAACTTAGTATAAGTTGAAATCAAATTTAAGAGCCAAATTACTTTACAATAGTTACTTAAAACATTTCAAAAATTAAAACAAATAAATACAAAGGACAGACAAAAAGATGTTCAAACCAACTTACAAGCAGATAAACTGAAGGTTGTGTGATCATTTCAAAGACAACGCTAAAATATGAATTTGACATTCATA